>CAHIKZ030000352.1:197500-600000 GCA_903632075.3 Acanthosepion pharaonis
GAGGACATCTGGGTATAAACTTCTGGGTATTATAAACCTAATGTTTTCAGCCATCATTTTTTACCATTGCTCATATTGCAATTTTGCTGTTATCATTGCATGTTTTTACCATATTGCAACTTTGTTATCATTGCTTTTCTCTGGCACTCCTTATTACTGGTTCCCATATTGTATTTATTTCTATGTTTGGTCGGCTCAGGAGATTTTTGTGGCCTAGCATATGTGCTGATTCCTTAAGATTTCGAATTTTCCAATGGTGTTCCCTATCTATGATCTCAACATGATCCCACAGGGGACGGTGATCTCCCTTCTCTCCCCATATGACATACGTATAAAGAAAATAAAAATTTAACATGCGGAGCTTTTCATTTTTAAAAAAATCAGGAGAACAGCCCTCACGCTGTAATTCATGGACCTGGTAAAGTTAAATCTTGCTATTCTGATGTATGATTTCAGGCTCTGGTCATCATGCAAACGCGTTTTAACAGTGTAAGCGTTCTTTTATAGTACAGTATCTAGCTACCAAACGCAAAAAAATTAGCAGACTCTTATTAATTATCACTTATTTTAAATTATACGAGATTCGGTTAAATAGTTCAAATGCTGACCAACATACTCTCCTAAGGTTTATTTTTCAACATAGTCCTCCTTGCGTTTCAATCACTTCTTCCATCGATGTTGCAGTGTTTGTTAAAGAATCTGTCATCCTGTTCATCAACAGCTGATATGAGTGTTCTTAGCGGCTAAACCGTTTTACCACAGGTACTTGATAACATAACGATGCCAAATTTTTGTCCACTTTCCAGACAAGTCACTACTATTTTCTTCTGAAGCCTTCTTTGAACAGTTAGATGATATTTTACCTGAAAAGAAACAATGCACCTGTCTATATTTCTGAGATGAGGTATTAAGTACATTATTTACATTATTCGGACTATTGTCCTCATCTTTGTCGCCATATTTATTACAACGTTTCGAGGACAATAGTCCGAATAATGTAAATAGTGTACATAATACCTCATCTCAGAAATATAGACAGATCCAGATATCTGTCTATATTTCTGAGATGAGGTAATATGTACACTATTTACATTATTCGGACTATTGTCCTCATCTTTGTCGCCATAATTATTACAACGTTTCGGGATTTCAGTATCTGTCTATATTTCTGAGATGAGGTAATATGTACACTATTTACATTATTCGGACTATTATCCTCATCTTTGTCGCCATATTTATTACAACGTTTCGGCCCTTCAGTATCTGTCTATATTTCTGAGATGAGGTATTATGTACATTATTTACATTATTCGGACTGTTGTCCTTATCTTTGTCGCCATATTTATTACAACGTTTCGGCTTTTCAGTATCTGTCTATATTTCTGAGATGAGGTATTAAGTACATTATTTACATTATTCGGACTATTGTCCTCATCTTTGTCGCCATATTTATTACAACGTTTCGGTCCCTCAGTATCTGTCTATATTTTTGAGATGAGGTATTATGTACATTATTTACATTATTCGGACTATTGTTCTCATTATTGTCGCCATATTTATTACAACATTTCGGCCGTTGTACGCTCTGGCCTTCTTCAGGTGGTTGGAATATCGAACTGAACCCTTTATTTTGCTGATTGGCATAGTGAATAAAGGCGTTCGCTAGATCCAGTGACAGGACGCAAAGAGTGTAAGTTCAATACCCGGTTAAGGCAGTGGAGAACTTTCAGAGGGAAATTAACAGGAGATAACTTGACAACCATTAAACATGTCACGTGGAACTAGAACAGTCTACTCCAGTGAGCGAAATAAAGGGTTCAATTCGACATTCCAACCTCCTGAAGAAGGCCGGAGCGTACAACGTCCGAAACGTTGTAATAAATAGGGCGGCAAAGATGAGGACAATAGCCCGAATAATGTAAATAATGTAAGAAACAAGGCAATTATCAATAAGTTGAATGTAATGCGTGCAAGATGTCACAGCTCTATGAATTTTTCAACCCACGCTCGTATTATGAGAAATAGTTTCACTAAAGTGCAAACAGGAAAGAAAGAGAGAATTCCTTCGGGTACGGCCCGAAAGCAACTGAAATATAATGTTTGTGTCCTTTTGTACCGTTTATAAGGTCAAGATCGTCATCAATGTTGAAAATGCTATCCAGAAAAAAAAAATAGGCAGCTGCACGAACAACAATCGTGAATTAACGTACTGTTATTTTTTAGGAACACTAATGGTTGAACTAACAGCGAATGCATTAGATAAAACGACATGCTGTAACTGTTGCAATACTCATAAAGCGCGGCGATGCTAAGATTGCACGTTTCTGGAAAGCTGCCCCGACTGTTGTGCGCAAAGTACAGTAGATGTTTTCGATCAATCGATTGTAGCGATTTTTGAAAAGCATTCCCAACCTTAGTATCAGGACATCACAATTCGTACTGCGGGCTAAGAACATTATCGTTGCGAATTCAAGAATGTCCATGCCGACCATTGCCAAAGATATCAGATGTCATATGGTACAATCCGCAATACGTTGCATAAAGACATTTGGTACGACACATATGTCATGAAGCAGGGCAGTTTATGTCGGAAAACACACAAGAAAAACTGTTGCTTGAAACAAAACGATTACTGAACAAATTGAAACATCCGTAAGAAACTAATATACCTTTATTTATTTTTATTTTTTTTAATACGAAAAAAGAATTGGCCAGGAACAAAACGGGATCCGGAGAAATGACAGGTGATGTCCCCTGTGTCATGCACACCAAGTCCCTGATTCTGTTATGGTGAGTAGTGAAGGACACTCTACCCCATTTCTTTCGACAATGTCTTCGGTTGAAAGCTGCTGGCTACACTGGTGTGCAGGGAGCATTTATGAAACACTGGATAGACCGTGGATGCAATGGAAGGCCGTATGTGTTCCAGAAGGTCTCTGAAGCTGGTCACAAATCTGTGGTAACCCAAGATTGGATAACGGCTAATCTGCACGGTACATCACACCAAACATGTGACCACCTTACCTGTCAGACTTAAATTTCATTGACTGTTAGACGAGGGGCATTACTGAACGGCAGACTAATCAACTTTCCCACTCTACAATGGATTCCCTGAAGGCCATCATTGCCCCAGAAATATCCAATATTAATACAGACCATATGATTCAAGGATTCTGGTCCCTCATCGAAGCCATGACTGAAAACAGTTACATCGAATAAACATGTAATTCGTTCATTACTTCATATGCGTATCATGTTTTTATAAATAAATTTAGTTGTTTATAATGTGACATTTTTATGCTCTTCAGTGTCTCCTCAAATACCTTATATACTCTGTTACGGATATCAAAATGAGTTCAGCATATATACCAAAACAGAAAGCTATGGAAGACAATGATGTGTCTTTTCACCGGACTAATTCATCCTATGAAGTAAGGCGATTGTGAGAGAACTAGAAGTCTTACCAGGATTTATTATTTATTATCGGCCACAATCTTAACAACGTCAGTATGCTAATGACACTTTGCTGGTAGCATACACAGAAATCGAGCTACAAAAAACTTCTACAAACGCTAATATAGGAAAGCGAGAAGAAAGGATTAAACATCAACTGCAGGAAAACGGAATGCAGGGTTGTCAGCAAAAGGATGAGCCGAAAATATGAATTGCACATTGGAGACAGCAAAATGAAACACGTGCGGAAATGGAAATGTCTGGAAAATGTTCTAACAGAGGACGAAAAGTCTGACACTGAGATCCGAAAACATATTGGGATAGCGAAAGATACTTTTCAAAAGCTAAGCAGAGTATAAGGAAATAGAAAAAAATTGCTAGAAATAAGGAAAAGAAACTTGATGCAGCAAAAATGTGGTTCTACAGAAGGATGTTGAGGATATCATGAACCGATCATGTGAGCATCGAGGAAGTTTTTTTAGAGAAAACGAAACCAAAAAAGGAAACTTATACTTAACATCTGGAAGAGAGGGTTGAGATTTCTGGGGCACATAATGTGGAAGGAGGGCTTGGAAAATCTGATACTCGCAAGACAGGGGACAAGAAAGATAGCCATGATCGCCTACGCCCTGAGGTGAAACGACACACACACACACACACTATATATATATATATATATAAATTTCCAAGACGATAGAATTCAGGTAGAACTCAATGTCCAGGAATGAGTAATAAATATAATAAAAAAAGTTCCATGGTTATAATTTATTACATTGGAATCGTATTCCCATGTAACATTTTACAACCATGGAATATTACTGTTTGAGATTTCTTTATAATATAATTATATATATATATATATATATATATATATATATATATATATATATATATATATAAAGAACAGTAAGATATATCATCTGCTGTTTATTTTATTTTTACAAAACAGAAACAAAAAAATGTAAATTTACAGAGCAAAAATATTATAAATTTACTGCTTGAAAATGTGTTTTTTCGCTACAGAGTAATAACCATGTTTCAAAAATGGAAGCTAAAAACTTTAAAATTAATTATATAATTAAATTAAAAGCATTAGTTCCGTTTCATCTTCAAGCGAATATTGGAATAACTTACTTTTCAATTTACTGAGTTGTTAAGTATACAAGTAAGAAAAAAATGCCGAAAAACATTTGCCGTTAATAAAAAAAAAACCCAGATGTCATGCATTTAGCGGATGTCAGAATTCATTGGAAAATACACCCCTACCCTCCCTAAACTTAACCTCTTTTTCGAAAGTAACTCATAATTGATATAAACAATAGTTAATAAAAATGAACACGCTACCGCCCCTGTCTGAATGATTTGATTTCTCTGTGTCCTTGGAAACAGTAAATTATGAATTTATATGTGTGTTTAAAACTTTATGAGTTGTGTACAGCTATGTGATTTGAAAAGAATCTTTGAGTACAATTTTCTAGAAAGGGTTTGTAAATTATGAGTTAATAAATGCTAATTAATCGGACTCTGCTGCGAAAGGTTGCACATATGACATCTCCTTAAGGAGGCAGTTGTGTGTCCGATGTAGGTCATTGTTTTTTTTTCACAAGTAACACCGTCCTGTACTGTGCAATGGAATTGGTCACAGCTAGTTTACACTTGGTGGGGTTATTTCATACACACACACACACACACACACACACACACATATATAATTTAATTATTTCCTTAAATATTAATATTACACACACACACACATATATATATACATATATATATATGTATGTGTGTGTGTGTGTGTGTGTGTGTAATATTAATATTTAAGGAAATAATAGAATTTATTTTTAATCCGACAATATTTCTTATCACTTTAAACTTTATATATTAGTGGACACGGGTATATCAATAAATGGCCTGTTTTTAACGGTATAAATCACATCTACTCGTATTTGCGTTCAAGATTTTGAATAAAGAGGGTGTTCCGCTTGGTAAGGGTTGAACATGTATCTCCTTTGTAAAATTAATCCGTGGCTTACACAAGACTCTCGAATGAATAGGGCGTTTATCCAAACACCTGTACCCGCTAAAATATTTTTTTTTCTTTTGCCATTTAACTTTTTGAGCCGTGACCACCGCTTTACCAGTTGAACATTGGTAAACACTTGTAATTGTTTTTATATCTACTGTGAAGCGTTACATACCAATTATTTGCGAATTTTGAATCGGGAGCTCAGGAAGAAGAGTTAAAATTGTTCAGTAACGGTAGGGCTGAAAGGGTTAAGCATTAATCTAAAAAAAATTAATAATGTATTATTTACATGAGAAATAAAATAAAACGGTATTCAGCTATATTGGGAAAAACTTTAGAAAAAAAAAAGAAAGGTAATATTCTGGAATATCAACCTAATTTTCACCATCTCTGGTCCCGAAAATAACTTCACTTCATTATCTTTTGACATTCAGAGACAAAAAAATCAAGAATAGAAAAAAAAAAGATAATGAGAGAGTAGAAGGTGACAAAGAAACTATCAACATAAAAAATTACCACGACATTTAACACATGTGCACATACGCACACGTGCAGGCGTACACACACACACGCCTAAACACACACAAACACACACACACACATATATATATATATATATATATATATATATATGTGTGTGTGGGGGGTGCGTGTTGAATGTCGTGGTTATTTCTTATGTTGATAATTACACACACACGTCTAGACACATTCACACATAAACACACACACAAACATATATATATATATATGTGTGCGCGCGTATGTGTTTAGGCGTGTGTGCATGTGTCTAGGCGTGTCTGTGTACACACACACGTATATAGATATATGTGTGTGGGTGTCTGTGTGTGTATGTGTGTAAAGAAGTAAAATCAGCCTAACACCAATAATAAGACCATAGTTTTCTTTTTTTAACGAAAAGAAGTAAACTGGCAGACATTTGCGGATGTCTCCTGACGAGGTTTTATAATGATCAATTCTTATTTGAAATAATTTGAGGTTTTATAATGATCAATTCTTATTTGAAATAATTTGAGGTTTTATAATGATCAATTCTTATTTGAAATAATTTGAGGTTTTATAATGATCAATTCTTATTTGAAATAATATTTCTAAAATGGGCAGACCGATCAAAGTAATACATATTGTTTAATAAATAAAAATGGGGCGTCTATTTCAAATAAGGAGTGCCCACTATAATAACTTCGAAATTAAGGGCCACCCAGTGTTGAGTTGTTGGGAGTGTTCCCGCGTGTGTGTATTCGAATAAAGACAAACACAGTTGTAGGGATAAATACTGGTATATTTGTAAGAGGTAATTAACAACAGAGTGATTAGTAATAAGGAACATCGGTTAGTAAGTAACAATAACAAAAGTCTACAGTCCAACGGTATGTAATGGTAACCTGATCTCGACTGCTGTCGCTGAACCTGATCCTCGCACAACACAACTACTCTCTCTAGCACTGATTTATATCGTAGAGGGATAAGTCCATGATCAGTCAGAAGGTGGGTGCGTCCCAACACCCAGTGAGGATCAAACTTAATACTCAGTCGTAATTGTTCTAGCGAGACAAGCTTGCTAACCATTACACCAACTCGAGGTGCCCTCTCGCACACGTGTATATATACACATGAGCAAGGTCGAATATACAGTTTTTAAACGACAATTCTCCATGATTTTCTCTCATACATTCATATCTGCTCGATGCGTATCCAAATGCAACAAATGACATCACACATTATGAAATCGACCTGACTAACCGAAACGCTCATTCTGTGTCTCAATCGGTAAAGCACGTCAGGCTATATGATGGTTCCGTATAGGACACAGGTTCGATTCCTGTCCGAGGACGCATATTTTCTATGAAAGTTTCTCGGACATTCAGGCCGGTAAATGTCGTTATTACTGTTTATTATAAACAGAGAATTTACTTAAATATTTGTATCTATAAAAAGAAGTTATAAAGATAAAAAATGTCTTTAAAATAATT
Source organism: Acanthosepion pharaonis (assembly GCA_903632075.3). NCBI lineage: Eukaryota > Metazoa > Mollusca > Cephalopoda > Sepiida > Sepiidae > Acanthosepion > Acanthosepion pharaonis. The sequence continues at coordinate 204,971 of CAHIKZ030000352.1, forward strand.
GTCGGACTTTGTCCATTTCATAATGTGTGACGTCATTTGTTTACATTTGGATACGCATCGAACAGATATGAATGTATGACAAATTATGTAAAGCGTATACTGCCGCCTTTGTAATGAGGTAGTATGATGTCATTACATTATCTGATGGTTAGATAGATAGATAGATAGATAGATAGATAGATAGATAGATAGATATAGAGTGTATGTCCATGTGGCGGACATGAGACAGAACCTGGGACGAGCACAACTAGTCGCGACTTGCCTTGTCCCCGCCAAAAAAGGGCCCGTATTTGCTTAGCATGTAAAGCTACTGCAGTTGAAATGAGGGAGAGAAAAAAAAGCACTTACCGCTCTGCCGTAATCCATCCTCGGCCAGATAACATAAAAGAATGAGGGGGGACTGGCATCGCATTTTTATCCAATAAGGACGCAATGCATTATGGGACATGGACGCAATGAATTATGGGATCACAGGAAGATGCAAGGGATTATGGGTACATGAACAACTATAAAAACAACTACTTTTTTCCAAGTCGGCGAGTTCTTCGAGGGACGTTCACGGTTGACGGCTAGAACGGGCAGTTAGTGTGATTTGGAGACAGAACTCAAGAAGGAACGACTCAGAAAGTTTGAAATACCAGCTGAGTGAGCTTGAATTTACTCGCTGGTTACTGTTTTCTTCATTCGCCTCAAGCTATTTCAGCATATTGATTCTTCAAAATGGAAGGCAAGGTCTTTGACGTCCGTTTGATTCCAGAATTCAGCGGCGCCCCAACGGATATGCCCATTGTTGAATGGATAGAAAATGTGGAATTGGTCTGCGAACTTTGTGCCATGGACAAGATCGAGCGCATCTTGCCTTTACGACTTCGAGGCGGTGCCCTTGCTGTATATAGACAACTCAGTGGAGAGCAGAGGCAGACGCGGAACAAATTAAACGGGCCCTTATGACTGCATACGCGACTGACAGATTTAATGCGTTCGACCAATTTATGGGACGGCGTCTTCGCCCTGGGGAAACTGTGGATGAATTCCTGGCTGAAATGCATCGTTTGGCGCGGCTAGTAGGAGAACCGCTACCTGATCGGTGGATGGCATGTGCATTTGTGTCAGGACTGCCACATCATGTTAGGCAGCTTCTCAAAGCTTCTTCCAGGATGGACGACATGAATCTAGAACAGATTCTGACCCGAGCAAGGGCTATTATGACGGATGACGAAGGGTGCCAGGTATTGGCCGCCGCATCCGTAGAGCTAACGCGCTCAGAAGCTGAGGTTCCCCTGCCAAACCTGTTAGCAGAACGATTACCTGCTACAAGTGCTCTGGACCCAACCATATGGCGAAGGATTGTGCACAAGGACGTCAGGAGAGGTCAAACAGAACGCAGAGGTCTGGTCGCGACAAGCGGTGTTTTCGATGCAACGGCATTGGACACATTTCCTCAGAATGCCAGGGAAACGCCCAAGGGGAGAAGGCGTCAGCGCCAGCCTTCTCCCCGAGCAAGTAAAAACCGGAAGTTACCCACCGTACAAGTATTTGTAGATGGAGTAGAGTGCACAGCTCTAGTGGATTCAGGATGCTCACAGACGCTGGTGAGCAAGACTGTGTGTCGCTGCTGGAGGCAGGAAGAGTGGGAGTGTTGACTGCCGACGGGAAGACCCTGAAGTGCCGTGGATACGGTAAAATTGTTGGGCGTCGAGCATATTCAGCCCGTGACTGTTGAGGTTCTGGTCGTGGAAGGGCAGTTGCTAGGATTCGATCTTCTTCTCGGGATTGATGCAATCAAAGTGCTCGGAGGTGTTTACTTGACCGAATCAGGCGAAGCTCGTTTCGGAAACCTGATCACATGTGCCGCCATTGTTATCAACAAGCCTGACTTTAGAGTGACGTTTAACCCGAGCACAAAAACGTGGACTGCATTGTGGAAGTGGGCGAGTGGTTATTCACCCAGCAAGTTGGTCAATAAAGTACAGGAGTACACAGTACCTGGCCACGTCCGGGATGCATACGATGAAGAACTAGCACGGTGGCAGCGAGACGGATGGCTACTGCCATATCCTGAGAAAGAGCTTGGCCCACCCAAGGGATTAATTCCCTTAATGGCGGTCGTACAAGAACACAAACAGAAGGTCCGACCGGTACTTGACTATCGGGAGTTGAACGGCTTTGTAGACGCATTCACGGCTGACGCAGAGGTGTGTGCGCAGAAATTACGAGAATGGCGACGACAAGGAGCTGACGTATCGCTGTTGGATTTGAGAAATGCGTACCTACAGATTCACATTGACAAATCGCTATGGCCGTTTCAAACAGTGGTCATTAAGGGCAAGCGGTTTTGCCTTTACGCGTTTGGGTTTTGGCCTGAATGTGGCACCACTTGTCATGAAGTCAGTGATCGACATGATAACGTCCCAGGATCAGGACATTAAGAGTGCCACGTCGGCATACGTCGACGATATCTTCATAAATGAAGGCCTAGTTTCTGCAGCGCGCGTAAGACAGCACTTTGCAGATTACGGGCTAGTCTGTAAAGATCCGGAGCGATTGAGAGACGGAACTAAGGTCCTGGGTCTGCAAGTCTGGGAAGAAAGCAACTCCCTTCGATGGAAGCGGGGAGGTCAGGTTCCAGAAATTGCTCAAAAGTTGACCCGCCGAAGCGTATTTTCCTTGTGCGGGAAACTTGTGGGTCATTTCCCTGTGTGCGGTTGGCTTAGGGTGGCAACTGCATTTATTAAGCGTTATGCAAGTACACTAACCAAAGGATGGGACGACGAGATAAAGGATGCCCCTCTTGGACGTATGCTGGAGGAAACAGTGGCCAGAGTGGGGAATCAGATCCTGTCGGCGGAGACTGGTGTGTGAACGGCAATGAAATGACAGTTTGGGTGGATGCAAGCTCCGTGGCCACGGGAGTAGCACTAGAGGTGAATGGGAGCGTCGTGGAAGATGCTTGCTGGTTGCGTCCAACCAATGATGCCAAACACATTAATCTTGCTGAGCTTGATGCGGTAATCAAGGGCGTGAATCTTGCCCTGCAGTGGCAGGCACCAGTTATGCATGTGGTCACCGATTCAGCATGTGTGCATCGGTGGGTGTCTGACACCCTGACAGGAAGGACGCGCGTGAACACGAAGGCAGCGGGTGAAATGCTGATGAGGCGGCGCTTAGAGACACTGCGAGCTTTGGTGGAAGAGTACGCACTGACTATGACTGTGACGTTGGTGAAGTCTTTGTCAGAACCGCGCTGACAGCCTCACCAGAGTGCCGCAACGCTGGTTGGAGATGCACAAGAAAAAGGAGGAGAACCGGTGCAAGTGAGTTGTGTCACTGCAACGAGCCAGTTGAGCAAACGTCAGGTGACCCACATCCACCAGCAGAGTGGGCACCCAGGTGTTAAAAGAACAATGTACTTTGCTAGGACTGTAGATCCAACGGTGTCTAAAGAACTGGTGAAATCTGTCGTTAGAACCTGTGAAGCCTGCCAATCGATCGATCCAGCACCAGTGCATTGGAAGAAAGGAAATTTGAGTGTGAGAAAAACTGAGCAGGTTAGCAATGGACGTAACCCATTGCAATGGTAGCCATTTTCTTACGCTCATTGACTGTGGTCCCTCCCTGTTTTGCAGTATGGCGGCCACTGAGACGGCAAGACTCTGCTGGTGTCATTCGTCAGCTAGAGACAGTCTTCTACGAACGAGGCCCGCCGACCGAAATACTGACTGACAATGACACCACGTTCACTTGCAGACAATTTAGGGAATTTGTGAACAGCTGGGGCGTGCATTTGAGGTTCCGGTGCGCTTACGTGCCGTCTGGAAATGGCATTGTGGAACGCAACCACAGAAGCGTCAAAACCATAGCGGCCAGAAAAAATTGTTCAGTCTTGGAAGCGGTTTACTGGCATAACGTCACACCTAAGGACAACCTTTCACCTTCCACGGCACCGGCTGATGTACTGCACACATACCACGTCCAGGTGAGAGGCATCGACGCCCCCGCCTGAATCACAAATAACCGAAGGGGAATACAAGGAAGGGGACATTGTCTGGGTTAAGACTCCACGTGGTAAATGCACGACCAAATTTGGAACCGGACGTGTGACCGAGGTGGTGAGTCAGCAGTCAGTGCGGGTCGATGGAACACCTCGTCATGTTAGAGACCTGCGCCATTTTTTGGGCTCAAATCCCACAACTGACGAAGAAGACACGGAGGATAGTGAACAGCCAATATACATAGAGTTGGATTCAACAACCAATCACTCCGATAGTGGTAGTTTGCCAATAGATCGGGACGTGTCTAATGAGAGCTCCTCTGATGAAGAAGTTCAACAAATCCCCCTTCGGAGGAGCACCCGGAACAAAAAGACCGTATCCTCACTGTCATCTGTGTGATCAGGAGATCAGGGGGAGTGTGGCGGACATGAGACAGAACCTGGGACGAGCACAACTAGTCGCGACTTGCCTTGTCCCCGCCAAAAAAAGGGCCCGTATTTGCTTAGCATGTAAAGCTACTGCAGTTGAAATGAGGGAGAGAAAAAAAGCACTTACCGCTCTGCCGTAATCCATCCTCGGCCAGATAACATAAAAGAATGAGGGGGACTGGCATCGCATTTTTTATCCAATAAGGACGCAATGCATTATGGGACATGGACGCAATGAATTATGGGATCACAGGAAGATGCAAGGGATTATGGGTACATGAACAACTATAAAAACAACTACTTTTTTCCAAGTCGGCGAGTTCTTCGAGGGACGTTCACGGTTGACGGCTAGAACGGGCAGTTAGTGTGATTTGGAGACAGAACTCAAGAAGGAACGACTCAAGTTTGAAATACCAGCTGAGTGAGCTTGAATTTACTCGCTGGTTACTGTTTTCTTCATTCGCCTCAGTCCACTGATAGATAATGAACATAGATAAATAGATAGATATGACCAGACTGAAATAGATAGATAGATAGATAGCGTACGCCCACAGATATTGAAAAACTGTATGTCGTCTTTCCGAGATGTCTAAGCTGTTGTTAAATATATTCATGCATTAGCGGCTTTACTACCGAGAACAGATGCCTTGTCTTGAACAATAGGTGTTCACCTCTCAAGTGATAGTAGGTCAATCGCAGATCTCTGGCCACAGGTGTGAGTCATCTTAAGTCAAAGCTATTTCTGGATTGCTTGATAGGGTAGTGTGAATTTGCTGCCGCCTACATCCGGATTAGCAAACACAGTGCACCATGACAAAATGCATTTCAAAGATATCGATAATTAGGATAGCTTCGGAATCTTCAGGTATTAATCTAATAGAGATACTAGTACAAGCAGTTTATGGGAACGGGAAACTATATTCAAACATAGATCTCTAGAATGTAATAAACATTGATAATTTTCCTGTTGTGGTTTTTTTATTATTTGTGTCATGTTCTCAGTAGAACCCGAATATAAGCAGCAGCAATTTCAACATTAAGCTATCAAGAAATTCACAAGCAGAATTGACTTAAGATGACCCACACTTGTGGACAGAGATCTGCGATTGACCGACTATCAATTGAGAGGTGAACACCTGTTGTCCAAGATTGCGCCTCACAAATAATAATCAAGCGTGTTGGGGAGTTAAGTAGCCAGATGTAAGGGATGAGGTGGTCGTAGAAATTGTTTGACAGTCATGGTTTTCCTGCTTGTGTGGCATGTTGCAGAATCCTGTTGCCAGATATAGAGTCTTTCAACAGCCACACTTTTCACCCAGAGCAGTAGTACCTCCTCAAGGCATTTGATGTTGGCTTCCGTGTTGAGTTTGAGGCCCTCACTAACAAATTCGGGAGTTCTTTTCTGATTAGAACAATCAGGATGAGTTTTCTGGGCTTCCGTACCTTCGTAATAACCATTAGACTTATCCAATTGTTACGGAAAATTTTCGTATCGGAGTTTTCGTCGCGTCTACCAAGCAACACAGCATCTCGCAGAGACAGTAACTCGAATACGTTTACCCTCTAAAAATGACTTCTTTTTTTTTTTGCCTTAACTTGGCAGTAGATACAGTGCGTCTTTTCTATAAATGCGTAAAGGTAATTGTTCTGCTGAACTTTCCTCTTTTTAAAATTTATTTTATTTACACACACACACAAACACGAGAAAATTGTAAATATGTGTTATGGTTCAGTTTAGGACCAAGGAAGAAAAACACGAATATAAAAGTAGAAATAACGAAGGTATATTAGACAAAATAATAATACAAGATGTGGAAGGTGTTAGTATGACTGTCAGTCTGGTTTGGAGTGAGCTACTATCGGCTTGACTCGATTCGACCCTCTCTCTTGAGAGGCGTAGTATACATAGTGTTAGGAAGAGTTCATTCTGTAATTATAGGTAAGGACCCATGACAATATGGGAACTAGTTAGAATTTCATAGGAACTTTGAGATATGATGGAAATAGTAAGAAAAGTAAGTAAGAATATGTTGTTTTATGTAAGAAATACTGTTGTTTGTTTGGGTCAGTAATCGTCGCTAGCTAAGTTTAACATTATACAAAAGACTTCCCTATCTTCTTTATCGTATGCAATTTCCCTAAGCCCCTATTTGGCGGATGGGGACATTGCTACATTTTTGCCCTTTTGCGACACTTTTGCGATATTAAAACAAAATAAATATTACTTTCCTCTTTGGTGACTCGACTTTGTTCAATCTGAGCGCGGTACTAGATTGACTGATGACGGCCAATGAAAATCACTATTCATACACGCCTCCTCGGGATGTATAGTTGCACAGACATAGAGACAAGCATACTGAATTAACCTTTTCTGCTGAGAGAGAAGAAAAGTCTTAGACACTGAAGCATCAATCATCCAACGGAAAAAGTCATGACAGCAAAACTAAAACTAGGTACCTCCAAAAATTCGTATACCTAAAGTGTAAATGTATTTTTCATAAAGGAAAAATTCTTTTCAAAGCTTGCCAACCGCTTCAATTGAAAGCTAAAAGATTAAATTTTCTAATCCTTTGTCGCATCCTTTTACAGTTGCAATTGCTAGAAGTAAGCGTCAGTTCGATGCTAACAATTACTTCTATTGTACTCTCGTGGAACTTCCTTCCAAATCCTTTAATTTCCGGGCAAATTTAATCTTCTTTTTCTTTCCCTGTATACATTTGTGTCTGTGTGTGTGAGTGTATTACTCGTGACATTTGTAGTCCTTGAAAACAGCAAGGAAGCTAGTGTGGACTGAATTCACTTATGTTACTATCAGTCAGGCATGTGCCATTCGTTATACACACTCAGACGATAATGTATCTTTCGATACATGACTAACGAAGCAGATTTTTCCCGCAGTAGGTTGCCATTTCTTTCTGCGATAGACCAGTTACCATCCAAGGCTATAGAAGGCTTCTTTCCAGAGGATTAATACCTTTCCCAAAGTTATTAGCACGTAAGTGAATGTAATGGATTTGACTGGAATTCGAATTCGACCCTACGATTCCTCACTCCGAGCCGCTATCCATTACTACACCGTATCTCCTGTTACAATTGACAGTTAATTTGTTAATCTCGTGAGATGTCAAAATATGCATACCCTTGTCGTTCTTCAGACAAAGAATTCGGAAACTGACTCTACCATACATAACATTAAAGCTTATTCAACTCCAGACTCAGACATTTATTAGCGTCGAAATGGTGTGTGGCTTTGGGGTCTTTCTCCGGACATAGATTCTTGCTAGGATTTAAGAGACACTCTTTTTTTTACCCTTCTTAGTGGGGAACTCTTATTTTGTCCTGTTATCTAATGTAAGCAGAATCTAAGCGTAGCTGTACCGATCACTTGTTTCTATATTGGCAGAAGCGACATGCCAAATCATCGCGGAGATGCACCTGGCTTCTCTGAGGTTCTGGTGTGAAACTTAATGCAAAATCAGTTTGGCATTACCCGGGGTGATCTCAGCACATAATGGGTTCATAACAGATGAAATTATCTTAGTCTGTAAAAGGTATTCTGTTAAAATATACAATATACCAATATTGTAACATTTTAAAGGTATTACATTTTCACTACAGAAAAATATTATGAGAATTTATTTGAAAAATTAGAACCTTATGCTTCTTACCTATGAGCGAAGATATTATTGATCAATAAAGTGTGCGGACGGGACTTTTCATGATAACTATTGATACTGATCCTGTTTATGGTGACGCTGTATGTAGCTCAAGGAAATAAAAAATCGAATGATCTGGAAGAAAAAAGAAGGAATATTCCGACGTTGAATTATTTTGCGTCAATCAGAAGAACAGAATTTTAAACATAGGATAATTTGAAAAGTTAACTGGTGAGACTTGCCACCTAAATATAAACATGTCGCCGGCCGATGAAAGTCACTATTCATACAGGCCTTCTCAGGATGGATAATCGCACAGACATAGGGACAAGCATACTTAATTAACCTTTTCTGCTGAGAGAGAAGAAGAGCCTTAAACACTGGAGCATCAAACAGCCAACGGAAAAAGTCATGACAGCAAAACTAAAAATAGGTACCTCCAAAAATTCGTATACCTAAGGTGTAAATGTATTTTTCATAAAGGAAAAATTCTTTTTGAAGCTTCCCAACCGCTTCAATTGAAAGCTAAAGAATTATATTTTCTAATTCCAGAAAAAATACTGTGGAGTATTTCAAAAAGATATTTGAATGATTTTTAGTCGATGCTTCCGAGAAACCAATCGAAACAGCCATTTTTTAACTTTTTTAGAGAAATATAAAATAACCTCTTTTTCGGTTGTGAAAATCCCTCTAAAATAAGATATACAATTCTGAAAAAATATATTTCGAAAAATTAACAAATTTATAGATTAAATTAATCTGTTCTAAAAGAAAAATCACTTATAGCATAAAATTTTCTAGACAAACATTTCTTGACCTCAGGGTCTTGTTATTTTCACGTCTCCATCTATAATTTGATGGCTGAATGTGGTGAAAGGTTTAGTACGGTGCATCAAAAGTGACATAACAGTTATTTTTTTCTTATAATAATTTAAAATACTATAAAAATTACTTACATTATTGAGTTACCTCTATCTCTTTCATTATTTAATAGCTAAGATAATGATAAATATTTTTTATTAATTATTAATATTACATCAAGTTATTGCTTTTTAATTTAATAACTGAGATAATAACTAATAAAATTATTATTATATTTATAATTAAAGTATCTCACTGAGTTATTAACTGTTTAAATTGATAAAGGAGATAATTATTATCTCAATAATTTTATCTAAATTTAATTATTACCTCAATTTAATTAATCTCAATTGTTATCTCAATTTAATTTTTATTATCTCAATTTAATAACTGAGAGTGAGATAAAACCTTTACATGTCAAGGGGCTTACCCCAAGGAGGAGACAAGCTTTAAAACACGTGACATTTTAACCATAATGTCACTTATGAGATGTAATACTAAAAAATATATAACATTTTGCCGCACAAAAAAATATTTTTAATTATGGTAAAAGTTTTGGTAACATTATTTGTATTAAGCTTTTAATTTTCGCTTAGTTAATATAGTCTTCACTTAAAAATTTAGTAACCTACCCCACACTCTGCTTGGAAGAATTTTAAAACATTTTTTAAAATTAAAGAAAACTGAAAAAACTAAAAGAAAAATGCAAAAAATTCTTGTAAAAATTCTTTATTCATCGAATTTATTTTCTTTTCTTCAGATAATAATGTCCTTAATGTATATTATTTATTAAAGCAAATAAAAGCCTACCTAATTTGATAATTAGATAGTTTATTGTAGTTTTTATTTTACGATTTGGAGCAGGTTTTTAAAAAGTTGGCTGTAGTTGTGAAAAAAAATGATGATTTAATTTCTCCAAGGAGTCCTTCTTATAAGTAACATAAAACAATTTGTGTACTCTTGGAAATTCTAGAAAATTTCATAAAATTAATTTATGTAACAGATGTAAAAAAGAATATTTTTACCAAGATTCTCTAAAAATAAAAATTTCACAAATAAATTCATTCATTTTCGAATAAGTCCTAAAAGTTTCATTACAATCAGACAATTATTTAATTTTTGCAAGAATTTCCAAATTAATGGATTTTCCCCCTGAAATTCTTACACTAAAATGGCCATTACCACAAGTATTACAAAGTTAACAAAAAAAACACGAGATTTTTATCTAAATTTAGAACGTGTTAGAAAGAAGGACAATTTTTTTTAAATATTTAAAAAATACTTTGTTCTTTCCTCTTAATAATAACATAAACATTTTAATGATGAAACTTTGTTTTTATTAAGTTTGGGACCTTTTATCTTTATGCTATACTGATATTTTAGCGAATTATTGGAGGTACCTAACTAAAACAGACAGTTTCATGTTCTAAAACTACCTGCAAATAGCCACAGACCAAGCTTACGTCGATGTCATATCGCTGCTACAAAAATTCCTCATTCTGTATATGAATGGTGTTCATAAACTGAATGAATAACAATTATATGTGTGTGTGTCTGTGTGTCGGTGTGTGTGTGTGTGTCTCTCTCTCTCTCTCTCTCTCTCTCTCTCTCTCTCTCGTTTAGTAATCAAATTAGTACTTCGTCGTTATATGCTCGAATAGTCCAATTTAAAAAAAAAACAGTAATTTGAAATATTTTAATATTTAGAAAAAGGCGTAGTTGGAAGTATTTTTATATTATATTTCCTTCGATGCACCTTCCAATTTTTCAGTCGTCTTAGTCCCTTTAGTTCTAAATGGAAGCAAATATTTTATCAAAACGTGGAGGAATCAAAGTGATACAAGATGGATACATTTTATTTTTGACACAACTAGCAAGAGGGATCTTGAATTATAGATTTTTAAGTTTTTTTGTTTATTTTTTTTGAAATGCAATATTTTTTTATTTAAGTTATTAATTTACATTATTCCATTAGCGTTTTAATAGGATCCTTAATTCCCTAAATGAATAAAAAGTTATATTGAAAGTTGGGTGTTTTTAATGCTTTTATCTTTTTGGGGGGCGGGAAGTTACCTCTGGTCAAAGACAGTGACATCGAAAATGTGTGTCACCAAAAAGGCTGTGCTGAATATATCAATTATTTCAATTATATTATATCAATTATTTTTCTGACGTCGAATCAGCTACGCAGAAGACGTACTAACCCCACCCCCCAAAAACAGGGTGAACTATTAACTTTTATTATCTGTGTAAGTCTCACTTTCTCAGATAGTTTATTTTTTTCATCTACCTAGCATTAATTTTTATTTGTCGCTCCAAACTCGATATATTTTAGCAATCATTTATACTATTCTTTATTTTCCTCTTAGATTCAATACAAATATATTCTTTCTATTCAATTTCTTTTCACCTCTTATTCGCCTAATGACTAACCTCTAATCTTTTTACTTTAATATTCTTTTCATTTATTGTGGGCTTCAAAAATTTGGACAGTATTCTTAAGCTGCTTGTACATTTGACCCGCAAACAATTTTTGGCGGATTGGTGCAAGTCCAAAACAAAAATAAGACTTCATACCAAGAAATATTTAAAAATACGAGCTGTTAACCCATCTTCATTGACATATTCATAACGTTTCGGCTGTTGTACGCCCAGGACTTCTTCAGGATATTGGGTCTACTCATTGGATCTAACCAACGTCTGTATCCACGGGTCCATGTGTGAATATTGCAATAAAGATGAGGATAACAATCCGAAAAACGTAAATGATGCAATTAATCATAAATACCATTGTGGCCAAAACATTGTGAATATGGCAATGAAGATGAGGATAACAAATGGAATAACGTAAATAATTCAAGTAAACATAATACCTCATATCAGAGATATAGAGGCCGAAACGTAGTGAACATGTCAATGAAGATGAGGATAACAGTCCGAATAATGTAAATAACGCAAGTTATCATAATACCTCATCTCAAAGATATAGAGGCCAAAGCGTTGTGAAAATGGCAATGAAGATGAGGATAACAGTCCGAATAATGTAAATAATGCAAGTTATCATAATACCTCATCTCAGAGATATAGAAGCCAAAACGTTGTGAATATGGCAGTGAAGATGAGGATAACAGTCCGAGTAATGTAAATAATGCAAGTAATCATAATACCTCATCTCAGAGATATAGAGGCCGAAACGTTGTGAATATGGCAATGAAGATGAGGATAACAGTCTGAATAATGTAAATAATGCAAGTAATCATAATACCTCATCTCAGAGATATAGATATTAGCAAATACATGATAGGACATTTTACAAAAGGAGAAATGAAATGTAATGTGAAGAGTTCAAAGCAACCTGTAATGTCTGTATTTAAGTTATTTAAATTTTTGATGCAAGGAAAAAATAAGCCCTTTCGCTATGAAAGGTCACCGAGAAAGAGATGGATTCTTTCAAATCTCGCGCCCTCCCTGTAATTATCCCCAGGTGGTGTGTGGTAATTCAGAATCTGGCTGCCTCCGTTTATCAGCATGGGGCAGTAATCTAATACTATATGGAATAATTTTCCATATCGTATAGAAATGTGATTTAAAAGATACTGTAATGCTCCAATTACACAAAGTCATAAAAAATATATATAGAAAAGTGTGAGACATGGAAATGCGATTTCCATTAAAATATTTACATATCATGAAAGTATCTTCCAGAATCGGAATTCTCAGGGAATTGAAGTAAATGTAAATGGAGAATATCGGAAATACCTTTGACTGGAATAAAATATTTTATTAATATAATAACCCTTGATGTTTTTAGAACAAATTCTAAAATTGTAATGTTCTTAAGAGAAAGTCTATCACGAGGAAGAAGCATAAACACCAAGATGAATCTGACGTCATTTAACAATTTAGGATGACTACATGGGCGAAATAAATAAAATAAAAGAAACCTAGATTTCGCAATTGTTCCATAAGTATTTAATAAGACTAGAGATACAATAAAACGCACCTTGCTGATATGCTTCAAATTTACTGTGGATAATGTATGGCGTTTGACAGTTTTACTCTCCGAATCAGTATGATGGGAATTAAGAAAATTGCTTTAAGGAATTTAGAAGTACCAAAGAATCAGTAGAAAGAAGCCTTCTGCTATAGAATCAGAGAATGGTGCCAATATCGATTCGGGAATGATAATGGTAGCATTAGCCGATTTGATCTGAGGAAGCGTTTGGCATTCATTGACAGATCTGCTTTCCGTCTGAAATTTATAAATTCTTTCTTATTTATAAAATCTTTCTCTTCAAAGAATTTTTTTCAGAAAAAAACAACGATTAAGGACAGGTGCTAATATGAATGAAATAATTGAAAATAAATAAATAGACCTATAATGATTGATCTAAAAACATTTAATAACAGCAGAGACATAATAAAACACGCCGTGTCTAGATGCTTCAAGCTTATTGGATATAATGTATGACTATTGAGCGCTTTGATCTCCGAGTGGAAAGATGGGAATTAATAAAATCGACTTAAGGAAAGAGGTCTTCTACACTAGAAAAGAGAAAAGGGTTAACGGCGATTCGGCAATAGTAATAATATCTCTCTCTCTCTCTCTCTCTCTCTCTATATATATATATATATATATATATATATATATATATATATATATATATATATATATATATATATATATTCATATCTACGTTCTGTTCATATCTATCAATATATATATATATGTGTGTGTGTGTGTGTTTGTATGTGTGTGTGTGTCTCTATCTATCTATCTATCTATCTATCATTCTATCTATCACAGTCTGTTCATATCTATCACGGTCTGTTCATATCTATCTATCTATCTATCAATATATATATATATATATATATATATATATATATGTGTGTGTGTGTGTGTATCTATCTATCATTCTATATATCACAATCTGTTCATATCTATCACGGTCTGTTCTTATCTATCTATTTATCTATCTATCAATTTATATATATATATATATGTGTGTGTGTGTGTGTGTGTGTGTGTGTGTGTGTGTGTGTTTGTATGTGTGTGTGTATCTCTATCTATCTATCATTCTATCTATCACAGTCTGTTCATATCTATCACGGTCTGTTCATATCTATCTATCTATCTATCTATCAATATATATATATATATATATATATATATATATATATATATATATATATATATATATATATATATGTGTGTGTGTATCTATCTATCATTCTATATATCACAATCTGTTCATATCTATCACGGTCTATTTATCTATCAATATATATATATATATATATATATATATATATATATATTGATGCATGTTTCATTAAATAATATAGACAAGTTTTTGTATTTATTTCATGTAAATTATATCATATCGTCTGATAAGCTTAATAGCATTATCATTAAACGAAGAAAGAAAATCACAATATTGATACATATTTTTTAGTCCTATCTAAGCTTTCGGCTTACATAAGCAATTATCAAAGATAAAAATGAGATTACAATATATTAACCAATACATGGACAAAACAATAATGATAGTCTGTTTATGGAAGATGGAAGATTTCAAACAACGACGATATGAAAAGAATTTACATAAAATAAATAAGCAAAACTTGTCTATATTATTTAATGAAACATGCATAAATGAAAAAAAAATTATCACAATATATATATATATATATATATATATATATATTATATATATATATATATCACTCTTTTCATATTTATCACAGTCTGTTATTATCTATCTATCACGTGTTCTTATCTGGCAATCTATCTATCTCATGTTCCTATCTATTTATATCTATATCTACACACACACACACACACACACACACACACATATATATATATATATATATATATATATATATATATATATATATATATGTCGTTCCTATATATGTCGTGATATTCCTATCTATCATTTCATCCATTCATGTTCTTCCTATTTATCTATCACATGTTGTTCTTACCTATATCTCTCTCTCATGTTTTTCCTATCTATTTTTCTATCTATCTATCTATCTATCTATATATATATATATATATATATATATATTTTAATAAAAACAGACCACTTTAAGGTTCCATGTAATAAATTATTTCACCACAGCCTTTTTTTAAATGGCTCTGGATCATCAGACTTTACTTCCAAAGGTCAAAATGAAAAATGAAAAGAAATTTACACATTTTTGAATGCGAAATAACAGCGTCTAAGAAATTTAGTGAAACCTTCTCTCATGATCAGGATTTATTTTATTGTAGCTTCCTCCTTTTATGTCAGTTTTCTTCTTCACCTCTTACCCATCCATATCTAGAGATAACATACGTTAAATTAAGCGATGTCTGGCCCACACCAAGTGGGGTTAGGGATAAAGAATTGAAATGGTACATCTAACTCACATCCTCACTTCGTTAATTTTACATATGCTTAATACGGCCCGTCAAAAATGTGTAAATTTCTTTTCATTTTTCATTTCAACCTTTGGAAGTAAAGTCTGATGATCCAGAGCCCTTTAAAAAGGCTGTGGTGAAATAATTTATTACATGGAACCATAAAGTGGTCTGTTTTTATTCAAACATATTTGCTCTGAATTTACAAATTTGAGCTCTCCGGATATCATCCTCCTTGGATCTACCCACACGGATTACCTAGTTTTGCATAAACTATAGATAGATAGATAGATAGATAGATAGATAGATAGATAGATAGATAGATAGATTGTAATAAACAAAAAGAACAGTATGATATATAATCGGGTGTTCTTATTATTTTTATTTTTACAAAACAGTGCTCAATGCAAATCTACAAAACATAAATATTATAAATTTACTAATTTAAAAATATGGTTCCATCGCTAATTACCATGTTTTCAACTAGAAATTAAAAACTTCAAATTCAATTCAGAATTAGTGACTTTAATTCTATTAAAGTCACTAGTTCTGTTCCATTTCCAAGCGAATTTTTAAATAACTTATTTTGAGTTTTTGAAGCACATACATTCGACTTTCTAAAGATACGTAGAAATTCAATCACTTTGAGAAAAGATGGTAGAGTATTCATTTTCACTGAGGACTATTGTATCAAAATATGAGTTACTTTCGAAAAGAGGTTAAGTTAACTTAGAGAAGGGGTGCCTTTTCAACGAATGATGACATCCGTTCAACGCATGTCGTCTGGTCATTATCAACGACAAAACGTTTTTCGCCACTTTTGTTTCGCTGTAAAATTTGTACTTGTATACATACGGATTTTTTGTAAAAGGGTTATTTTTATATGAATACGTCGTATCAAACTACAATTTTAAAATATTATTCTTAATTCTAATTACTAACAGATTATACTTCTTTTAAAACAAATAAATGTAATAGAATTACTTAAATTATGTAAAAATTATTATTAAATATTAAATGTAAATATGTATATTTCATTTATCAACTTTTTAAAAACATTATTTAAGGAAAATTTTTAACAATGTCGGCAAAGAATAGCTATTTCATTTCTTTGATTGAGTAAATATTTATTTTTTGTAAACCTAGTAATATATAGTTTCTAATGTATGCAGAGAGGACATGGGTCATTTAATGACCTACATATTCTATCTTTACTTATTAATTTCCATTTCACAGTAGGTGTTTTATTGGTTCTTTTAAGTGCCAGAAATATTTCGATGGAGACGTCTGATTTCGGTATTTATTTATCCTAAAAGAACTTTGATGTTGGTTGAACCGTTTCTGAGAACACATGTCCTGTGCATCCAATGTAGAGTTTTACGTTGTCTGGATGAGATATTGCATTGGTGCACTAATGATTCAGTGTGACATTTATTATTAAGAAAACAGTTATGAGAATTTCTGTAGTTACAATTTTTGTTTAGCTTCATCTCTTTTTATTATTATACTGTCTAATTCTCTTTGGTCTAAGTGTTTATTCAAGACATCAGCATTATGTTTCTTAATATTTTTCTGGGTTTTCAGTACAACTGTAACTCAATTTTTATTGAAAATAGTACCGAATTTACAATCTTTAGGAAAATGTTTAACAATTAATACAAGGAATTTTTGTCCACATTTGTTTCTTACCATTTGGTTGTATGGAGGTGCATACCAAATTATTTTTCTACTTCTGCTTTTTCTATGCTTTCCATTTTCATTTTTTTAATGTAATTTACTTATGGTCTTTTTGGAATCACTATCTTTTATATAAAGATATATTTTAAAGCAATTCGCCCCAAGAAAGACTGGAGAGCCACTAGCACGCAAAGGGTTACAGAGGATAGAAAACATGGGGAATGGAAACAGAGAAGGACGGGGAACAATATCACGGTATCAGATGTCGATTGACATTACCTTGAATATTTGAAGATTATCAGGGAAGCAAGCAAATGGAAGGGAGTTCCACATACGACAAGTGCCTGAGAATAAACTGTTTGAGGAGTGGAGACTGTTACATTTAACCGTTTCGACAGTGAAAGTGTGGGACCGAGATGACAGCATAGAAGCTCGTTTAAATTCATGCCGTCTGGGAACCAACGAAAGTAGCTAGTCGGAACAGTTGCCGTGAAAATATTTGTAGAAAAGATGGAGGGAAGCCACGGCAAGTCTGAGAAGGCGACTGTAGACTAGATGCCAGATCAGGACCTATCATATTGCATATTCGTCTCTGGATTTTGTCGAGGACATCAGGGCGTACTGCGGGAGCAACAGAGCATATATGACAGCCATATTCCATGCATGGACGAATGGTTGATTCATAGATTTGAAGGATGGACTCAGACGTGAAAAAACTTTCTGGCACGATAAAGGGAATGCATTAGCGTGAAACATTACACCCAAATATGATAGATAGATAGATAGATAGATAGATAGATAGATAGATAGATATGAACAGAATGAAATAGACAGATAGACATACAGATAGAGAGAGCGAGATGAACAGAGAGATAAACAGACTAAGATAGATAGATAGATAGATAGATAGATAGATAGATGGATGATTTTGTTGTCATAGTTACATTAAGTCCAAAATTTTACTATTCTGTCGACATGAAAAAAATTGTTAGTATAAAGAAAGTTAACATTAACTAGAAAAAGGCATGCGTAAAAGTCTCTCTCTCTCTCTTTAAATTTTGAATTTAATGTAACTATGAAAAAAAAAATCGCTTCAATTTTGCTTTAATAAAGTCGGAAGACGAAACGCGTCGGCAAAAACTAAGATTTTTTCCTATTGTCAGATAGATAGATAGATAGATAGATAGATAGATGGAGAATAAGACATAAATATAAATATAGAAAGAAGGTTTAGATAGATAGATCGATAGATAGAAGAATAAGGGTTTTTTTATATATATATATATATATATATATATATATATATATATATATATATATATATATATATATATAGAGAGAGAGAGAGAGAGAGAGAGAGAGAGGGAGAAAGAGATAGCCTGAAACAGATAGATAGAGCGATGGATCGCTCTCATTATTTACCTTTTCTTTTCGGAAGTAAGGTGTTCCAACCTGAAAGCTTCTTAAAAAAATACCGCCGATTTGTGGGTCAAATTCTGGCATGGATGCTTCCTTGAACAATAGAATGTTGACGTCTTCAAATCTTGGGTTCAAAGGTTATCTGTTTTCCATATCCTTACAATCTTTAGTTCTTATTTACTTTACATACCATGGAAACTAAATGACAGCTGTAGACGTTATGGAGCGAAAACAGGAATCCAATTAATACAACAGCAATTAGATATGAGAAGCGTCTGTATCTGTGTATATTTCTGAGATGAGCTATTATGTACACTATTTACATTATTCGGACTATTGTCCTCATCTTTGTCGCCATATTTATTACAACGTCTCGGCCCTACAGTATCTGTCTATATTTCTGAGATGAGGTATTATGTACACTATTTACATTATTTGAACTATTGTCCTCATCTTTGTCGCCATATTTAAATATTGAAAGCATCCATGTTGTTCAAGTCCTTCATACTCAGCTCCCACTAACACTGCGCTGACGATATTAAATATAATATATTCTTAGTTCTAAAACACTATTTATATTTACCGACAAAACAGACATGTCTATTTTACGGGACCGGCAAAATTGCCTAATTGTTTCTGGAGTAAAAAGAATTAAGTGAGGCAAAATTTATTGAAAACAATGCAATTATAAGGTATATATTCCCTTGTGTTTTCTTTCGTGGCTTTTCTTCTTCCGAACCAAGTGCTATAGAGCTCTCGTTCCAGTCGTAATTATTACCTTTTTTTCCGAACCTATTTAAAACTTCCAAACAAGTGATGGGTTGGTTTAGTTTCTTTACTTTTACGGTATATCAACTGCTATGAGTTATTTAATGACAAAACTTTTATTACTGGTAATTTTTTCTTTTTTTCAAAAATGTAGTGCTGGTAATAGTTTTTCCAAAAAAGTATTGCTAGTATTAAAACATATTTTTATATTTTCACAGTGTTTTGATGCCTTTTGAGGAGTTAACTATTTGGCCATATCTAGGACCCTGACAGGTGCTACCACTCCGGTTTAGAATGGACCTGAGAACACCAGCAATTAAGAGGTGGTTCCACGCTCCTCAAGACATCTTGATAAGATGCCTTGCTGTGAGATGTAGTTTATTGCCTTACCCAAGCCGTGGGTGTAGTTTATAGTCATACTCAGAACGCGGATAGAGTTTATCGTCTTAACCAGGACGCGGATGTAGTTTATCGTCTTATTCAGGACGCGGATGTAGCTTAACCCAGGACAGCCAAACAATACTTTTTTCACTACCTGTTTTAATAATTTGTATATAAAATATATACACGTGTGAAATAATCTACTTTTGCTGTTTATTTGCATTTATAATTGTTTTACGGAGATATTGTGAATTTTAGACAATGCTTTTCTTTCAATATCTGATTCTAAATCCATTTTTTTTTTTTACTGTCCAAATACTTCTTTCACCTCACTGTATATAAAGTTTTCAATGGTCAGGCTCGCATTCGTTTAACCCTTGACTACCGCTTTACCGGTGGTGGAGAAAAATGACGTAATGCCCAGCCACCGGTTGAACGGTGGTAGAGAAAAATGCCTTAATGACCAGATACCGGTTGAACGTTGGGTAAACGCTTGTAACTATTTTTATATCTACCGTGAAGGCAGAAGGGTTAAAATTGTTCATGAAAGCAGGACTCAAATAGTTAATAACGTAGTAGCAGAAGCAGCCGCTCATTTCTAGAAGTCGATCGATGGTTATTCAATTTTTTTACGACGACGTGTTGCCATGTTGGCTGTTTTATTTTCCTGTGAGTTTTTTTAGACTGATGTTTTCATGAAGCTTCGTCGCGTTTTGTGGCGAAGTTCTTTGTTTTGTTGTTGTTTCGTTTTTTTTTTTTTTTTTTTCGTCCTTTTGTTATGCCGATTGCGCATGACAGATTCTGCAGTATAGCTGAGATCATTTTTCCATGCTGAATTTTGCGTCATCATTATTGAGAAGAAAACCACATTCGGAATCAATATAATAGACGTGCATGGCACTCAAGGGAATGTTTAGACAAGTCACTGTCGGCAGATGACCAAATTTAAACATTCCGTCAAATTCAAACACTCGTATTTTTCATTCAGATATATTCAAACCATTTACAAGACAGCTTGTATCCTTATCCTAATTCTAAGTTATTGGAGAAGGGTAGGTTAATTTTGAGTTTAATATCGTTTCGGCGGCGCTGATTTGGCGTCGCTGTTTCGGCGTCAGAAGAAGAATTGGACTATTTGACACAGCCAATTGGACTATTTGACACAGGTGTCAAACCGTTTCGACGTCACTGTCTTTGACCGGAGGCACTCCCACCCACAAAAAAAAAGAAAAAAAAAGGATAAAAGCATTGAAAACAGCTAACTTTTAACATGACTTTTATTCATTTAGGGAATTAAGGATCCTATAATGTAAATTAAAAATATTGTATTTCAAATTTTTTTTTTAAATTAGTAAAGCTATTTAATCTTAGAAATTATTTCTTCATTTCATGATTATGAGCAACACCCTTCAGGAATTTTATAGGATTAAATAATTTAACTTCCATTATGACTTTTTAGATTCGTTCGTCAGCGTCTCTATATTTTTTAGCTTTTTGAGAAAGGAAATTTGGCTATAACAACGAAGTAGTAATCTGACGCCTAATCGTACCTCTGTCGAAAAGTTGCTATGTCGAATCGGCCACGCTGAATTAGCGACGCCAAATGGGCTACGCCGGAACGTCCCCGACCCGTTAATTTTAGGGATTAAGAAAAAAATATGAGGTTGTTGGCCCAGTTAGACTTTGAAATCTCATATCATGATTTAGTTTGTTCCTTAGTTCGTATGTACGTTACGCCTGACAGTACCTCATAAACAATGGCTTATTCTGTTTTGATTGCAAAGATAGCAACAAAAAAAACATATGAGAGACGCTTTTTGTTATGCGTTTATGGGTCTGTACAAATTTCACTTCTTTATTGCCTGTGAATTGTCCTGATATTTGTGGAAAGACAGTGACATATTTTCCCGTTTACCATCACCACGGTTTGGAATTCAGGGTTTTCTTTCTGGATTTGTTGCAATACAGGGCAAGTGAACGCAGGCTAGCCTGATATTTACCCTATAACTGGCCGAGTGGTTAGAACATTCGCTTTCTAACCATGAGACCCGTGTTCGAAGCTCAGATTTGTGAGGAAGAAGACTTCTTAAGGTTATCTGTATGGAGTAGGCGACCCCAGCGTGCTGTACCTTTGGAAAGTACCTGAAAACCATACAAATGTTTGATCCAAGCCTTGTGAGAGAAATTGGATAGACGGAACAACTCGGGAGCCGACGGTAGTTGCACGAAATGACAAGCCATCGTGACCGAGTACTATCCTGGCTCAGTCTATTGATCGCGCTAGATAACGCGTTCTCTCCCAGAAAATGTAACCAAGGTCCTCTCAGTATAGTTCCATTATAAAACATAGGTGGGCTCTCTGTGTTGAACATATACAAATATGCCGGCGAATTAGATAGTCGTGGCATCCTTGGATACAAGTAACTGCGCCATTGACTTTTTTTAAGTGGAGTGAGGGAAAGATGTGGATTCCTGCATTTTCCAAGTACAATTCTTGCAAAGTGAACGCAATAGAAAGAATGGGATTTGAACCCGGTTCGTTGGAGAGCGAGACGTGAAGCTGAATGTAATATTTTATATGAATATTCGTATACACACATGATGGAACTAAAAATCATTATGCGCAACAAAACCCGTTTTAGCAATTAAGAGTACTTGAAAAGAATGGAGAGAAAAATGAGCGTTTATTTAGATTGTGAGGGAAGTCATGCAATTTGATATTTTTATACGCTCCTTGCAGACGTCATCAAAGCAGAAATTGATACGTTTTACATGACAATAATAGCAAATAAAACAAAATCTTAGGAGAATTTTCTTGTCCCTCTCTCTAAGTTCCTTTGCACGTACGGGCGTTATATGTACGTATGTATAGCTGGCCACTCGTATTCTAGGATACTCGTCTACTAGGGAAGCTAGCCAATCCCTATTGCAGACGCTTGCTCAGGCTCATTTGTTTTTATTCAACATCCACAGAGCCTACCTGTGGTTTATACTGCAACTAGGCTGAGCAGAACTTAGTTACAGTTTCTGGGAAAGAACGTGTTATCTAGCGTGTTCAACAATTTGAACAAGTTCAGCACGTTTAAGCCATCGGCCATGATGACTTGTGACAGTGCTAGCACAGATATCGACGTCACCCAAGGTCTCCGTCTCTACAATTTCACTCACAAGGCTTGGTATGGTTTTCAGTCACTTTCCAAAGATGCCACACGCTGGGATCGATCCCTCCAATCCGATAATATCAGGAAGTCTCCTTCCTGACAAATCGATCATGGTGAGATTTGAACTTGGATCTCATGATCAGAATGTGGACGTTCTAACCACTCGGCTACGTGTACGCGCGTTATGCGCAATGCCTCATAAATAAGAAGAATATCCCGTTTTTTTTTTGTTTTTAGAAAGACGGAAAAGATAGACCAGAGAAGTTACTTGGTTACAGTGAGTAAATGAAAGAAAGAAACAAAGAACGAACGAATGAAAGATTATAAAGAAAGATGAACAACAGATTATTGCGATTTGCTTACGTAAGAAAAGACGGAAGAAAAAGATATAAAACAAAATCCGATTTGCTTTAACGAGTTAAAGTAAGCCTAGAGACTAAGAGGAAAATGGAAAATATGGAAGGCGATATCTTTATTAAAAAGGGAAATGCTTGTCAATTTCACCACTTTTTTCTTGACTCTCTTACTTCTTTAAATAATAAGTTGCATACACATTTATGCTTGTTTTCTAAGCGTACATCAGATGTGGTACAATGGCAAAAGTATGGGACACCAAGTAAGGACCTCACTTACTACTCACCCGTAAATATCTAGCGAGACAAGCTAGCTAACCATTACACCACGTCGATGTGGCCTGAATGGCTTTTTAAGCCGAAATTATGGAGAATTTAGTGAGGATCGAACTCACTATTCAGTCGTAATTGATCTATGGAGACCAGCATCGCAGCACGTCGAAATGCCCTGCGATTTTCTTAGCGAAAGTAAGGATCGAACTCGCTATTCAGTCGTAACTTACTAGAGGAAAAAGTTTAAATGATTACACTACGTTGAAGTTCCCAGCATAGATGTTTGCACCAGGTCGAAAGTATCCGGTACCCAATGCGGTTCGAACTCAGTTATCAGATATACGTTGAGGCAATCATGTATCTTTCGATACATGACTGACGAGGCAGATATTTTTCCCGCAGTAGGTTGCCATTTCTTTCTGCGGTAGACCAGTTGTGAATCAAGGCTATAGAACCCGATCTGTTCTGCTTTTTACCCATAGCTGGGGGAGGGAGAAGACGGTATTGGGAAACAACTACAAAGTCGATTAAATATGAAGTCATATGTAAGATATAATATTTGACAGTCAGTCAGTTATGTGCCATGCGTGATACACGCTTAGGCAATCATGTATCTTTCGATACATGACTGACGAGGCAGATATTTTTTCCGGCAGTAGGTTGCCATTTCTTTCTGCGTTAGATCATCATCTATCATCTATCTTTCGGTCTGTCCTGCTATTTATCCAAGGGTATTAGCGCGCAAATGAATGTAATGGATTCAGCTGGAATTCGAACTCGGCTCTCCGATTTCTCAATCCGAGCCGCTACTCCACAGTGCCTCTCTACTCACTACTGAGTCGCAATTAATGTAGCGAAACAAGCCGTGACACAAGGTGGAAAATATGGGGCAACCAGTCGAAATTGTCCTACCGAGACGAGCGTGCTATCAGTTAAACCACGTCGAACTGTCCGGCGATTTTCTTAGGCCGAAATTGTGTGGCATCCAGTGAGTATCGAACTCACTGCTCAGTTGTAATTGTTCTAGCGAGACAAGTTTGCTAACCATTGCACAACATCGAGGGGAAACCTACATTCATATTTATGATTGTTCTTGCAATATTTTGTCAATTTTTTTTTTTACTCTCTTACTCCTTAAAATAATGAGCTGCATACATATTTATGCTTGTTTTCTAAGCGTACCTCACATGTGGCACAGTGCCAAAATAATGGGGCACCAAGTGTGGACCTTATTCACTACTCACCCATAAATGTTAAATATTAAATAAGGCAATATGGGAATTTCTACGGGTATCTCCCAGCCGTTTAACACGTAGTTTATCTATTTATTAAATATCAGGTTATATCAGAAAATTCAAATAAGGAAACTATGAAATTTTGATGTATGTCCCTAATTGTATGCAACTTAGACTTCCAAGCATTCACAAATTCTTCATCAGAGGGACAGAAAAACACAAAAAATAGAGTTTTTGTTGATGGATGTCATGTTATAATTCCTAGTTCACAACGAAAAAGAAGAGGAATGCCTTGGCGGATTTCAGAACGATTTCAGGCGCCAATAAACGTCTTATCAATCAGCAATAGGTTGGGAGTTTTAATTGTAAAATAAATATCTAATGCTCAAATATTTCATTATAACTTTTCACTCCGTTGAGAAAACACGGACCTGAAACTGTTAGGAGTCGAAACTATCCCTCTCTGTCTGTCTGTCTGTCTGTCTCTCTCTCTCTCTCTCTCTTTCTCTCTTTCTCTCTGTGTGTGTGTCTCTCTCTCTTTCACTGGTAGTGCCTATTCGATCACTGGCACCGAATGTCTGAAGATTCCGCGCTGTGCATGAAACTGACAGTCGTAGAATTTGGTTTATAAAATCTAGATCTGCTACTGTGTGTCATGGAGCACTTTACCTTTTCCAGTGTGAAACCAAAAGTAAATTCTGTTCAGAATTACTTATTCCCCTTCCTTATTAAATGCTCTGTCATGTGGGGTTATTATGTCACGGTGACGAAGAGCACTTTGAAGACTATGTATCTTTGTTAGCCTTAAAGACAAGCCTCCCCACTGTTTCTTTTGTTCCGATCAGCATTGAGCACTTTTCCTCACACTTGAAAACGATATCCGTTAAATAAAAAAAAACCTGGGGGCTTCTTTTTGCATCTTGGCCGATTGGACTACTCTCTCCCCCGGGCGAGTTTGGCCGGTGTTATTACCGACAATGAATCTTGCCATCTTGAACTGGCCTGGGAGGTTAATGTTGATTGTTTTCGATCAGAGACACCGACTGCCAGACATTGCGTGCTGCCAATAAAACTGTCACTAGTGGCCGATCGACGCTTTAACGGTACTTAGTTTATAAAATTTAGCTCTGCTATTATGTGTGATATGGAGCACTCTTCCATAAATACATTCTTTTTTTAGAATTACTTAGTCCCTTTCCTAATATATATATATATATATATATATATATATATAAGCACTTTATTGTGTCAGTTAAAATGTTGGAAAATATTCTCCGTAATCTAATTTTAGGGATGATTAACTAACTCTAGCCTGACAAAAAAACGCAAGGAGGCTAACGATCTTAATTATTTTTTTTCTGGGAGAGTTGCTTATAGAGTTAGTTAATCATTCTTAATTTTTTTTTTTTTTTTTGTCAGTGCCATTTAATTTTAACTATGTCGCTCTATTCTCCAGTCCTGCTTCTGTATGCTTGTAAAAGCCAAAGAAATTAAAATGAAAGAAAGACTAGTCAAAAATTAAAACTAATATTCTTTGTCTATAACAGCAAAGAAGCATAAATTGAAATCACGCTATATAGATATAATCTATACTTCTCCTTATCTACGATAATGGTAATTGTGAAAACTTTCAGATTTGACTGACGAACAGTAAGTCTTACTCTCGATAGAATATTTTTTTCCTTTAAAACTTGTACTCAAAAACAAGAGACTTCTCCGTTGGACTTACCTTCCAAAACATTTTTATAAAGTTATTTCTAAAATCAACATTACGATAAAGGTCTGTCTTCTTTAGGACCTAGAAGATCCATTCGCTTGAAACCAGGTTGATTCAGTGATCTCCGAAGTCGGTTGTTTACAGTCTATAGTTTAAATACTTCTGGATGAGTGGGAAGATTGATTGACACGTTTTCTACAGATTATCAATCCATTAAAGATTATTTAAAGCCAAAAAATATTTTAAGATTAAAAGACTTGGAGGGTGAGATAAGAGCGATTTATTGATAAAGTCTTACAAATTAACCCATAGCTGGGGATAGAAGATGTAGATTCATACCATTCCTAACAGTGTTTGTGTATACGTGAATATAACGAACCCAACTGAAACTGGAACTCGGCTCTACGATTAACAACTATCAAGTAGTTATCCATTACACCAATCGCAAATACAAGCTTATAGTACATGGTATTCCAAAGCGGTCAGCCATCTTGACCTTGAACAGTTTCGGCGTATCGTAACTTCGCTAACCGTGCGGGATGCTGGCCAATTTTCTTATAGATGAAGATGAGAATTGCTGCAACGAAGGGGGTGTTCCAGAACAGGATGCTGAGAATATGATGGGCAGAATATATGAGCAACGAATAGGCTTTAAGAAAAATAGCGAAAGAAAATGACGCATACTTAGAATCAGAAGAAGACAATTGAAATTTATTGAAGCCATAATAAGGCAAAAGAGGGCTAGGAGAATTTTATACCGACAGGAATATTGAAAGCAAGATAAGCAGAGCGACACATAGAGTAACCAAAAATTTCCAGTAATTACTCTTTACTCCAATCGCACATCCAAGCTTACAGCACCTCGTATTCCGAAGCGATCACACATCTAAGTTTAACGCGATATGGCCTTAGGCTCGAGTGGGTTGAAATGGATGTCATCCACTTGAGACTTCACATATGAAGACGTTATTTAAGAACATTACTCAAGTTCTCAGGTAAATATTTTTGTTTTTGTAATATATTACAGTGCTGAACCTAAATACCTCTAGCACAAACTATCAATCTTTAATAATATTTTTATAACTGATCTATGCACTGAGTTATTTGATGTGGATAAAGATGAACACCCACAACATTGCCACCGTGTTATTGTAATTCTGCGAAATTTTCCAGCTGAAACATTCGATGTTGGTCAAATATTATTATAGCTTTTCTTGACTTAATCAAATGTAAAGAAGATATAATTTTTCTTTTGTTTTTCTTTTTTATTTGAGAATCCCTAATTTAGATGATGAATGCGCGTTCAAACATGTTTCTGTAATTCAGTAACAATTAAACAATGTAGTTTATCTACAACACTTGTATATCGTTATAATGGGGCCTCACATCAGTGAGGGGGGCCGGTGTGCAACTGAAACCGTTGAGAGGAAGGCCCCGAAACGATGCACATTCTCTCCTGATGACCCCAGTTTAAAATTCGATAGGAACACATCAAAATTTAGTGAAATCAAATGCCGTAGAGAAGCTCGGTGGAAGTGTCATTGGCATGAGGAGCATTATAGATTCAGCTCGCTTCAGGTGAGTTTCAATTACTTTCCAGTAATTTCCTTCTTCCGTTAATTAAACGCTACAAGGCAACGTCTTTGAAATGTTACAAAGTAATGATTTTGCAATCTCCATATTACGCTGTTTAAAAAGTTTTAGCAAACAACTGAAACAAAAATTGCATCTCTGAAGAAAAAAAACGTCAACTCTCTGGAACCGCTAACAGGATAAATGTACTTTAAGTGGCTCAGACATAATAATTTGATTAAAGTAAGACGGTTCACAGGATGATATAGATCTGATTTCAACAAAACAGAAAGTTCAGCAGACAATGATAAAAATTATGTCCCTTATGTTCTGGGATGTGAATAGTATGCTGCCCCGAGGACTTCTAATCGAATGGTCACACAGTTAATGATGTCCATATCGTTAATGATGATCAAAGCGAAAAGTTAATTAGAAATAATACCGTTTCGCGAAACGTGATATCGTAGAGATATTCCATATGCCATATCTGAGATTTGAAAGGCTATTGAAAACACTTGTAATACGCCAATCACTAAGAATGTTTGTCTACCTCACAGTTTGACAGAAAAAAAAATTAATGGGACACCTTTCCATCTTCGATCCTCTGCTCAAACGCAACAGAAACGAACCATGTATTAAAATTTAAATCAATGTGTAAACAGCAAAATAATATATATACCATTTATGGAGATGGTGCCACAGCGAAGTTTACTATTAACAAGGGGTTCAGATGTTGAAATATTGATCTGGAAAACTATGAAGATTCCAGAAATCACGCAGTTGTTGATAACCAAATTGAAATGTTGATCAAGAATAATCCTTGTTACACCACAGAGACACACACACAATTATGGGACAATACAAATATACTTCACATATTTCATAACACATAGGATCATTGTATATTGTAAGGTATTTGACATGTGAATTGCTACAAAAATTTGATGCCTCACAATTAAACAGAAAAATATTTAATGAACTGAATTTCAATCTGATTATCTGCTCAAATGCAATAGAAATGAACCTGTTTTAAAAGAATGATGAGAGGTGATGAAAAATGGATTGTTTACAACAATGGGGAGTGAAACAAAGGTCCTGAAGAAAAAGAAAAATTTGTATGTATCTGAAGAAGGTGAAGCTGTGTATCTGGTGGTATTGAAAGGACAGTGTGTTATGAGCTTCTTTTTACAAAATCAAATATTGAATTCAGACAGTACTCTAACCAGTTAGACTTATTAAAGGCAACGCTCAGTGGCAAGCATTGAGAATTAGCCAATCGGAAGGGTGGCATCTTTCATCAATAAAACACCGGAGTTAGTTTACTGTTGACAAGTGTTTTAAGAGGTTCAGATGTTGAAATATTGACCTGGAAAAACCAAGAACATTCCAGCAGTCCTGCAGTTGTTGATAATAAACAAATAGAAATGTTGATTAAGAATAATCCTTATTACACACACACACACACGCGCGGGACAATGCAGAGATAGTTTACATACCACATAGAATCATTGTAAATTGTAAGACATTTGAAACACTCGGATGATATGTGAATTGCTACAATAATTAGATGACTCACAATTAAACAGAAAATATTTAATTGACTGGATTTCAATCTCCGATTCTCTGCTCAAATGCAATAGAAATGAACCAGTTTTAAAAGAATTATGATAAGCAATGAAAAGCTGATTGTTGACAACAATGTGGAGTGAAACAAAGGACCTGGAGAAAATCAAATGAAAATGAGCCACCATTAACCACTAGAAAATCTTGTCTGCATCCAAAGAAGGGGAAACTGTGTATATGGTAGGACCGAAAGGACATTATTTGTTATGAGATCCTTTCAAAAAATGAAATGCTGAATTCAGACAAGTACTCTACCAAGTTAGTCTGAGTAAAAGCAGCGCTCAATGAAAAAGCATTCAGAATTGGCCAACCGGAAGGATTTGTATGTATCTTTCATCAATAAAACACCAGACTTCCCACCTTTTGTCAGAACATGCAGAAATTGTCACAGCTTAACTGAAATATCCTTCTACACCCTCCATAATCACCCGAATTTGCAGCTGCGCATCACCACTTTTGTCTACAAAATTCTCTTATAGGGAAGAACATCTGTTCAATGTAAACATCATTTAGATCAGTTCATTAAAGAGAAAAATGCCAAGATCTGTAAGGTGGAAATCACGAAAGTGCAAAAGAGATAATGATGGGAAGTGAAACAAAATGGAACATAGGCAGTTGAATAATTCTTTGTACGGATATCTAAATATTGTTTTTGAAATTCATATAAGAAAACTGGAAACATTTGTTTAGACACAACATTTACGGAAACAGAAAAAATATCTTAATTGGACAAGATCGACTCTTATTTTTTGACAATATCAGAAGCAAGAGGATTCTTTTATTAAGTGCTACTCTTATATATATACACAGACATGACAGAATTGAATAGACACCAATGTAAATTTTATTTCTGATTTTTTTAATAAGCAAGATAAATTAACTTAATTTTTTTAATAACCAAGATAAATTAACTTAGACTACTTGATTAAAATTGCAGATTTCCACGCATTCCGACCTAGACTTCTAACCAAAAACATTTTTTTTTTTTGAAGAACGACTTAGACTCACGCCACCAAAACAAGTTTTAATGAATATCGCCTGAAGATACCAAAAAGCAGATTATTGAAAAACAACTTAAGATATTAAGATTCGCCTAAGAAACGCAAAGTGTCACGAATCCATAGAAGCGGTTTGGGAGAAAGATTCAGTCCTGTATTCAGCAAACAGATATAAAGATACTTGTTATTTTTTCAACACATTTGAATCTTTTGAGTTGTTTCATTATTTTCTTTTACATACACTTGTGCGGCAGATTCCTGAAACACTTTGGGAAAAACTCAAAACTGGCATTCTGTAGACATCTGTAGATGTCCTTGGTTTCTCCTCAAGAAAGAACAAAGTCTGTTTTGTTGAGACAGTGTGGAAATCTAATAACTGCTGGTGAGGAAGAGATCAACTCATCAAGCTCAATTAGCTCAGCCATCTTGTCCTCTAAAGAAAGCTGTGTTCCGTTTCGTATGCCAAGACCACCAGCGCAGACTTCGAGAGATTAAGAATAAGTGGTGAACCAAACTTTCTGAAAAAAAATCAGCTCTATGCAGACATTGGAGACATCAGGGGCTTCTATGAAGGTTTAAAGGCAGTACACGACCCTATGTATCAAGTCCAGAGTCCTATGCGCAGTGCAGACGGTCAGATGCTCCTTGCAAACAAGTCGTCCATCCTAAACCGTTGGTCGGAGCATTTCCAGCCCATCCTCCGTGCTAATCGCTCGATCCAGGAACCAGAAATTCTCCGCATACCCCAACGACCTGTAAAAATGGAACTGGATGAATTTCCCACCATTGAAGAAACTATCAATAATAAGCAGATGTCGTTTGAAATCCGAGGAGATATGACATGTTTTCCGAGGCTCCTGGAAATGTATAACGGGTTTCATCGCAAATATTTTTTCTAATGAATTTTAGTATAAATATTTTTTAATGAATTTTATTTAATTATTTATTTCCCTTTTGATATTATTTTAATTTTTTTCGTAATCTTTTTTGTTTATTGTGTTTTATGTAGTTTCATTTTCAGGAATACTTCAATATTAATAAATATAACTTAACGTAAATATTCAACTGATTTTAATTTGATCTATATGACTATAAAACTTAAACTATGTAATTTCTTTCTATTAACAAAACTGCAATGAAACGGAGTATATTTAAAAAACGAATTTGATGTATATGTATATATTGATTTGCTCATTACCGCATTTTATATTTTAAATTTATGATATTTTGCTTTTAAAGATATGTTATTAACTTATTATAGCATTCAAAAGTGATCTATGTCTTATTAAGATGGTCAATGGTATTGCGGTTACTATTATTGCTGTTATTTTGTTATTGATCTGAATATTATATAATTGGTATTTACTGGTATAATTTCATTGTTATTGTTTTTTTTACACAAATCTAGATTTATTTGATTTTTACCTTCTGTTTGGCTTTTTATTGCTTTCCCTTAACGGCGTCTTTGTTTGAATTCCAAAAGCGTCTCCTCGTAGCAGTCATTGAAGCAAAGCTACAAGACAGATACTGCTGACAGGAAGAAGGAATGAAGTAGAATGCAATAATAATAATAATAATAATAAACCAAATACAGAAACAATGGCTTCATGTCCAATACTCTGCCCGTAACAAAAAAAGCTGACGTAGACAAAACCCGTACCCATCAGTGGCCACGTAGTGCAGGCTTGAAAGCTGAAACTGAAGGTTTTATCCTTGCTGCACAGGATTTTTAACGAGGAATTATCAAGCACATATACTAAAATATTGGGTTAGCCCAAAATGCAGATTCTGTGATAAATATCCAGAAACAATTGATCATCTTGTATCAGTTTGCACGATATTGGCACCCACTGAGTATAAAACCCGACATGACAGAGTGGGCCAATATCTGCATTGGAAAATATGCAATTTCTACGGGAAGGAAACTGAAAGAAACTGGTAGGAACACCACCCAAACCCGGTTACAATTCTATGGTACTGCACAATACACACTGACAGAAAAATCAAAGCCAACCGTCTAGATATTGTTATTAAAGACCACAAACAAAATAAGTACCTCCTTATTGATAAGGTAGCCCTGCTGACTGCAATGTATCTTTGAAGATATTCAAAAAGCTGTCAAAATACATGGACCTTAAAATCTCAAAAATGTGGCATATGGGAACATCAACAATCCCTGTTGTAGCTGGAGCCCTAGGATTGGCTGGAAAAGATTCCAGTAGACTAATTGACTCAAAGAGATACAAAAAATTGTTCTCACAAGTACAGCCTACACTTTACGAAGGGCTTTATCTATGTATTTTTTTTTTTGTCAGTGGAAAGTGTCATGATGCCATTTCTAATCTTATACACAAATACAGACAATGTTATTCGTATGTCAGATGACAAAATGCCAAAACAATTAATGTATGCAGAATTGGAAATGGGAAAAAGACCGCAGCACAAGTCAAAACTTCGTTACAGGTATTGCCTTAAAGAGTCACCATACAAATGGAATATTGGTCTGGATAACTGGGAGATTCTAGCTGAAGACCGGGTTTCTTGGAAAGCTGGTATTGCTGATAGCGTTAACATCTCCCAGGAGACATCACAAAGATATTCAGAACTGAAGAGAGGTTCGGAAGGGATTCCTGAAATGCCATGAGATGCTAACCTGGCCATGTGCCGAATGCAAACGGATATGTCTGTCCAGGGCGGGTTTGTTCAGTCTTCCTGAAAACCATACCCAAGCTTTGTGAGTGAAATTGGGTAGAAGAAACCCTTGGAGCCGTCGATAGCTGTGCTAGCACGAAGTCACAAGTCATCGGGGCCGAGGGCTTGAGCGTGCTGGCCTTCTTCAAATTGTCGAATACAAATAACACGCTCTTTCCCAGAAACTCTAACTAAGATCTGCTCAGCATAGTCGCAGTATAAACCACAAGTGTTATGGTTCAAGTTCCTTGTACCACGGTGATGGTCCAAGATTAGAACCAATGAACGAATAACACGAACACAGGTATGGAATACAAAGATATATTACAACAGAAATATAATACAATGAAGTAGAAGTATTAGTAATGACTATCAGATTTTGGTTAGAGTGAACTATGTTGTCTTGACAAGTATCACTATTCCAATGTCCTTACAATATGCTCTCAATTATCTCTCCTCGTCTTACAACATCCTCATACCTCTTGAGAGGCGCAGTATTTATAATGTCAGGAATAGTCCATTATTATTATGGGTAAGTTCCCATAGCAACAAGTGAGCTCATTGGGTGTTGAGCAAACAGAAATGCGCCTGAGCAAGCGTCTGCAATAGGGATTGGCTAACCGCCCCAAAAGACGGGTATCTTGAATACGAGTGGCCAGCTATTATGTGTATATATGTATATTTATTAATATAAAGCCACAAATTAAAATTTCGATTAATAATATTTTAAATTCATGTTCCGTCATATTATTTGTTGATATACCTAATATGTAATCGGTTCCTACTAGTTTTATTAATTTTTTACGCAAATCTTATTTATTTTACCTGATTCGGGCAGAGGATTAAAGAGTTAATGGACTAATATGAGAATTAGGAGAAAAAAGGGAAACAAAAGTGAATCCAGTAGTTGAAGCGGGGGGGTATTAGTCTTGCGGTTATTCGTTATTTTTTAATGGTCTTTTGTTATTTATGTTTTTATTAGTAATTGATATACAATTTTTATTTTATAAGCCATACAATACAATCACTTATAATAACTTTTTCTTTTAATACTTTAATACTATTAGTATCCAAACATTAGTTGTAATTATTTATGGGTAAGATACATTCACGTAATAACAAGATTAGTGAGATTTGAATATAGTTTCATATTATTGAACATAAGTTAGAAAAAAAGAGGAAAAGTCAACTAAAATTCCGTTGGAAATTGAAATTATGTCAGAGTCTCGTGAAGCATGGCGTGTCTACTCGGGATCCAAAAGCTAATGAATTGATTTTACCGGTGTTGTTAATAATAACAATAGTAAATATATATATATATATATATATATATATATATATATATATATATATATATATATATATAGCAGGAAGAAACCTGGCCTCCTGAACGTGATGGTCCACCATGGTATGGATAAGGTCGTGCGGCCACGAACCAGCCCCCACGTATGGGTAAATTCGAAGTAACTATACCTTTATTTTCTTGTTTTCGAATTCATGACTAATTTTTACTTATTAAAATTTAATGTGCATCCTAAAGTTTGAGCTAATCTAAAAGTGCGCCCTAAAGTTTTAGTTATTAGAAAAAAGAGGAAAAGTCAAAGAAAATTCCGTTGGAAATTGAAGTTATGTCGGAGTCTCATGAATCATGTCGTGTCTACTTGTGATCCAGATGTTTATGAATAAAGATTTTAGCGGTGTTGTTAATAAAAGCAATATATATATAACAGAACGAGGACTGGCCCCGTGAACCAGCATCCACGTATGGGTAAATACGAACTAACCTTAATGTTGACACAACGAAAAGTATTGCTAAACCGCATCGACTGTCACGCGATTCAACAAGGACCGTGATCCCCAGTGAGGAACGAGACTGAGATCGAACATATGCAAATGAAACAAACTCTACCTAACAAGAACTAAAGGAAAACCACACCGATGACAGTCCTCCCAGAGGTCCTCTACATTCTTTAAAAGAAAATCTCAGAAAAACATCAATAAATATATGGTTTAGGGAAGAATATATTGAAGTAATGATAGCATTTTACACGGCTACGATAAATCCGACAACAACAGCGAGAAAAACAACCCTAAAACTGACTAAATATCGATGCCGATAAACTAGCGAATGTCGGACGTAACATCATCGGGATAAAAAAATTACCTGACAAACATCAAATATAGATTAAAAAGTAAAAATAAAAACCGAAATGAATAAACTCCGAGGACAATTGTTACTTCTAAATGAAAGAAACAAACAAAAACGAGAAAACTGAAAAAAGAATACCTGAAATAGAACTCGAAAGCATCCGAGAAAACATCATAAATAGATTAAACATCGAGGGGCTAAATTCCAACAACCCAGAGGAGACAGGCGGACGAACAAATAGAAACCAGTTGTAATAAACCCCCTGAAGCGCACAAGCGGAAGCTAATGAGGAATATGAGAGAGAAATATAAATGACAAAAATCATCCGATCTAAATGGAAGAACATAAGTGAAATGTCTTCCGAGGAAAGGTGAACAATTCCAAAAGTAAGAAAGGACCGTCAGGTGAAGGAAATCATCAACTTTGCTAACCAAGGATTTAGAAAAATAAGGGACGAAATGGAAAGACCGATGAACTTGATAGAAATAAATAAACATAAAAGAAATAAAACACTTATATACGTGGCCTTAGCAACAATCGCAGAAACAACAGGTGAAAAAGTAAAAACGAAACGTAAATGAAAAAAATGGCAATCCGGAAAGAAAAAATAGAAACTGAAATAAATAAACTAAGAAGACAATTGTCACGTCTAAATGAAGTAGACAAGGGTTCCAAAACAGAAAATCAGGGGTTATGAAAAAAGAAACAGTTTCTTATGGTAAAACGGAATACATGAAAAACTGGAAAACCTCATTAAACATAAACCATGCATATGGGTCATTAAGGTCCAGACCAATCAACACCAAAACTGGGATCTTCCAAGGAGATGCATTGTCAACACTGCCTGCTGAACAACAGTAGCCACAGATACAAGTCACAGAATGTAAACGGAATCACTTATTCTATATTGATGATCATATAACTTTTATCAAGGATGACAACCTGCAGAAAAATCTATTCACCATTGACAAAAACTTCAGCGAAGTCATTAGAGTGAAGTTTGGAATCGACAAATGGGCCAAAGCCACCTTCAAAGGCGGTGACCTACGGATTTAGACCTTCATATCAACAACCAGATTGAGGAACTAGACAAGATGCTACATAAAAATTCTTAGGAATTAATGTAGGAGATGGAATACAACATTCCATTGTGAAGAAAACGACCCGAAAAGAATATTATAGGAGAGTGCATTTGATATTAGAAAGCGATTTTAATGGGGCCAATAAAATGAAGGCTATCAACACCTTAGCTATACCCTATTAATACACAGCTTCAACATTTTTAAATGGAAGTTGAATGACATTAAAATATTTAATATGATGAAACTCTCAACCATATTATGTCAGGATGTCCGGAACTAGGAAAAAATAAATCTACCATCAGACATAACAAGCTCGTGACATATGTACTCTGGAAGATATGCAAGAAGCACAAAAATGATAAGAGATGGTATGAGCACCAACCACTTACTCAAAATAACAATATAACTATCCTCTGGGACATGCCAATTCGAACTGTCAGCGAAATAAAAGCCAACAGACCTGCATGCTTATTGACAAAGCAGTACCAAATACAAAGTCCAACCCTTACCTCACAGTCGGTGTGGGGGGTGTAAACGGTAGTGTCAGAGCTATGCCGCCCAGAACTTCGTTCCTGTTAGGGCCACCCAAGGCGGACAGGTCTGACACACACGCCGGCTAACAAGGGCTCTGGTGAAAATCCAAGGAGCGTCTGCATTGGCAACCGGCGGCTTCTGGTCGTTCCTGTCTCTGCGTCTGTGGGAAACCCGCGGTAACTAGATTTCTCTGCGTCATTACCTATTATATCAAGTTCCTAACGTTTTGTACGTCGA
This sequence comes from Acanthosepion pharaonis, assembly GCA_903632075.3. Taxonomy (NCBI): domain Eukaryota; kingdom Metazoa; phylum Mollusca; class Cephalopoda; order Sepiida; family Sepiidae; genus Acanthosepion; species Acanthosepion pharaonis. Next base: position 242,193 of record CAHIKZ030000352.1, read on the forward strand.
ACCTATTTTAGGACCGACTTAGTACAAATACACTGTGAAACCACTCCATAACAATAAGAAATACAAAAATTGTACTCATGAGTACAGTCCAAATAACAGGAAGAAGCCGGCTCAATCCGCCCAGGGTGAATGCCGCATCAGTACAGTACAGTACAGTACCAAATACAAGCACCTGGAGATCGAGATTAAGAGGATGTGGTTAATGAAGACTGAAACTGTACCAATAGTAATCGGAGCACTGGGCCTCGTGAGACCAAAGAATGAACAGTTTTACAAACAGCTTCTCAGGTAACATCGACATACATGTGGCCCTGTAGATCACCCTACTCGGAACACCCCATATACAAAGTGCTATCAATCAAATGATAATTCTCCTGTACGGCCCAAGGACCATAGTTTGGACCCGGCTCTAGAGGATACAAAGCAGGAAACATAGTATACACAAATAATAATAATAATAATAATAAATTACTTCTCCTCTCGAGGTTGCTGGTCTAAATAATTGAAATGTTTTAATATTTATGTTTTCACTTTGTTGATTATGATGGTTTGCCTTTAGTAACACACATTTTTGGTTGCTAGTTTACTTGAGCATACCTAATTGAACACTTCTCCTAATGTCTGATGTACATCTCCATTGACGAGTGAGATGTTTTGTTTGTATGTTTGCTGTATAAGAGAGTCAAGACAACTTGGAGCCACACAGATATTTGGAAACCGTTACTCAATCGGAGACCGTGTGAGCAGACTGGGTTACCCGACTGATAGGTATTTCTATCTTGGCCCCACCTACAAATTTACGCACTGCTTTTAACAAATCTGTCGCCATTTTCCACAAATTGGCCGTGATGCAAGTGATTAGTATACTCTTATTAGATTAGGCATCAGTAGAATGTAACACCTGAAGACAACAGTATTCTTATTTTATGTCCCATATCACTTCAGAGCATTAGCTGCCATGGCTCGCCATAACGTCATTTGTAGCTCTTGCTAACTTTTATTATTTTTGCTATTTCTTCCAAACTGCGTACCGACACACAGAAGCTCGCAACGTAAGTTCTACATTGCTTTCCTCTCTCTTACATTCACTCTGTCCTGTGAGTATAATATTTTACAAGCCTTCTTTCCTCACTATGTACCCATAGAGTAGAGATGATAATTATATGAACATTTCAGTACTGAATTCTTTGTTTCTAACGATTTATTTTTTCTGTTTCTTAATACTTTGCTTAGCATTTGGAAGGCACCTTTCGCTATCCCAACGCGCCTTGGATTTCCGTGCTCCACTTTCCGTCCCTCTCGTAATACGCTTGCAGGTTTTTTGAATTTGGAGCACTAGGAATGATATCAAAAGGAGCAAACCAATATTTGGATCAAATTCCTGGCAGCCTTAAAATTGCAAATATATCATACCTATTGGTACTTCTCATCTCCCTATTTCTGTCTTTCTCTCCCTCTCTCACTTCTTCTCTCTCCGATTTTCTCTCTCCCTTTCTCTCTCTCTCTATCTCTCGCTCACTCTGCGATGGCTAATTACATTTATCTTTTCAATTGCATAGCGTCTCAAAGGTTTGCGTCTTCTGATGCTAAAATTTGTCCGCCACTTTAAGTCTGTGCTAGAGGCTTGATGTGTGGGAGCCAACCCTACAAATCGAAACAAAGGAAAATAATAATAATAATAATAATAATAATAGATCATCTTCTATACAGTTACAGGGTATTGGCAATCCAGTGTATATAAAACCCGGCGTGATAAAGTGGGCACTGAAAAAATCTGCAACTTCTAGATGGAAGGAAACCATAAGAAATCTGTATAAACAACACCCAGACCCGATTAAAGAGATAGGATCTGTAACAATTTTATGGGAATACACAATACAAATAAACAGAGCAATCAAAGCTAATTGCCCAGACATTGTTATTCGAGACGGGCAAGCAAAAGAGTTACTTCCATATTGATGTGGCAGTCCATACAGTCCGCAATGTACCTTTAAAGATCTTCAAAAAGCTATCAAAATGGAAGGACCTTGAAATCGAAATCTAAAAAATGTGGCATATAGGGACATCAAAATACCATGTGGTAGTTGGAGCCCTCGGATTGGTTGGAAAAGATTCTAGTAGATTCATTGAAGGGATATAAGTGTTATAGTGGAACATACCTATTCTATAGTATAGTCTCCCACCTATAATAAGTAGGAGTAGTAAGAGTCGCGCTGTCGCTCAGTGAGTTCAGTCTGAAGTTGGACGACCAGCTGACCGGTTGAACTCTCTGCCTTTGGGCAGGGAGGAACCCGAACGAGGCTACGCCGAAAGGCGGAGTCTCTTTCGGGGAGGTAAGCCGACCCTGAATCCGTTTATACGGGTTTTAAAAGGGCATATTTTGGGCCGAGCCCGCGGGCTCGGGGATCTCACGTTGAACCGGCCTTGTGCCACATGATGCCCACGTTGAGGGGTGACTGAATATCGCTCAGTGGTTCGGTCAGTCAGTCGATGCCGGACGACCGTTAGTCGGATACTGAAGTATCAGCGACCACAACTAGATTTCTCTGCGTCATTACCTATTATATCAAGTCCCTAACGTTTTGTACGTCGAACCTATTTTAGGATTGACTTAGTACAAATACACTGTGAAACCACTCCATAACAATAAGAAATACAAAAATTGTACTCATGAGTACAGTCCAAATATGTATGTTTTTCTTTTTCTTCTTCTTTTTTCAGTGGAAAATATCATGATGCCATTTCTTAGCTTAGGTCTCTGGGCGGGACCCGGAAAGAGATGTGCACACACCAGAAATCAAAGGAAATAATAATAATGTTATGGTCCAAGGTTAGGACCATGGAAGAACAACACAACAACAAGAGTAGAAATAACAAAGAATATATTACACGAAAAATAATACAAGAAGTGGAAGGTGTTAGTATGGCTGTCAGTCTGGTTTGGAGTGAACTACTATCAGCTCGACTCGATTCAATACCGTCTCAATACCATTCGTCTCTCTTGAGAGGCGTAGTAGATATAGTGTTAAGAAGAGTTCATTCTGTCGATCTAGGTAAGCACCATGACAAATAATATTAACAATAATAATAACAGGAGGAATAAGAGGGAGGAGAAGCAATAGATAGAGAAAGAAGAAAATCTATCGGTGAAAGGAAGGAAATAGGAAAATAGTAAGAAGAAGAGGAAGAAAAGAAGTAAAAGCAAGGATCATAAGATTGAATTCAGTAAAATGTGGCGTCATTACCTGTTTTTATTGGGTCTTTGAGAATGCTATCAAATGCTGCGTAGAAATATGTCTATCAAAATAATAACAGCCGTTATAATTATGAGTATTGATTAAAATCATAATCAAGGTTACTTTTAACATGTTGCGTAGAGTTCTCTCCCTGCAGGTACCACAATTACGTTTTTGCCACCTCCTTTTTCAGCGTCTTTTGATGAAGGTTTTTTTTCTCGATGTCTCTTGACAATTTTGTTGTTTTTGGTATCATTATTTTATTTATCTTTACAAGATAAATAAAAATAATGATACCAAAAACAACAACAACAATTATAAATATAACTAGAAATACCCGTAAAGATTTCATGGTTTTCCTATATTTACTTTCTGAAGTTAAGGATTGAACAAACTTATGACGAGTTCTGCGAGAAAAGATATCGATTAAAATTCCCCCGTTTTAAGAAGTGGGTACAAATGAAACGACATGACACGGCAATACAATATCTGGAGAAATTGCCCTTATCGCATCGTTAAATATTTGAGCTTTACAACTTTAACGAAATATCGCAATAACAATCATAAATATGAATGTTGGTCATTATTTTAAGAAGTGGGTACAAATGAAATGACATGAAACGGCAATACAATATCTGGAGAAATTCCCTTATCGCATCATTAAATATTTGAGCTTTACAACTTTAACAAAATATTGCAATAACAATCATAAATATGAATGTTGGTCTTTATTTTAAGAAGTGGGTACAAATGAAACGACACGACACGGCAATACAATATCTGGAGAAATTTCCTTATCGCATCGTTAAATATTTGAGCTTTACAACTTTAACAAAATATTGCAAGAACACAACATGAATGTTGGTCGTTATTTTAAAAAGTATGGGGGTACAAATGAATAGTTTTGAAATCGACAACTTTTACATTTCATTGTAAACCTAAGCCGCCTCTTCTATCTTCCCTTATTTTTTTCCTTTCTTTTTTCACTAAATCCAGCGTCTCTGATATATCTTTTCCCCTTTTTTTCACGTGATCAAAACGGAACAGTCCATTAATCGTGGAGCATTGGCAAGGCATAAACTATGTGCTAACAATGGAACTAACGCAAAGACAAGCAGAATAAAGTTTAATGTCTCTAAATTTTAGGTGGGAGCTGAGATATGATCGTCATCATCCGACTGAATCAGCTAAGAGTCAGAGAGGATATCAAATCACATAATATCAATGGCAATAATCTCAAAAAGTTCATCAATCGCCAAAGAAGACATAACGCAACAAAAGCCTCAAAATATTCGAAAGAACAAGAAAAAGCTTAAGTTAAAAATAATTAATGACGATGCCGGAAAATAAACGGAAGATGGAGAGTTCTCATTATTATCGAGGAGGACTGTCCTTAAAAATATTAATTTTAAAAGATGCACATCTCAATATCATGGCAACAACTCATAATCTTAAATCAAATGCTAAAAGAAAAACGATAAAAAAAAGGAAAAAAATGGATATACGTCAGAGCTTAAAAACAAACAAACTAAAAACCAACAAGATTTCCAGATAAAATGATGTGGACATTATTTCACAGGAAATATTATAAAACTGAAACAAAATGTCATGTGGCAGTTTGTAGCAAATGCATTCAAACCAATTATGTCGAAAAACGGACATTAATCGAATTTGTGAAAGACATAAAACTGTTGCAAAATGTAAAAGGCATATTTCTTTCTTGAGAAATTTTATTCAAAAGATTATTTTATGTTTATAGCTAAAGATATCGACGCTATTATTATTATTATTATTATTATTATTATTATTATTATTATTATTATTTCATTTCCTGCCGGGGATCAACTTGAGTCTTAACATCAGAAAAGGATTCATGACATTTCCGCTGATCATTTTTGAAAAAAGAAAAAAAAGAAGATTAAATACATTTTACATAGATAAAGCTTTTCGTAATGTCTGAGCTGTACTTTTGAATACAATTTTTTTTTTAATTTCTTTAAGGCATAGGTTACCTGGAATCCCTACAAGGAGGCTATCAGAACATCAACCCAAGAGCTCTAACTACAAGTGGAATTATGGATGTCCTTATGCGCCAAATTTCTGAGATTTCAACTTCAGGATCCTTGTATTTTAATAGTTTTTTTTTTTTTTTTTTGAAAATCCCCAAAGATACATTACAATCTGCAGGGACAACCATGTTTATAAGAAAGTACATTCTGTGTTTATAATCGTTTATCACGATGTCTGGGCAATTAGCTTTGATTGTTCTGTCAGTGTGTATTGTAAAGCTCCATAAAATTGTTAAAGGTCCTATCTCTGTAATCAGGCCTGAATAATGTTCATACCAGTTTCTTACAGTTTGCTTCCAGTGAACGTTACATATTTTCCAGTACAGATATTGGCCAAATCTATCATGCCGAGTTTTATATTCAATTGGTGCTAAACCTGTTCAACCTGATACGAAATGGTGAATCGTTTCTGGATATTTATTACAGAATCTGCATTTGGTGTCAACACAATTCTTCACTATGTGTTCTTGGTAAATTCTAATTCGTAAATGTTGGTTGTGTTTAACAAGAATAAAACCTTCAGTTTCAGCATTTAATCCTGCACTAAGTAACCATTAATAAGTACTGGGTTGTATAAATCAACAAGTTTGGTTAGGGCTGAAGTTGGACCATGAAGAGGATTAGCTTGCCAACGTTTCTGGTTTTGTTATATTGTATTTTCTCTTGATTTTTTTTTAGGTTCTTTGCCGCTGCAGTCGGTGTATTATGGTTTATTTGCATTTCTTCACCCACTAGAAATTTTCTTTTAAATTTGTTGGCTTCCTTTGTTACTGAATAAATTTTATTGTTTCTTTCATGTTTTTTGACACGGACCTGCATCCAGTCTTTTGTAGTTTCCAGGTATCTTTGACGACCGATTGCTGTGGTTTTGTAACAAAACTCATCGCAACACAAGAACGGCGAATCCTCAGAGTGTAAATGAAGATTGATGTAAGTTACAAATTTTGTCTCAATTCCAATTTTCTCTTTTTTTTCAGTGCTGTAGATTTTGTTCCAAGTGTCCCCATTAATTGGTTCCGTGTTCATCTTCAATAGCTTCTTTAAACTCCGACACAGACCCTAGTAATTTTTTTTATCTTTTCAGTTTCTTTGGTATTTATCATTTTCTGGAGCCATATTTCTTTTACAAGTTCATCTCTGAGAAAGAAGATTGTCCAGCATTCACTGCAATTTAGAAGGAATGATATTGAGTAAAAATTCACTCCTCTTTTCTTTTTTTTTTTTTAACGATTTCTTACTGTTTCTTTATACTTTGGTTAACTCTTGGAATGCATATTTCTCTACACCAATCACCTTTTGGATTTTAGTGTCACACTTTCTGTATTCTGTCAAAGTACTTTCCATTGTTCTACTTGTTTGATCTTGTTATCTCTAATATGTAAACCAGTTTAAGCGAAAAGGTATGTAAAACTTATAATTTACTATTATCATCAGGCCTTTTTCTATAAAATGACAAAATAAAAAAGGGTTTATTATTTGGACTATAGTCCTCATCTTTGTCGCCATATTTATCACAACGTTTCTTCAGGTGGTTGGAATGTCGAACTGAACCCTTTATTTCGCTTACTGGAGTAGACTGTTCTAGTTCCACGTGCCATGTTTGATGGGTGTCAGTTATCAATTATCTCCTGCTAATTTCCCTCTGAAAGTTCTCCACTGCCTTAACCGGGTATTGAACTCACACTCTTTGGGTCCTGTCACTGAATCTAACCAACGGCTTTATCCACTGTGCTATGTGTCCTTGAGGACCTCTGGATATGAATTTCTGGGTATTATAAACCTAATGTCTTCAGCAACCATTTTTACAAGTGCTCATATTGCAATTTTTGCTGTTATCGTTGCATGTTATCATTGCATGTTTTTACCAGATTTTGTTGTTATCATTGCTTTTCTCTGGCACTCCTTATTACTGGTTCCCATATTGTATTTATTTCTATGCTTGGTCGGCTCAGGAGATTTTTGTGGCCTAGCATATGTGCTGATTCCTTAAGTTTACGAATTTTTCAATGGTATTTCTTGTCTATGATCTCAACATGATCCCACAGAGGGCGGTGATCTCCCTTTTCTCTCCATATGTGGTCAGCCACGCCTGATTTTTCTACTTCCCCTCGTGTTACAGCTTTCTGGTGTTCTTGAAGCCTTCTTGAAGGGTTTGTTTTTAAAACATTAATTCAACAATGTGCTTCTACAGAAGGAAGATTAGAAGACAGTAAACGGAGAATGTTAGCAACTGATGAACTAATCTTTGAAATAAAACCTGAATTTGACCGTTTTGCAATAAAGAATACGTGTAATTTATCTGCTATACAACCGATAGCTATGGAAAGGAGAAATGGTTTCATGCCTTCCGCAACAGCTATAATGTCAAGCTGAATTCAACATACAGACCCGGGATTTGAACTAAACTCATGGGATTCATTTTATGTGCTGGTAAAGGTTGCATTTCAGCAAAGATTCATTTTCTTGGGTTCGTATCAAGAAAGAACTTCAAAAACATAAAAAAAATGATTTGACATTCTATGACTTGCCTCATTTCTTTTTTATTATACTATTCTTCTCCCAATACGAGGCACTTCTGTCTTGAATGCGTTTTTAATAACCTCTGGTTTGGATTTACTGAGTCAAATATCACATTTTAAGGCAGTCAATATATTTCTTTTTCAACAAAGAAAATCTAAACTGCAAGAAACGCGAATGTTAATGGATGCTGTTTGCTTCAAGATATTCATTTTCAATGCTTTTTGTCCATGCACCTTTTTAATCAAATTTTTAAATGTCTTTTCACTCTGTCAATATTCTACGACACCAAAAATTGCAGTGCACAAATGCAGAAAGAGCGATATTCAGCAATTTGAATTGATGATCAGCATAAGACAACTAAAACAACACTGAAAGATAAAACGAATGAATCAACAATTATGTTAGTCAATGTTTTCAGTAGACCCAGCGTAATGATAAACACCAGCTGGGTTTTAATACTTAAGACAGATGCGACATGGATATTAGATGCAAATCTCCAATATATATATATATATATATATATATATATATATATATATATATATATATATATATATATATATACACACAATTCTATTGTTCAACAGACTATTTAAAACATGTATCCTTATTTACATTATTTATATTCGGACCATTGTCTTCATCTTTCTTGTTGTTATTCCAACGTTTTGGCCGTTAAGCTCTCCGGCCTTCCTAAGGTGTACATTGATCTGGTTAACCTACAGGGAATTCTGAACTGAACCCTTTATTTGAAAATGTTCTCTTTCCACTGATCATGTTTACAGATGTTTTACTTATTTTGACTTAGTAATGTTCGGTCATTTGCTCGACTGTTTCCAATAAGTACAAGTATGCATTGCCTGAACCAGAAATTGAACTCACAATCTCTATGTCATCAAATTCTCAAACCAACAATTTAATCCACTAGGCCATTGTCCCGTATGAAATGGACCGTAAACAGTCTAATCCCCTAAATTAAATAAACGGTTCAGTATTCCCTGTAGGTTACCCAGATCGATATGCACCTGATGAAGGACGCAACGGCCGAAACGTTGTGATAACAACAATAACGAAAAAATCCGAATATAAATAGGGTGAATAATGATAATTTCTGATCCCAGAAATTCAGACAAAAATATGTATGCATAGCCGTTGTGAGTTCAATCTCTGCCCAAGGTAATGCTGGAAAATCAAGACGTTAATGAAAAGGACTCGGGTAAAATTTGAACTCGACACGGAGATTCTACTTTTCCGTGCTGAAAACTGTTTCGCTACCCGTGCAAGAAACTCATTATATTTTCGCTACGGTATTCATAAGAAGGAACAACTTATCAAATATTACTTAGCGTCAATCAATCAGGCTTGGTTTTATAAGTTTCCGGGGTAACCAATCAAAACAAACGAATGGGTTGTTGTTTTTTTGGTTTTTTTTTTTTCAACGTCAGTATGTTTATATCATCTTGCTATGCATAGACCATGTTTCATTAATTTTCTCATGAAAAATATCTTTTCCAAATTCTTGTAAATAGGAATCTTTTTAAATGAAATAATAAATGGTGTTTATGATTTTTTTTTAAATGATTTTTTTCGCTTCGCGGTTAATCATTAAAATCCATCATCTCTTCACACAATGATTTTTTTACATTAATTTTTTTGTTGTGTTATTATTCGTTAAATTAGAAACGCTTCTTCGAATTCTTTTTCTTCTTAGAATTCTCCTTCTTTTTCTTCGAATTCTTCTTTTTTGAAATCTTCTTAGAATTCTACTTTCTCTTCTTTTTCGAATTCTCCTTCTTATTCTTATTCTTCGAATTCTTCTTCTTCTTCCAATTCTTCTTCGAACGCTCCTTCCTCTTCTTCTTCTTAGTTTTGGTTTTCTTCTTCTTTTCTTCTTCTTCTTTTTCATCTTCTTCCTCTTCGAATTCTTCTTCTTCTTCAAATTCTTCGAATTTTTTTTCTTCTTCTTCTTCTAGTTCTTCTTCGAATTCTTCCAATTCTTATTCTTATTCTTCTTTAACTTTTTCTTCTACTTCTTCTTCGAATTCTATTTCTTCTTCATCTTCTTGGAATTCCCCTCATGATTGGGGGACATCGGTTCACTTTTGCGGCACTGGCGTCAGGAATCTTGCTGCGGCTTTGGGAATCAAGTTGCTAAGGATCAAGTTGGAGTGTCAACCATCTGCTGTCAGATTCGGCTATAAACTTCTGCAGATTGTAAATGTGGGACAGAAGAAAGAAAGAAAGAAAGAAAGAAAGAAAGAAAGAAAGAAAGAAAGAAAGAAAGAAAAATTCAGTGAGGCGATTGATGGTGGGCATTATTTGAATAAATCCGGGTCGTGCGAACTGGACAATCAGAGGACGAATAGAAAAAACCCTATTTCTTTTCTGTTTTACCCACGAGGAATCCATGTGGTAGCGTTTGTCAACCGGTCCCCTCGTGCCAACTAATACGTCCTGAAAGGTAGCCAGATGCGCCCCAAGTTAACATAAGTGTAATTTATAAATTATTTTTATATTTAAAAAATACTTATTTTTAAAAAGTTAGAGACACTAAGCACATGGCTTCCATATCTAAGTGTCCGTGTCATTTTAAATTATAACCTGGATGTTAAATTCCTTAATCTTTAAGGAGTGGATAATCATTAACTTTTGCGTTCTTCAAGGAATTTTAACCAGTCATTATCGACCGCTCTAAAATAAAATAGCAGATTTTTCATAAATACCTTACATAAAATCTATATCGCTAATCCTCTTTGGGAATGTTAAACGAAAAATGACAACAATTAAGGTGATTTTTTTTTTCTTTGCACATTCAAGCATAGGTTTCACACGAGCATATTAAATACATAGTGTGCAAAAATAGGTATACAGTAAGTTATACCAGCACTGACAAGTTTATATAATCAACACAATAAGTTTTGTTTTTCATTACTGTATACCTACTTTTGCATCCCTCTGTATACAATGTAATGTCTTAAAGATAAATGTTTATTTCAGGAAAATTCTTTATTTTCTTGTTTTCAAATTTCATGACAAATTTTTCCTTATTAAAATTTAAAGTATGTCCTAAAGTTTTAGTTATTCTAAAAGTGCGCCCTGAAGTAAGACAAAAGTTTGAAAAACACTGCCATAGCGGGAAAATGTGCCTCGTTTCCCCTCCAAGTGAACTCTTAGTTCCTAAGTGGACGACGTGCCGTATGAAAACAGGACAGCATTCAAAGGCCCTAAGCTCGTGAAGCGAACAAAGCAAAAAAGAACTCTTCCATTATGTATACGTTTCAACAATTTCAATAGTACTCTTCCCACAACATGCTCCTGGAAGCGTTAAAGGTAAAATTTAAGATCTTATTGCGAATATTATCGATCCATTGCAAATTAAGGTTTCTAAACATAAATGCCCATTTTTCTTTTAATTAGAAATACGAAAATTTTGTTTTAATATCTCGCTGACTCTCTCTTTCTTTCTTTCTCTCTCAGTCTCTCTTCTGTCCCACATTTACAATCTGCAGACGTTCATAGCCGAATCTGACAGCAGATGGCTGACACTCCAACTTGATCCCTAGCAACTTAACTCCCAAAGCCGCAGCAAGATTCCTGACATCAGTGCCGCAAAAATGAACCGATGTCCCCCAATCACGAGAAGAATTCCAAGAAGAAGACATAGAATTCGAAGAAGAAGAAGAATTCGAAGCAGAAGAATTCGAAGATGCAGAAGAAAAAGAATTTGAAAAAGAAGAAAAGACAAAGAATTCGAAGAAGAAGAAGAATTCGACGAATAAGAAGAATTTGAAGAAGAAGAATTCGAAGAAGAAAAAGAAGAAGAATTTAAAAAAAGAAGAATTCGACGAATAAGAAGAATTCGAAGAAGAAGAAGAAGAAAAAGAATTCGAAGAAGAAAAAGAAAAAGAAGAAGAAGAATTTAAAAGAAGAAGATTCGACGAATAAGAATTTGAAGAAGAAAATAAATTCGAAGAATTTGAAGAAAAATAATTCGACGAATAAGAAGAAGAAAAAGAATACGACGAATAAGAAGAATAAGAAGAAGAAAAGGAATTCGAAGAATTTGACAAAGAAGAAAAAGAATTCGACGAATAAGAAGAATTTGAAGAAAAAGAATTCGAAGAGGAAGAAGAAGAAAAATAATTCGAAGAAGAAGAAGAAATAGAATTCGGAGAATTTGAAGAAGAAGAAGTCGACAAAAAAGAATTTGAATAAGAAGAATTCAAAGAAGAAGAAGAAGAAAAAAGAATTCGAAGAATTTGAAGAAGAAGAAGAAAAGGAATTCGAAGAATTTGATGAAGAAGAAGAATTCGACGAATAAAAAAAAGATTTCGACGAATAAGAAGTATTTGAAGAAGAAAAAGAATTTGAAGAAGAAAAAGAATTTGAAGAAGAGAAAGAAAAATTCGACAAATAAAAAAAATTGAAGAAGCAAAAGAATTCGAAAAGGAAGAAAAAGAAAAAGAATTCCATGAATTTGAAGAGGAAGAATTCGACGAATAAGAAGAATTCAAAGAGGAAGACGAAGAATACGAAGAAGAAGGAGAATTCGAAAAAGAAGATGAATTGGAAGAATAAGAATTCGTAGAAAAAGAAGATTGCGAAGAAGAAAAGGAAGAAGAAGAAGAATTCGAAGAAGGAGAAGAATAATTCGAAGAAGAAGAATTCAAAGAATTTGAAGAAGAAGAAGAAAGAAACAAATAGCATTAATAATTTTCTTTGTGCTTTAAGCACTTGACACAAGTTCCTCTTCTTTTTAATTCTCTTTTTAAATGTTGTGTATTTATTGTCTCTCCTAAAGTCTCCTCTACCATTATTTACACACGCTCGCTAAGTACGTTATATCCTATTTTCCCTTCTCTCTCTCTTGCCTTCAATATGTCATGTGAGTGTCAGACTTTCCAAGCCCACTTTCTTCAATATAAAACCTAGAAATTTCTTCTCAAGTTAAGTATAAGTGTCTTTTTTGTTTCTACTTTCTATGGAATTTCTACTTTCTCCAAGACCTAACATACTACTAATCCAGAAGTTGAACTCGCCTAGCAAACTTCACTTCCCGCGCCGATATCCGTTACACTACCCACGCATTCTAAAAGAGGTGAGTATGTTAAAAAAGTGTGACTGTCCTCGCCAAGACCTATGGGCTTCTCTCATTAAAAAAAAAACAAAACATATTCTCGTGTATAAACATGGTTAATCTTTTCAGTATCTCTACTTCTTCATGAGGTTGGCGATCATGGTTCTCTTGCCCTCTGTAACTCTTAATAAATCTTGTCTTTTTTATTTCTTTTAAACCTTTTTTCCGTCATCAATTTAATCAAGCTCGTCAGGTAGGTGATGTTTTGCTTTCCTCTGTTCTTTAACCTGTCAAATTTTACAAGACTCTTTTCCTCATTATAAGCCCTAGAAATTTCAACATGATGTCCTTTTTGTTTCTCTAAAACTTCGTCGTTGCTCACATGTTTGCTCCATGGGATTCTTAGCATCCATTTGTAGACACACATTTCTGCTGCTTCAAGTCTTTTCGTCATCTATAATGAGATTGTTTAAAATTCATAACCTTCTACGCGAACAGTTTTTAGTATTCATTTGTTTGTTTCTAATTAAATTTCTATGTTTCTTAAAACTTTGCACAGCTTTTGGGAGATATCTTTCGTTATGTCACTACGATTTCCGTTTCGCAATTTTCTCTTTGTTAAAACACTTCCCAGATATTTAAATGATTGTACGTGCTTGATTTTGCTATCCCCAGTAATTGAGTTGAAAAGCATTAGGATGTTACAAATGTGTTAGCTCCCTTTGCAAATTTGTAAACAAAGTATCAACTCATTCATGATTACTTGATTGATATTTAACTGAAAAATATTGCCGCTGCTATTGTGTTATTTTTTTTTTTTTTTGTTTTGTTTTTTAAGGATATTGGAATCCAGAATTGCAAGCGAAATGGGCGGAATTCATTGAAATGGAATTTGCCGTAAATTTGCCGTAAATGAAACCTAGCATTTTCAACACAACGTTAATCACCGTAATAAGAGACAATAAATTTTGAATTCTGTCTATTTTCCGCATCCAAATATTATGGATATTAGAACTCTCTCCCTCTCTTTCCGTCTCCCTCTGTATAATTCTCTCTCCTCTCTCGCTCTCTCCTCTCTCGCTCTCTCCTCTCTCGCTCTCTCTCTCTCTTCTCTCTCTTATTCCCATATCTCTCTCTCTCTCTCTTCCTTCTCTTCTCTCGTTTTTTCTCTCTCTCTCTCTTACTTTTTCACCTTTTCTCTCTGTTTTTTCTCCTCTTTCTTGTCTCTCTCCGTGCTACTCCCTTCTCTTTCTCATTCTCTCTTTCTCTCTGTCCGCCCTTCTCTCTTCACTTTATCTCCGTTCTCTCTCTTTTTCTTTTCTCTATTTCTCTCTTCACTTCCTCTGCTTCTCTGTCTCTCTTCACGCGCTATCTCTCTCTCGCTTTCTCGTCTACATCTCTCTTCTCTCTCTTTCTCTTCTATCTCTCTTTCTCTTTTCTATCTCTTCTTCTCCCCTCTTTCTCTCTGTTCTCTCTCCTTCTCTCTTTCTTTGCTTTCTTTCATTCTCTTCTCCCTCTCTCTCTTCTCTCCCATTCTCTCTCTTTTTCTCCCTCTCTCTTCTCTGACTTTCCCTTCTCTTTCTCTCTTCTCTCTCACGCTTTCTCTCTTTTCTCTCTCTCTCTCTTTATTCTTTCCTCTGTCTCTCTTCCCACTCTGTCACTCTCTCTATCACTCTCTCTGTCACCCTCTCTCTCTGATAACCAGACTTTACGAATTTAAAGGCAGTGGTACATTTCCAAGACAATGTATGATATTTTACAGTTAAAATGACTAGATTTAGCCAGAAGAATTATGCTAACATACTTCCTCCCAGTTATCTCTTTCTCATAATTATTATGTGGTGAATTGGATAGGATAGTTCAAAGAGAATACCCAAAGAGTGAGAGTGAGCTTTATCAGTGCTTGAAGAATGCTTTGGAAGATCTAGCATCTAACATATAAACAAAAACTGTTGGAGACGCATACGATCAAATTTCTGTGGAGAAAGCAGATAAATGGCTTTGCATTGAATACTGTTGTCATATATGGTCTAGTGTTCCCGCTGTTCATCTCGAGGTTATTGAAAAAAAAAAAAACAGAAACGGATATGCAATGTGATAGGTCCTGATCTGGCATCTCGTCTGCAGTCGCTTTCTCACAGACGTGACGTAGCTTCTCTCTGTTTTTTCTATAGATATTTTTATAGTAACTGCTCTGATGGGCTTCTTTCACTGGTGTCCCAGCTGCATGAATTTAAGCGTGCTACTATGTTGGCATCCAGGTCCGACACTTTTACTGTCGACATAGCTAAATGTAACCGCCTCTTCCACTTTAACTCTTGCACTTCTCGACACCGTAACTCCCTTCCGCTTACACGCTTCTCTGGCAATTCTAATTTTCAAATATCCAAATGTAATGTTAAATGACATCTTATGATGCCTTAGTCTTGATCCCCGCCCTTCTCTTTATCCTTTCCTCAAACACCCGTCTTTAGTCTTGCTCTCATTCTCTGCTACCCCTTGTGTGGTAGTGGCACTTCCGCCTTGTTTGGGGTGAAATGCTTAAAATGTTCCCTTTAAAGTTTTCTACTTTGTTAGGTTACGATTGTTCCCCATCAAAATTTTGCAAAACGTTTGAGTCACCATGCATTTCTTGACTTTAAAATGAGATATTTTTGTATTAATTTTTAGATTAAATTATTGTAACTGCAGTGTATTTGCGTGCATTTTGCAGATAAATTTCTAATGGCCTCAATTAATCAGTAATTATGAAGGAAAATATTTCCTTTTAAAGTTTTCATTTTTGTTAGGTTACTATTGATTGCTATCAGCATTGTTGGATATACATTAGAGGCAAAACGTTTTAGGTCACCTTGGATTTCTTGAAAGAAACGTCTTTAAAAAGTTTAAGGCTTTAATATTTTTGTATTTTTCTAAAATAAAAGATAAAATTACAATATCTACAATATATTTGTTTTTATTTTTCAGTTATTCAACCCAGATATGGAGGGACATGGTCAGGTGTTCAGCCACACAACTACTCTACGATCAGACACGATCTTGCAAGTGAAAATAATCGTGGCTATAATTCTAATGAAAACACTCTAGATCATTAGATTCTACAAGCTTAGTAGTTAGACCTGTATCTCACAGCCTGGAATCAAATCAAACATGGAGCTGAATATATCTTAATACTTTTGGATCAGGTGGCTACAAGGTTACTCCTGTTACCATCGTATAATTTACACTATATTTTGTGTTTAAACTTACTAAAAGTGGCTGGATATGAGTGATTAAAAATCGTTGTTTGATTCGTTTTCTACGGTTTACAGGTAACTGAATATAACGAACTGGAATTCGAACTCGACACTCCGATTTCAAATTTCGAGACGTTATCCGTTACATCACAACGCATATGTTACTAATTAAAATAATGAATTGTAATCATATTTGCCATATTTAACTATTCATTTGTCGATTCGTTAGTGACGGCTTATCAACACTCTGCTGGTTATTTAAAGGCAGAAAATATTTTTAGATTATAAGTATTTTTTGTTTCAGATAATAATGTTTTAGTGATACAAGTTTTACTAATTAACCCATAGTAAGGAGAGAAGTGGTAGTTTCATACCTTTCCCAGGGGTATTTGCGCGTAAATAAATATAACGAACCCAAAAGAGATTGGAACTCGGCTCTCCGATTAAGAATTCCGAGTCATTATCCATTACACCAAGCGCACATCCACGCGTACAACAGCTGGTATTCCCAAGCTGTCATCTCTCTACGTATTCACGAGGCTCGACGTTTCTTAGCTTCTGATCTAAAGAAGAGAAATATTGTATTTATTCAATATTCTAATACGCATGGCACCCGTTGCATGCTGTGATATAAAAATGTTCAACATTTTCGACGATGTAATATCGATTACCGGCGCTTATGAGAAAAATATACCCAAGCAATGGGTGACAAGGATTAATAATCATATCATTGGTGACAATTTACAGATAGAAAGAAAACAGATTTTTATTGCAGCAAAAACATATTAAACATGTTATGTAGACTTCCTAAGATATACTTATTACCATCGAAAAAATCTGTAAAACAAGATTATTACCAATAGAAAGAGAAATTTATTTCTGCGCTATGATTACAAATGCAGTTCTTGAAATGGTAATTCTAAAGTATGTGAAGATTTTTTGTGCACAGAAGTGGCCAATATTCATGGTTACTATATATACATATATATATATAAAGTACAGTGTCTGCGTTTGTGTGTGTATGTATCCAAGAAACTCCTCCGCTCCCACTGGTCTGATTTCAATGTTTCATAGCTCATTCAAAATCCCTAGAAAACAGTAGGGAACGATTTTCGTATAGCTCATATTTAGGGTTGCCAGATTATGTGAGGTTAAAAATATATATTAATATATTATACTAGCCATTATCGTTGCGTTCATGGTTCAAAGAGAGTAACTCAGTTTCTTTTTGTATCCAAAATTGGAACTAGCTTAAAATTTTAAGTGAGATTAAAAGCCGCACTATAATTAATAGGTAATTAAGTAAAACCTATATTGTGGAATTTATATGAATAAATACGAAATTGGAGCTCAATTGTCACACGTATTATGAGATTAAAAAGCCTTATCTCTAGTATTTACTCGCACCCTGCCCCGAAGTCGCATTGTGACATAAGGTCAGTTTAATGTGGGAAACCCGAGCGCTTACACCCGGGCTAGGAACAAAAATTCCCTGATCGAACAACGGGAAATAGGAGTAGAGGTATTAATATAAAAACCAAGAGATAAACCTAAAACGGCAGCATTAACAGATTGATAAAAATGGATTAAACGAATAACAGTGCTGAAATTGACGTGGGAAATTGCAGTCGTCATGACGAGTTCTCTTTCAGTCCTTATCTGCTCCGTTCACTTCCATACTACTGACCTTGAGAAAGACATGACTCCAACTCTTCTCCCCTCAGCTATGGGTTAAATAGCAGATGAGACGATTCTATAAGAAAGACAGTTCTGAATTGAAAAACGTGTAGAAGACAACGGGAATGTTTTTTCGCAAGAAATCATGTTAATTCACAGATAATAAGGAAAAATTAGCAAACATGGCCAAACTTGCTCCCCAAAAGACGTAGTGTCAAAAGAATTTTTTTTATTTAACACTGTCTATTTTGATTACCTTCACGCATCGGTAGTGTTTGTTGTTTTAAAACGTCATGATTAAGATTGGAATAAAACCTAAATATGTTCTTGAAAATTTACAACAAAAGATATTAAACACTATTTATTTATTGGATTTCATAGGGGTTGGATCCCTACCATAGAAATAAGGCATACTCAAATATATGCCGTCAACCTTTAATCAAGGTATTAGTGAACAAAATTATAGTAGTACCATGTTACTTTAAACAGTGCGAGGTAGAGGATTATAGAGTATGAGTCAGATATAATAGGGTTATGTGTGGAAGAAAACGGTTAACCCAAGACTTGAACAGGTTAAGACTGTAATGACCGGGAAACCATCCACCTGATAGACGGTTCCACAAGGCAGTGGTTCGTGGGATGAAACTGTTCAAGTGGAACTTACACCTCGCCAATGGAATATGAAGAAAAGGGTGGTGGTTTGCTCCAGTGTGCCTAGCATGACGAGTCTTACCTGTGAAGATTAGGGGTGTAATTCATCTGAACACTTCCCACAAAAATAGCGATAGTGGAGCAAGAGGCTTGCGATGTACCGTCTGTAGGAAAAGAGATATAGGATGGAAATAATTCGTCACCCACAAGGACACAGGCATGCATTTGGATTCTATCGATAGTGGAATGGATAGTATCCATATATGGCAGTGGTAATCTATTTTCGGCCTGATCTGGCGCTTGTAAAAGCAGACGATAGCAGGTGGAGTTAGCTATTACTGGAGCGGTACAAGATAGCAACCATTTTTCTATCAGCTTTAGCGATGGATTGCATGATGGATTGTATAAGTTCTACTTGAGGTCTGGGTTGAATTTAAGTTCTAAGGCACGCTCCAAGTACGGTGTATCGTCCTGGGAGCATCCTTTCATCACGATTGGTGAAAGTTTTCGGTCGGATCGGCGATGGTGGGATGCCACTAGTTTGGTTTACGAAGAATTAAATCTGACGACCTTAACTGACCCATTGAGGTTGATATGCCGTAAAACAAAACAAATCAGACCAAACTAAATGATTTTCCCTGAAAATGTTCTGTTGAAATAGAATTAGTGTAATATAGTGGTTCGACATATTGTCATCATTTACGGTATATCTATCTATACATGCATTCATGCGTATATACGATGGAGGAGTGGATAGCAGTTCGGATTGAAGAATCGAAGAGCCGAGTTCGAATTCCAGTCGAATCTATTACATTCACTTACGTGCTATTACTCTTGGGAAAGGTATAAATCCTCTTCGTCTCCCTCCAGCTATGGGTAAAATAGCAGGACCGACTGGGATGTATAACCTTTGATGACAACTAGTGTAGAAGAAGGACAACCCTGAATTCAAAACCTGCGGAGGACCTGGTGGTACATAGTGCACCAGGTCTCTGTATTCGCCCCCCGCCCCCAAAAAATGGGTGGTTGGTTCTACACAAAGCCTCCACTACTATAATCAAATCATATATACATATATGCTGGTGTCTGTGCTGTCGGTTCCTAGAAACTGAGCTGGTTGACACTCATACGTCGAATTCGACGGGAGAGTCCATCATATTGTAACCACATTATATATATATATATATATATATATATATATATATAAAGAAAGAACAGCAAGATATATAATCCGATGTTCTTATAGATATTTTTATTTTACAAAAAATTTTTTGAAAACCCAGCCACCCCTGTCTAGAAAAAATAGATTTATCTGTAACCTTCGAAACATGAATTTTGTTTTAGCTGTGTATTTAAACCCAGTAATTTTAAAAGTTACTCCAAAATTCGCTTGAGGATGAAATGGAACTAATGTCTTTAATTTAATCACAAAATTAAATTCGTGGCTTTTAGCTTCCATTTTTTGAAACATGGTTAGAACTGTGTAGCGAAAAAAACATATTTTAAATCAATTAATTTATTTATATATATATATATATATATATATATATATATATATATATATATATATATATAAGAGAATAATGCATATTCGTGTGCCAAGTATTCACCCAAGGTTGATCAAAATGAATCGATAAGGTCATTTTGTTTAATTTTTTTATTATATTTTTCCGATTTTCGAATAAGGTGCTGAGTATTGTGCTCGACGCTGTGCTTAAACTGTCCAAAGTTCATATTGTACTTCCGACCATAGCAGTCATTACCAAGAACCAATGTGGTGTTTGGGTCTTAGTTCGAATTTCTTTGTCTACATCCTGGTATTCTTTGTGAAGCTGGAAATTTGAAATAGTCTAGCGCCACGTCAACAGTAACGCGTATTGCAAGCGGTCTCGCACAAAATGGATGCGATATATTGATTTTATTGATGATAGTAGAAGGTCCGATCGGCAATGATAGAATGTATTTATTAGGTTGGTGCATAATTATCAGGCGTTTGTATATAATATTTATTATTATAAAATAGACACATAACAATTCAACAATAACATTTTTGAATCAGTATGATTATCACTACGCATTTTTATAATATGAAAATTAAATAATATTTCCATTAAAAAAAAAAGTAAACAAAACAGCAATTTTTATTAAGAAATAACTCGCCTGCATAAACGCTTGATAATTATGCACCAGCTCAATATTTTGGTTTTTCAAGAATTGAAGGTCACCAACCAGTTCTTCCCCTCTGAAACTAAAAAACGTCTCACGTTTTGTGCACATGTGTACACGTGACAGCATCAACAAAGCCCAGTCCAATGAAATCCTGACGGAAGAAACGTGTCGCAAAAACTTTTTACATTTGTTATACTATTTTTCTAAATATATATATATATGTGTGTGTGTGTGTGTGTGTCTGTGTGTGTGTGTCTGTGTGTGTGGGTGTGTAAAAATTTCAGATATAAGGAAAAAATATCTGTCTACATTTCTGAGATGAGGTATTATGTACACTATTTACATTATTCGAACTATTGTCCTCATCTTTGTCGCCATATTTATTACAACGCTTCGGCCGTTGTACGCCCCGGCTTTCTTCAGGTAGTTGTAATGTCGAACTGAAACTTTTATTTCGCTCACTGTCAAAATCCCTGTTCTGTCATCCATTTTACACGAGCACGTTAAATAGGTTACCCATTAATTTCCTCTGTCCCTCTTATCTTCAGTATGCCCTATGAGTGTCATATTCTCTAAACTATCTTTCCTCACTATTTAGAAATTTTACCTGTCTCTTTTTTATTCTAAGTAGAAGCGTCCTCTTTTTTCGATTTCACTTAAATCCTCATCGTTAAGTTCACGTTACTTGCAACATCTTTCTCTAGAACCACATTTCCGTTGCTTAAAATCTCTTCTTCATCTCTGAGGACATTGTTCCACTTACACTACCATAGATGAGTACTAATATTACATAACGGTTTAATAATCTTTTTTATGTTTCTAACGAAATGATTCTGTTTCTTAATACTTTGCTTATCTTTTGGAAGGCATCTTTCGTTATTTAGATTCCGCCTTTCGGATTTCGTTGTCACAAGTTTCTTCGTCTTCTCCGTTATTATTTTCTTAATAATGCTCGAAAAAAATGTCAATAATGAAATGAATAATTTAAACTATCCTCTGGGTATCTCGTTCTCCATTTTATGTAATTTATTCGTATTTTTTCATAACATTTAACATAATATTTTTTTCCATTTTGAATTTTTCCATCACAGCTGCGAATGGAGAACTTTCTCGACGCGTTGTTTCCTCTTTTCCATCAACGCAGTGCGTAATGAGAAAGGAAACTTGAATATAAAATTTGAAAGAAGAGTTCTACGCTCGACTGACGTTTTGTTTAATTCCGAGGCGACAAGAAGAGAAGCATTACGTTCAGTCAAGCAGCGGCAAATATTAGCAAAACGTGCTTCTCTAACCTGAAAACTAAATTCAGTATTTATTAAAAAAAATATCCCTGAGGGTGTCTTTTCTTTTTCCTCTTCTTTTACACCTTTCCTTTTACTTTCTCCTCTTTCTTTTCCTTTCTCCTCTTCCTTTTCCGCTTTTCTTCTTCTTCCTCCTCTTCTCTTCCTTCATTTCTTATCCTTTTTCCTCTTCTTTTTCCGATTTTCTTCTTCTCTCCCCTCTTCTCTTCTTGTCTTTCTTTTCCTTTCTCCTCTTCCTTTTCCGCTTTTCTTCTTCTTCCTCCTCTTCTCTTCTTTCATTTCTTTTCATTTTTCCTCTTCTTTTTTCGGTTTTTTCTTCTCCTTTCTCCTCTTATCTCTCCGGCTTTCTTTTCCTTTCACCTTTTATCCGCTTTTGCTCTCCTCTCTTTTTTTCTCTCCCTGCCTTTCTTTTCCTTTTCCCCTCTTATTTTTCCGATTTTCTCCTCCTCTCCCCTCTTCTTTTCTTGCCTTTCTTTTTCTTTGTCTTCTTTTTTCCGGTTTTCTTCTTCTTCCTTCTCTTCATTTCTTTTCCTTTTTCCTCTTTCTTTTCCGTTTTTCTTCTTTCTTCTGTTTTCTTCTCGAATTTTTTTTTCTTCTCGAATTTTTCCGCTTGCTATAACATTATTAGTCAAGCTTCACTCCGTAAATCAAAACCAAACTTTTGTATTGTTTACAAAAATCAAAGCCATGCAATATCATATCACACCACTAACCAGTGTTAACGAATTTAAACTCGAAGTATACTGCAAATATGGTTTTGTCACGCTCACTTTTTCATGGTAGTTTTCAAAACGAGGCTTAGACGTGACACAAGGCCGAAAAGTACGGGACACTCAGTAAGAATCGAACTCATTAATCAATCGTAATTGATATAGCGACACAACCTCGATAAGCCTCACACTACGTCGGAGTGCTCAAAAATGATATTCAAAACGTAACTTAAATGTGGCACTAGGTTGAAAGAATGGGGCACGGATTGAGAATTTAACTCACTATACAGTTAATCAAGCGAGACAAACTTGCTAACTTTTGCACCGCGTCAAAGTGTTCACAAATGATTTTTAACATAGAGTAGATGTGACACAAGGCCGAAAGAGTGGGGCACCCAGTGAGAATCTAACTCAAAATTCAGTTGTAATATATCTAGAGAGACCAAGTTCTTAACCATTACACTAGATCGAGATGCTCAAATGATTGTAGCTTCGATGTGGCACAAGGTTTACAGAGTGGAGCACTCAGTGAGGATCAAACTCACTATTCAGTCCTAATTGATCTAGCAAGACATCATGGCTTGACATTACAGCCCGTCACAGTGCCCAAAGATGGTTTTCTAGGCGTAGTTATAATATGGTGCAAGGTTTAAAGAATGGGGCACTCAGTGAGGATTCAAATCACTATGAAGTCCTAATTGATCTAGTAAGACAACGATACTTGCCATTAGAGCCCGTCGCAGTGCCTAAAGATGATATTCTAAGCGTCGTATAAATATGGCGCAAGGTTTAAAGGGTGGGTCACTCCGTGTAAATCTAACACACTATTCAGTCGTAATTGATCTAGCAAAACAATCTTGCATATGCTTATGATTTTCTAACCGTAGCTTAGATATAACAAAAGGCCGAAAATAGTGGGGCACGCATCGAGGATTTAACTCACAATTCAGTCGTAATTGATCTGATCAGACAACTTTGCTAACCCTTACACCACATCGAAGTGCTCACAAATGATTTTTAAGCATAGATTAGATGTGGCACAATGTCGAAAGATTGTGTCACGCAAGAAGGATTAAAGTCAATATTCACTCGTAATTTTGCTGACCATTTCACCGCGTCGAAGTCCACCTCTTTTTTGTCATCAATATTCTTCTATTACGCCTGTTTATATTGCTGCAATATACTAGTCTTGAATAAATAGAATATTATACTTAATTGAAACAATTTATGGCAACGATTCAGCATGTGACTTTCTTTCACCCTTGACATATAAACATATACTGAAAAGTGATATTTCGACGCACCTTTCCATATAATTCGTCTGTAGATTGTTAATTTTAAACGTTTCTTATTTTCAGTAAAAGTAAAATAAGGATGAAAATGAAACATTTTCTTCCCTGGATGTTGTTTTATAAAGGGAAATTTAATTATAACTAAAACTAAAAATATATAAATGACAAAATACCAATAATTATTTTATTTACCCTAATAGATCAAAAGTTTTCCCTATACCTTCGTCGATGAAATGTATCTTGTTGTCTACCTGTTTATAACTCTACTTATGGATTTGTCGTCTTTTGAATGATGCCTATTTTCACAGCCTATTTTCATATATCTCTCCACAACATCCTAAATTTGTAGCTCTAAGCAATGTTGCACTTTACCATGTAGTTTTGTCCATATCCTGCCATTTATTCAGTCAAGTGCATTAAGTAGGTTATCGTTATATAGGAATAAAGTGTCGCTGACGATAAAAACAGACGATCTCATTTTGAATAAGTAGATCACGTGATGTTAAAGGAAACGTATATATGGAAATTAGTGTGGCGTCCAAGTGATCCCTATCCGGATTACTGGGCAGTGTTACGTTTATTTTTTGCATGCTTACGAATCGTTCCTTACCAACATTCGTGTAATTATTTTATTCAGTAACCTCCCCTAGGTTACAACACTATCTTTATAAGTAAAAGTGTCCAATATCACATGTAGAGCTTGTGCATATATAAATGGGGATACTGAAGTCAATACTGAGTGGAAACCTTCAGGCTATATGTGTTCCGTGGTGGCTTGAATACATATACAGTGGGCGTCTGGTGTTTGAGGACAGATTTTATAGATTAGTAAAAAAAATTGCTGAAAAAATGAATATAATTATATTTGATTACAAACAAGTAAACATGAAATTTAGCTAACAATTATTTAATTTTATTCGATAAAACCACCACTAGCATCAATAACTGCCTCTACACGAGGTCAAAATCGGTTGCAAACTCTGATTAATTGGTCCTTATTTATGTCAGACATTACTTGAACTATTTCAGCTTTCAGAGAGTCTTTGGTGTTATGAGGCTGTTTATTAACCTCCTTCTCAACAAAGCTCCACACATAATAGATTAAGATCTGGAGAGTTAGGAGGCCAAATGGTGGGTGTGATGTCGTCATACAAATGGTCAGCCATCCATTCTTGTGTTCGTAGAGCCTTGTGGGATAAAGTCGAGTCTTGCTGGAATATTTAAGGCCTGCAGTTGCATATGTTGTCAATCCAGGGCTTGACAACTGTTTCTAGAACCTCAATGTAAGCAGCAGCATTTACTCTAAGACCTTGTGGGGAAAAAGTGCGGTGGCATTACATGTCCTTCATTGCTAACAACACCCAATATCATAACACTTGAAGGAAATTTTGGGCGCATCAATCTTGGCACCTCAGAAGGATCTGAACAAAGCCATCTGTCATTTCTTTTGGTAAGTTTTTGATCTTGATCAAATTTTTTCTCATCTGAGAAAAAAAGACCACACCAGCTTCTGAAGGAATTTTAAGTTTGTTTAAAAGCCTTTTGGGTCTGTTTAAACAGTTTTCTTTTGGGGTTTTTTCAGACATAAATTGACCTCTCTTCATCACGTAGGACTTGTATCGAATGTCCTCATGAACACTCCTTCTGATTGTTTTTTCAGATACATGCAGGTTTTGACAATTGACCTCATTCATTGATCTTGGTTTTCATCAATTGTCTGCTTGACTCCCTGAATAAATTCGCGTGTTCTCATTTTATCAGAACGTGCAGAATGTATTTTATGTTTTGATACAGACATTGGGGAACTGTCAGCGTCTTCTAACTATTTTCGTATTTTGTGGACAAACGATCATGCAACTCTGAGGAAACGTGCAATATGCAAATCGCGACGATCAGCCACAATCACAGCATGCCTTTTCATTTTATTTGTTATGATAGCGTTTGTCACTCTTGATTTCTGAAAAAAAAGCATTAGAGGTTAGTGGGAAGCAGTATTAATCTTAAATCTGTATGTCCTCAAATACTAGCTCGACCCTGTATATATATATATATATATATATATATATATATATATATATATATATATATAGTCTACACATACACACACATCCCGTCGATTTCGAGGTATAAGGATCCAACAACCCATATACATATAAATATATATTCTGGACACCCCACACCGTCGTATTCGACGTATCAAGCAATTGTTTCTAGAACCTACCACACTTTTTAAGGAGCCGAATACAGAGGCCTTCTGCAGCACGAGCCACAAGTTCGCCAAATGACCCTCTGGAAATTTTTGTATTTAGAGTTATCCTTCTCCTAGACCAGTTGCCAACCAAGGCTCCATACCTGTCCCAAGGGTATTAGCACGTAAGTGAATTTAATGGATTCGAACCGGAATTTGAACTCGCCTCTCCGATTCCTCTATCCACTACTCCACCGAGCTTCCATATATATATATATATATATATATATATATATATATAGTCGACTCTCCCGTCGAATTCGACGTATGAGGGTCAAGCAGATCAGTTTCCAGGAAACCGATAGCCCGACAACAGCACATGAGATTTGATTATAATGGTGAAGGCTTCGTGCAGGACCATCCACACTTTTTGAAGGGACGAATACAGAGACCTGGTGCACTCAGTGCCACAAGGTGCCCAAGAAACCCTCCAGCTATGGGTAAAATAGCAGGACAGACTGGGTTCTATAGCCTTGGATGGCAACTGGCCTAGGAGAAGGACAACTCTGAATTCAATATATATATATATATATGTGTGTGTGTGTTTGTGCGTGTGTGTGTGTGTGGAAACATTGTTGAAAAGATGGTCATTATTATTCTATTTAGCAATAGTTTGGAGAAAGGACTCAGCAAAATGTAGACTCTGACTATTCTATTAATCTTTTAAGTTACACGGCGTGTTCCGTTTCTCGGGGGAAAAAGTCACATAAAATTGAACAAAAATGCTTGTGAAACAAATACGAATTAACAATTCCAGCCATCTATCCTCCTTCCCTGGGGTGTCAACAATATTCTGCGTTATTTAGGGAGGATCCATAGTTGTTTAAATCTATTTCATTTTTATGTTGCATAATGCATTGCGTATTTAATGCTCTTCTGTACAGCTTCATAGCGGCTGAGATTTGAATTCAGAGTTGTCCTTCGCCTCTACTGATTACCAACCACAGCTACAGAGCCCAGGTTACCATTTACGTCTACTATTTAACCCATAGTTAAGTTTGGGGGAAAAGAGGTGGATTTATGTGTCTTTATGCGTAAGTGAATGTATCAAACTCGACCGAAATTCGAACTCGTCTCCTCATGTTCCGAGGCACAAACTGTTGCACTAACTGCACATACCTAACTAACTTAAACTTAGCAGATTTACTGAGTTTACATAAGAAATTATGACACTGAGTGCTTTGAAAATAAATTTTGGTAACATATACGCTACTGTACATAAAAAACTCCCCCAAAAAATTTACTTTCAAATTGGATTTCGAGTGCATGATTTGCCGTGAATCAATAAGACCTTTATTCAGCTTTTCATCTCATATATTCTACACATTGCTGGAAGATTGAATTAGATTCCATTCTTCTGAAAATCGGGTTTCAATGATAAAATATCAATAAAACGATTCCAACAGCATTTCACGAGGAGATGAGGAAGAATTGGAGAAAACTCGTATTGCTTTCTAGCAGTTGAAAACCTGGTTTTTATATGGAGAATAATCCACTTTTTTCCCCAACGCCAGATCATGGGCCATATCACTGAAAAACAATTTCTTTTCTTCATTCCTGTGGTAGCAACGATTCTAGTAGATAGCTAGAGGAAAATATTGAAAGAAACGCAAGCAGACAAGTTGGCGCAGCATTTGGCCACGTGCGGTCTAGTCCCTCTAAGGAACCTGGGTGTGGAAGGTGTGTTGGTTGTTCAAACTTCATCCGGTCCACAGATGCCTTCGCGCCGTTTTGGTGTTATATCAAAAACTTACACAACAGCAATCCATTACCGACGGAATTGTCTACTCATCGGGTCTTCTAACCAGTAATTTGCTATACGATTTGAGATTTATAGAAACGGCGCTGGTCAACCAGCAAATCAATGTGACTGTGTGTTTGTCTGTTTTGTGGCGCTCTGTGAAAACGAATCTGACTACACGACAGATTTATTAGATTAGGAATTTACGGTCAGTGCACAAACCTGATTCACCAAACTTTCACAAATGAATTTCTCTTTCAAATCGGAGTGTCGAAGTAAATTGATGATTATTGTGCTACGATAGGCTCTCGATATCACAAGACACAGCTGGATCAACGCACTACAGTAGACATTCGATGGCACAAAACTAAGATTGTACATTCAATCTCAGAAACATATAGCCTGATGCCAACGAAAGAATCAGCATTCCGTCAAAGAATCGTAACTTCTATAGAATTGGAATTTTAGAAGGCTGATGACGGGCGCACAATGATAGACACAGGCTTTCAGAAAACTGAGCTCGAATATCCTGGATAAGAAAGTATGCTCTATCAAATGTGGGTGCCCAAGAGAGTTGATAATTACTGTGTAAGAAATTGCCTGATAGAGAACAAAGCATCAGTATTCAGATTCCATGTAATGAACCGTGTCTTATGTAGAATCGTACTGCCAAAGAAAGTTGATAATGAACCAGCTACATTAGGCATTCTATTACAAAAAAACTAAGTTTGATCATGACGCTACGGCAAGGACAAAATATCACAAGACCGAGTTTGATCATGACGCTACGGCAAGGACAAAATATCACATCACAGAGCGGGACCATGACACTACGGCAAGGACAAAATATCACATGACCGAGTTTGATCATGACGCTACGGCAAGGACAAAATATCACATGACAGAGCTTGATCATGACGCTACGGCAAGGACAAAATATCATATGACAAAGCTTGATCATGACGCTACGGCAAGGACAAATTATCACATGACAGAGCTGGAATATGACGCTACGGCAAGGACAAAATATCACAAGACCGAGCTTGATCATGACGATACGGCAAGGACAAAATATCACGACAGAGCTTGATCATGACGCTACGGCAAGGACAAAATATCACATGACAGAGCTTGATCATGACGCTACGGCAAGGACAAATTATCACATGACAGAGCTTGATCATGACGCTACGGCAAGGACAAATTATCACATGACAGAGCTGAAACATGACGCTATGGCAAGGACAAAATATCACATGACCGAGATGGATCATGACGCTATGGCAAGGACTAAATATCACAAGACTGAGCTTGACCATGACGCTACGGCAAGGACAAAATATCACAAGACCGAACTTGATCATGACGCTACCGCAAATATGATTCACTAAGCTTGAGCATAACCCTACAGAAAGGACCCATTATGACAAGAGTAAGCTTGTTCAATACGCTACGTCAAGGACAAAATATCACAAAACCGATCTTGATCATGACACTAAGATAAAGACCCATTATGACAAGAGTAAGCTTGATCATGACGCTACGGCAAAGTTCCAGCATGACAAGACTAAGCTTGATCATCAAACTACGGAAAGGACTCAATATCACAACAGAGAATTTGATCATCACGCGACGTTACAAACAAACGCCCGAGAAATCTCAATCTAGATAAGTGTGAAACTTCAATTATAAAATAAACACAAGGAATTTTAACTTTCTGAGATTCTTATGAATATTTTTCTTATCATCCGATGTTACGTGACATCTGTCCATTAAGGCAACGAATACTGGACAATTTTCTCAAAGATGAAAAAGAGACATGAGGTGACGTAGCTTTGGTTCTACAGAAGCCTGCTAAGGATATCATGGACCGAGCGTGTGAGCAACGATAAAGTCTTAGAGAGGATACAAACAAGGAAGAAGAGGCAGCTGAAGTTTCTAGGACATATAATGGGGAAGAAGGTCCTGGAGAATCTGATACTTGCGGCATAGATAGAAGGAAAGAGAGACAAAGGAAAACAATGCATTTCATACCTTGCGGACTTAAACAAGTAGAGTGCGTGGTCTGGTGAAAGTAGCAGATGGAAGGAAGTTGTTAAGAGAGAGATCGAGAGGTATGATCGCCTACTTCTTGAAAGTACATGGCACATAAAAAGAAAGATATCATCCCAAGCAATGCGCTTAATCCACTAAGATGCAAGGGGTTGCTGAGAGCGAAAGAAACCTAGAATTTTTTTTTTTTTTTGAGAAGAAAGAACAATAAAAGAACAGTTTTTGAGAAGACAGATGACGACGATTGATGTTGCATTTAAATTATGGTCTTCGAAGATATCATAGTTTACAGAGAAGCAAAAAAATGGAAGCGATTTCAACAGGCGAGAAGTGCGAGAGAAAAACTATCAGCATATAACCCACGGTTACTACAAACAATCTAAACAGTCGTCACTTTCCGGCCTCGATGGAGTCCTAACGATCTCCTCGTCCTTATGGGTGATGAATAATTTTCCATCATACACCTTCTCTCCCACAGAAGAAACGTCGCAAGCCTTTCGCTGCTCTGTCGCTATTACCATGGAAAGTGTTTTGATGAACAACATTCCATAGTTCCATCACTTAACCTTCACATCAAATACCCACCAGGCTACACACATTGTAGCGAACCATGCTCATTCTCTTCGTATCCCACTGGTGAGATGTAAGTTCCACTCCAGTAGCGCCTTCCCACGAATCGCTGCTTTATGGAACCGACTCTTAAGTGGATGTGTCCTCAGTTACTAACAATCTTAAACGTAGCGTCATGAACAAGTATAGTCTTGTCATACTGGGTCTTTGCCGTAACGTTATGATCAAGCTTAGTGTTGTCATATTGGGTCTTTGCCGTAACGTTATGATCAAGCTTAGTGTTGTCATATTGGGTCTTTGCCGTAACGTTATGATCAAGCTTAGTGTTGTCATACTGGGTCCTTTCTGTAGGGTTATGCTCAAGCTTAGTGAATCATATTGGGTCTTTGTCTTAGCGTCATGATCAAGATCGGTCTTGTGATATTTTGTCCTTGACGTAGCGTCATGAACAAACATGGTTTTGTCATATTGGGTTTTTTGCCGTAGCATCATGATCTTAAACTCATCAAATCTAGATTTAACCGTTACTTATCCCACACACCCCCATAAACTGTGCCTATTAATGTGCTTATTACTCTGTATTCCACTACCTGGGTGACTCTTTCGCTTTGTATACGGTGACGCTCGATGTAAGAAAAGAATAACAATGTTGGGAAGCTAAGCAATCACTCTCTGGACAGCCATTTCGAACATCAACGACAGAAATTGACGAAGCCCATTTTTCAATGAATCGCACCAACAGGTTGATATTTCTGACAACCGGCTGATATTTTTGGTGTACAGGTTCACCAACTGTATTAATTGCTTATTTCTCTTGGCAACGATGTTTGTATCGTCGGGAATAGTAACATATAAAAACAACCGATAAAGATTCACACTTACGTTTTGCGTTCTTTCTCGGAAACATTTATTTAGAAACCAAGAAAAGAGTAGTGGACAGTTCTCCTATATGGCAGTGAATGCTGCGCGATATCCTCAAAGATGAGGAAGAGACTTCCACAGCAGGATGGTGGGAATGACATAGATCGAAAATGTGGCCAACGATGAAGTTTTAGAGATAATAGAAACAAAAAGGACATTTATACCTAAAATCAGACACATAATGAGGAAAAAGAGCTTGGAAAATTTGATACTCACATGAAAGATTAAAGGCAAGGGTGACAGAGGAAAACAACACAAAACCTATCTAGCGAGTTTGGATAAATGGATTACGAAACAAGATTTAAGAGATTAACTGTTAAGGAGTCCACCCCTTTTTCATACAAGTGGACTCGCCCGGTGTGTACTTGTACTGCTGCCGGTGAATACCTGGAATTCAGAGAGTGACAGTGATACAGTGAGAGAGTGAGAGTGTGGCGTAACCGCTTTGTAGGAGTCACAGTTGCGAGCACGTAGACTCAGAAGGAAGTCATACTTCGATATTGAATTTCCCAGACTGTATATATATTATTATTGCTACTAACTGCATTTCTGGATCTACTAACCGTATTACCAATTGTATTATTGCGTCAATACATTTATTTGCTATATTTCATTCCTGCGTTTGTCATTCATTTCAACTGCGGATTTCATCCCGGAATCCACAACATTAACAAAAAACAAAATACATTAAGATCTTTAAAGGACAAGGAATTGTGGACAGCCAGTAACGCCCATGTCCTGAGTAAACACGGTATATATAAGAATAAGACTATTAAAATTGTGATGTTTTATCACCTGTTTGATGCATCTTTCTCTATCTCAGTGGTTCTCAAAAGGTACACCTGATAGATGCAGTGAAAGAAGATAGCAGGGGGAGGTGGAATTGAAAAACAATCAAAGATTTAGAAACAGTTTTAAAATATTCATATGCCAAACATAAACATGATTTCAAATTTTAAAATATTATGGATTACTTGTAATTGCATGCATGAGCACTAGTATAAATAATTATTGACCGATTTTATCATTGTGATATTTTTGCATTATATCAAGTATTGAGAGTAATGTATTTAGGGTCTGCAAATTGGAGGAGAGAGTTATCAGTGATAATGTTCTGATTTCAAATCCAAGGTTATTTTCCATTTAACCGCTCTCTGTTTTTTTGTTGTTTTTTTTTATTTTTAAATGTACTTTTTATCGTATGAAATTTGGTGAGGCACAAGCAAATTTTAATTCCGAAAATGCGGTCCAGATAAAAAAAAATAATAGTTTGGGAACCCTTGCTTTATCCAGTCTAGGCATAAATATGTCAAGAACTTCTCCTCAGAATAGAACATCTGTCTTTGTGTGTGTGTGTGTGTGTGTGTGTGTGTGTGTGTGTGTGTGTGTGTGTGTGTGTGTGTGTGTGTGTTTCTCCATTCCTGCTACAAATAATACGATGGAAAAATAACTGATCGACGCCTCAAACTCTTATTGGCGTTATGATATATTTTTAGTAATAAATAAAGCGCGATATGTTTTTTAATGAAACGTTTCCACTGGGAAATCTTTATTTCAGCGAATCGTGTTGAAGTTTAGACTTCCAGGAAGTTCGTGCTTCGATCAAGGAAGACAGAACTTAGTCGCAAGATTTCAACAGAAAAATATATTTCCCCGAGAGTAATCACTTGAAGTAACTTTTGTGTTTATCATCATAAAGCGTGTGTTTCGTTTGATGTTCGTCTATTGATGTTTTCCGGGCCAGTGAAGAAACATGCAATGAAACCGTAAAAATACTATCTTTAATAACAAATATATTTGAACATTTCCCCTGGTCTTGAAAAGGACAGAAGAGAAATTTCGCCACTTGAAGATACTTTAGCCGTACATTTTATCTGAATGCATGCTAATGTTTCCAAAGTTTTCTTTTATGAGCTAGATCCATTCAAGGCTTAGACAATCATGGTTTCTGATGGCATCCTCTTTTGTTACGCTTTCGAAACCTTAACAGTCCGTCTTGCCTTTGCTCGACCGCTCATTCAGGCTAACACTTGAACTAAGTTATTAGCTATTTTCCTGTTTTACCTTCAGTATCTCCTGCGAGTGTCACATTCACCAAACCTCCTTTCTCCTTCGTGTTATTGCTTACGATGAAATACTTAAAGGGGGCATTAGAAACGATTGACATTGCTAGAAATTCTTTAAAGATCAAAGTTGACTGGAAAGCAAGGATCAGGAATAGAGTTCCACAAGCGAAAAGTGCAAGAGAAGAAACTGTTAGCATAGAACTTACGGTTAGATCTTGCAATATCAACAGTAAAATGATGATTTCTAGCTGCCAATCTACTACTTTGTTTAAATTCTTGAAATCATGGTACCAACGAAGAAAGCTCACCCGAACAATAGCATTAAAACAAAAGTAAAACTTTGTGCCTGTAAAAAAAAACAAAAAAAAACACTAGGTCAAAAGGACGATTTTTCCCTTGACACCGCTATTATTTTGTACTACCTTCACTCCTTCGTCAATATCTATTTACACGATTGTAAAACTATGTGAACCAATTACATATTTATTATATACCATTTAGAAATATTTATTATTTACCGTTTTGTAAAGAAATAAATGTGAAAAGAAATATTTTTGTCCAAATATTTTCATAAAAATATTATTAAAATAGCCATCTACAATACAATATTTATTAAATACCTAGAAATAAATAACTATGAGAAAAAGCTTTTAGTTTATAATTTTATAAAAAAAAAATCAATGCAGATAATAAATGCCCGAAAAATGCAATTATTGAAAATTTATAAACACAGTTTCTCGTCGTTATCTGTTTATTTAAATTTTCATGTTTGGCTGACATTTCTTTTAAATTCATGAATAAAACTGTGATTTCATATTTCTTTATTAACTGATAAATGATAAACATCGCATTGTATTCGCGTTTTTTAGGGTTTGCATTTTCAGAATCCTATATGTATAAAGTCATTCTTGTAAATAAACAATCTAATATATAAATAATATTTAGTATGTGTGTTGAAACTTCTCAAGGATCAAAGAAATTCTATAAATTCACTTTCATACGTTTGGGTTTTATTAAAATTCTAATCACTGCTTTTTGCAAAAAAAACAAACGTTTTTTTTTAGGATTCGCATTTTTAGGATCATATAAGTATGAAATCATTCTTGTAAATAAACAATCAACTCTATAAATGGTGTTTAATATGTCTTTTGTAAATTCTCAAGGATCAAAGAAATTGTATAAATTCATTTTCATATGTTTGGGTTTTATTAAAATTTTAATCACCACTTTTTGAAAAAAAAAAAAACTTTGCCGAGGGACTGAATGTCGTTAGAACAATCAGAGGTAAACTAACCTTTTGACACACTTTTGTCATATTTAAAGAAGAGGCAGAGAGAAGCTTCGTCATGGCGGTGGGAAATTGATTCAAGCCGAGATGCGCCGGTCAGGACAGACAATATTGCAGATTTTTCTTTGGATTTTGTCAGAAATCTATAGATACGTAACAGAATCACCAGTGCAGATGTGGCAGCAATATTGGATGCACGGTGGAAGGGTAGACTTATAAATGTATAAGGTAGATTCTGGTGAGAAAAATTGGCTAGTACAATACAGTGATGCAAATTTCCTAGCAGCAGACTTAGCAACTGTTTCAATATAATAATTCCACTTCATGTTATTACTATGGAAATTTCTCGGATATTCAGGCCGGTAAATGTTATTTAATACTGTTTATTATGAACGGAGCATTTACTTAAATATTTGTATCTATAAAAAGAATGTTAAACATAAAAATGTCTTAAAATAATTGTCGGACTTTGTTCATTTCATAATGTGATATATATATATATATATATATATATATATATATGTGTGTGTGTGTGTGTGTGTGTGTGTGTGTGTGACACACACACACACACACACACACATATATATATATATATATATATATACTGCTTGTAGAAAATATATCTGTTTTAATAAAATGTTCAGACTGAAATGTAGTTTGCGAAACAAACCGTTGTATATGTATAAATCCTTTTCAGAGAGACTGTATCGTCTTAAAGTCCTCGACAAAATCCAGAGAAGGACACATATTTACACATATACGACCGTTTGTTTCCCAAACTACGTTTCAGTCTGAACATTTTTTTAAACCTGATGACTTCGATATATTTTCTACTAGCAGTATACATAGATAGATAGATAGATAGATAGATAGATAGATAGATAGATAGATCTGTATCAGTAAAGGAACAAAACTAATAAAAGCCAACGCGTTTTGTCCTCTGAATGATTTTATTAAGAGAAATTTAGGATTTATTTTGTTGCACGTTTTTATATGCAAGAACAATGATGTCATTGGTTTATCAAGACACGCCTTTGCATGGAATACTGCTGCGATATATGGCATGTAGCCCTCGCTGTTCATCTAAAGGTCCTCGACAAAATTCAGAGACAGATATACAATGGGATTGGCCCTGACCTGACATTTCGTGCCGTCGCTTCTCTCTGTCTTTTTTAATACTTTCACAGTAACTGCTCCGACGAGATACATTCACTAGTTCACACATTGCATGAATTTAAACATGCTTCTAGATTGGCATCGCAGTCCCACCCTTTCACTGACGAAATGGTTAAATGTAGCCGTCTCTTCTACTCCAATGGCTTCATGTCTCGCACTTCTCGTCTGTGGAAATCCCATCCGCTTACTTGATTCCCTGATAGCTATAATCTTCAGTTATTCAAATGCAATGTCAATCAACATATTCAAATACCTTGATCTAATTCCCAGTCCTTCTCTTCATCCTTTCCTCTATCAGCTTCTTTAATCTTACTCTCTCTGTAACCCCTTGCGTGCTAGAGGCACTACCGCCTTGCTTGGGGTGAAATGATTAAAAATATATTAAGATAGATAGATAGATAGATAGATAGGATCTATTGAATGGTTCGTTTTCTACGGTTTAAGTCTTTGGAGGTGATTCTAGATTGTATGAATTTGTGGGGGTTGTTGTTGTTGTTAAGAGTGATATCGGTGGTGTCTAGATTTCTGTATTTGTCGATTTTGTAAGTTCGTTTTCTAAGGCCGATGATGAAATGATGTGGGTCGTGACGATAGATAGATAGATAGATAATGAAGAGACTTAGATAGATAGATAGATAGATAGATAGATAGATAGATAGATAGGATTATTGAATGGTTCGTTTTCTACGGTTTAACTCTTTGGAGGTGATTCTAGATTGTATGAATTTGTGGGGGTTGTTGTTGTTAAGAGTGATATCGATGGTGTCTAGATTTCTGTATTTGTGGATTTTGTAAGTTCGTTTTCTAATGCCGATGATGAAATGATGTGGGTAGTGACGATAGATAGATAGATAGATAGATAGATAGATAGATAGATAGATAGATAGGATCTATTGAATGGTTCGTTTTCTACGGTTTAAGTCTTTGGAGGTGATTCTAGTTTGTATGAATTTGTGGGGGTTGTTGTTGTTGTTAAGAGTGATATCGGTGGTGTCTAGATTTCTGTATTTGTTGATTTTGTAAGTTCGTTTTCTAAGGCCGATGATGAAATGATTTGGGTAGTGAAGATAGATAGATAGATAGATAGATAGATAGATAGATAGATAGATAGATAGATATGAACAAAAACATGCATAAATAGAATAATAGAAGTAAAAGCAAATAGATATATACCAGTAGAGTTGAATTTCATTTAGATCTCGGAAGTTAAACAACAGAAAGGAACAGAACGTGAAAAAAAGTCAACCAATATAAAAATAGAGTGATATCAAATACGTTCTCTTACGTCTATGCGCAAAGAAGCCATAAATGAGTTTATTTCTAAATACAATGCGAAAACATGTTATAATTCGAATCTTATTCTAAATGAATATCACCTGTAATATATAGAAGTTTGCTAACAATATGTCTGCTGTAGGCGATTTGCATCGAACTGCAAACCGGAAACCAATAAGCTTTTTCAGAAACTTCTCTGTCCAGAAATTCTCGCTTGCAAATTGCAAATATTTGTGACAAACACAAACTCAAACAACACTAAATCATTACGCACACACACACAGAGACACATACACAAGCATATATATATATATATATATATATATATATATATATATATATATATATATATTATAAACCGTTACATTAGAACTTGCGTGTTCTAATGTATGAATTTATAATAAATATTTATTGCTCTACTTTTGTATTGAACCCTTTTTAAATTAATGTTATGAATGCTTGAATTTTATTCTTTTCGTTCTTTAATATTTATATATATATATATATATATATATATATATATATATATATATATCTTATTCCTTTCAGTTAACTCTCCAGAAAGTTATAAAAATAATAGAAAGATAATAGCCGTCGGTGTAGGTTTCGATATCGAACGGAAATCTTCTGAAAGCGATCTCAGAATACAGGGAAAGTTTTTTTTCATTATATGTCAGTCATAGAGAAAAAATAACAATAGACCGATTTAAGACCCACATTGAAAGACAACACATAGAAAAATATAATACATTAATGATATGACGACGACAAAGTTCGGACAGAAATGCAATGACATTAAAAAAAAAACACAGTGAAAACTATCCTGAATAATGGATTCCTTAATCGCGGTGTACTCGTCGATCATTCGACTTCCTCCAGTTTTATTTGAAAGTTCTTATTTAAAACTTTCCCTGTTATTATAAGTTTACTGCACCTGCAACGTCTAATATTTAGCAATTTCGTCTCGCAATGGATAATGGTTAATTATGACAGTCTCGCAGTTTATCTGATAAAGTTAAACAACCACTATTGAACTTTTGCCAGATTAATTGAATTTTAACACTTTCACTGACGCGTTTTTATGACCTCATTGCATTGCTCTGTTTTCCTGTTCTGGGAGAAATAGAAAATTTGCCATATTTTTTTAATTGGAAGTATCTAAAGAAAGGGAGTAATGCCACTAAAACACAAAGGGGTTACAGTGTGTTGTAAGAATTAGGAACAGAAACAATAATGATGAACAGAAAAAGAGAGTATCGAGGTGGACAGTAGATAGTGACTGACACTGCATGTAAATTTTTGAAGATTAAAGTTGACTTGAAAGCATGGAGCTGGAAGGAAGTTCCACAAGCTAGTAGTGCGAGAGAAAAAACTGTTAGCATAGAACTGTAAATTGATGAGATCTCCAGTCTATTATTGCGCTAAAATTTATGAAGAGCGATATTTATTTCCGCTTATTTACCAAAAACGGCGCAAGGCCAAAATGGGGAATGGGAAAAAGGGCGGTGTTCTTCTGTCTTAACATTAAACTTAACTAGCCACAAACACTGACCCAAATATATCACAATATTCCTAACACGAAAACAACGCATTCTTACTTAACTTTCTTACTACATCCACCATAATACCTCATTGTCTCTATGAAAGTCCTAAGTAGTCCACATATGTACAATTCATTGTCTGTGGGGAGGAATAAGACAACAATTTAAAACTAACCCCAATGTGTATTTGCAATATGAAAACAAAAATATTTCCAAGAAACTAAAGAAAATAGTTTTAGTAATAAGAAAAAACGCAATCTCTAAATGTGGCAGAAACATCAGTTAGCGAAAAGCGATATGAAAATTGTAGAGAGACATTATCGCCCATGTCATGAAGAGAAAAGACACCTAGAAAAAGCAGATGAAGAAAAAGAAGAAGCCGTAGACATTACAAGTCGTATAAAATTTCAAACTGTAATTTTTATTTATTTCGAATTATTGCGGATCTGAATGTCGACGATTTAATACTGATTGAATACAGCAAGGCCGAAAAAATTGGGGAGATGAGTCAAACCTGGTCAACATTATCTTATGCCGAGCTGATCAGAATCAAGACACATTCCTTCGTTACAATTTATTCATTCGCCATAAGAAACTATCCGTCACCATTCGCTTCTACATACACCAAAATACTTCGATGGTACAGGGCCCCTTCAGAAGAACACCCCATGACTTAAAGTTTCTTAAAATCTGTTTGTCTTGGTTTTATTTAAATGGATTTATTTGTGTAAATAACACACACACACACACACACATATATATATATATATATATATATATATAATTCATTCACTAGCTCAGTCACTAAATCTACTTTCAAAATCTACCACTATTCTAACTGTAGAAGTCATAACATAATTTACCTCCTAGAATGCACACTATACCAGAAACAATATGTAGGAAAATCTGAATGGCCCTTTCACTACAGAATTAATAATTATCGCAATCGAATTAAGTCGACTCCCCATGCGAAGATTATTACCTGTAGAAGAGCATTTTTGCCTAGAAAAACACGATTTCAAAACCCATGCCAAATTCCCTATAATTGAGAGAATAGAAAAGTTCAGAGCAGATAACATTAGAAAGATTTTAGAGTTCCATGAAAATAAGTGAATACAACGTTTAAAAACACAATATCCAGCCGGGCTAAACCATAAATTTAACAATATAGATAGTATTAATATATAACACTACAAATCAAAACCTACCCACATTTCTCACCCACACAAGACAGACATGCTTGCGGGGGTATTGAAGCCTCACACTTATAAAAACACCCACGCGAATATACACACTTACACACATCATACTCACTCACTCCCTAATGAGGCAAATGATAACACATACACACAGCAATATACACACGCTTACACATATCATACTCACTCACTCCCTAAGAACCAAATAACGCACACACACACACACACACACACACACACACACTTAACAAAGACACATCCCCTCTCCAAGAACCAATAAAACTGTCAAACTGACCTGGGGAATTCAGAGCAGCATGGATCCATCCAGCTCTTATCTCAAATAACAACTTAAAAGAGACTCTTTGACCAACACAAGGAATGTTAAAAGATTCAAGTTAAAAAGATAAAGAACAAATGAAAACTACAGACAAAAGTTCATTTTCTCCATCGAGACATTCATTTCTGTAGTTTACTGCTACCAGCAAGCAGAAATATTTCTTCTCCCGATGATGGCCATTTTGGCCGAAACTAGTCGAAGAATCTAAATGAAATAATAATAATAAAAATGAAAGAATATTAATCTACAATCCAGTGTGTCTGAAGATTTTAATTTTTTAATATTTTTTATTATTCAATATTTATATATATATATATATATATATATATATATAATGGACTCTCCCATCGGTTTTGACGTATGAGGATCTGACAGTTTAGTTGATTCAGTTATTAAATTTTGTGCGATAATTTTAAATGGCAGACCCGTTAGTGATTTACAAAATAGGCTACCTATGGGCAAGAGAGAGGATTGTGAGATGAGATCACTGTTAGATTGGCTGACCTTTTAGATCTTGCCCTCGCTTCTTGAAGATGAATCAGACAAGCAGATTGAAAACTGCTGAGACCACTAAAACACGTTGATCTCCATTCTACCCGCTCCAAGGCTAAGTGCTCAAGGCTGTTATGAGGTATATTGACAGCTGACAAGTTGCTTTTCAGCTTGTCATTGTATCTTAGCCATGGGCGACCTACATTCCTGTAGCCCTGATCTAATTGGCTGTACATTAGAATCTTGGGTATCCTGTCATCAGACATTCTCAAGACATGACCGTAACTGAGACAGTATGAGAAAAGTCTCGATTCCTCTAATATTACTCTTGTTAAACAGGTCTACGTTAGATGTCCTATTATGAAGGTTAACTCCACAGATTGCGCGCAAACAGCTTTTATGGAAAACATCCAGCTGGTGTATATGGTACTTGTATGGAGTCCATGACTCTGAGCCGTACAAAAGGATGGCAAATACAAGAGCCCTGTAAACCCAAAATATATATAATTGAGTGCGAAAAACAAACGACGAAAAGGTAAAATAATTAAGATCTTCTAGTCGTAGACACATATACACGCTGACGCACGCGCTCACGCATATATACACACATACACGCGCGCACACACACACATACACGCACATAGACATTGAAAAAATTCACCCCTCCACTAATGGAGTAAAAGTGCAGACGAGAAATATAATCAGTCAATTCCTGATTCCTCCTGACGAGTGGATAGAGTGATATCTGAAAGGCCTGCCTAGGAAACGAGTAGGGACATCAATCAGCTATGTGAAAAATATTATATTTGTATTAATTATATATATATATATATATATATGTGTGTGTGTGTGTGTGTGTGTGTGTGTGTGTGTGTGTGTGTGTGTGTGCAAATATATAGAAAAATAGGAAAGAACATGTTAAGTAAATAATTCAAAGTTCTTTAGTATAAATTATAATATATATATATATATATATATATCACTAAATTTATATATATATATATATATATATATATATATATATATATATATATATATAACTAAATTAATATATACACACACACACATAGATAGATAGATAGATAGATAGATAGATAGATAGATAGATAGATAGAACTATGAATTAAATAAACAAATATAGATACCAAGAAAGATACATGCATGGGATCATGGGCAGATATAAATTTGCAAACAAATATTTTATTTTTAGTGTTAACACAACAGTGCTCAGTGTGGTAATACAGAGCTAGAAATTATGTACTAATAAATATACATAATACCTTACGTCGAAAGTACGACACGGAGTTCCATTTTCAGTAGAATCTTC
Source organism: Acanthosepion pharaonis (assembly GCA_903632075.3). NCBI lineage: Eukaryota > Metazoa > Mollusca > Cephalopoda > Sepiida > Sepiidae > Acanthosepion > Acanthosepion pharaonis. The sequence continues at coordinate 284,364 of CAHIKZ030000352.1, forward strand.
AGGCATTTATAATGGTGATGAACTGTTCGTTACGATCATTAACAATTTCAAAATTTCAATCTCTATATACGATTATGTCTTGTATTATTACTTCTATTTCTTTTCTGCATTTATAATTTTATTCTACTTTATATATTATTTCTATTTCTTATTTATATCTATAACTATATCTTATTTTATTTTATATTTATTTTTATTTCTATAATTATATATGTTAATTATTAATTATTCTTATATTCACATATATTTATCATATATAATTTATATATTGAATTTTTATTTTTATTATCATTACATCTATAAATATTTAATATTATTTTTGGTATTTTTTATTCTTATTTTTTATACTTAGTTATTTCAATTTAACTTTTTATTATTTCTTTAATTTCTTAATATTCTCTCTTTCACTCTCTCTCTCTCTCCACACACACACACACACACACACATATATATATATATATATATATATATATATATATATATATATATAGAGAGAGAGAGAGAGAGAGATAGATAGATAGATAGATAGATAGATAGATAGATATTTTCTATAATATACATATATATATATATATATATATATAATATCCCTAACATGCAGTGGAGATACTTCGTCTCCAATTCTGAAAAGGCAACGATCAACAGCACTGAGGCCATGCTGCTAAAGTCCCAATGGTGCCGGGCATGACTTGTTTCGAGGAGGAAGAATCATCGCCTGCCTAAAATTTTATTGTACAGGAAGCTCTTCTCTGGCTATCCTGGCAGAGGTGTACCAAAGAAGCGATTCAAAGATTTCAGAAATAATCCTTTGTTGCCTGTCATATTAACCCTAGCGGAAAATCGTGACGCCTGGCGTCTCACCACTAACCATGCTGTCTCCTTCTTTGAAAATATCTGCATGGCCGCTCTAAGAGACAAAAGGCAGAGGAGGAAGGATTGCAAAGCTATGCCATCAAGCAGAGGCCAGACTTTTAGCTGCAACTACTGACACGAAATATGTCTGTCCCGCATTGGACTTATAAAGGCACAAACGTGCCTGCAAGCGAGGTGTAAAGACTCCATCTTGATCTCGATATATATATATATATATATATATATATATATATATATATATATATATATTATAATTATTTTTAAAAAATATGATTCCTTCGCTACATAAGATTTGTCATGTTTCAAAAACAAGAGCCAAAAGCTTCAATATAATTATTAAAATTAAATTGAATTAAAGTATCAAAATCTGTTTAATCTTCAAGTACTTTTGTATTGAGCACTGTTTTTTTTTTTAAATAAAAACAAAAATAATAAAGAACCTCGGATTATTTACCTAACATGTTTGCACACACATATATTCTATAATTTTTTAACTTGAATCCAGACCTATACCTGGATACTACATTCAAATTATATAATTATTAATCATAGAAATAATATACATTGCATCCACGTGGCACAGGATTTTTTAAATCGATCATAACTAACAGTTCATCACCATTATAACTACCAGAATATGAAACTCCGAGTCGTTATATATATATATATATATATATATATATATATATATAATAAAATTCTGTCCGAGATAGGAATCGAAACCTCAACCTATCCGTAACCGCCATTTAGAACTGACGTGATATAGCATTTAGCTACAGAGTTGAGTCTCGTTAGAAGTGGGCAAAGTACTCTTTTAAACAACAAATTTTCCTTGAACTTTGCAAACCGGAACCCTTCCGCTGTACCTAAAAGGTATAGCACATCTGGTCAAATGACGGTTTCGCGTAGGATGCAGTATCGATTCCTATCGGAAGAGACATATTTTCTTCGAAATTTCTAGGACAATCAGGCCGTTAAACGTAATTAATTGTGTTTGTTACAGAGTATTTAATTAAATCATTGTATCTATAAAAATAACGTATAAACAGAAAATATATTAAAATTATTATCTCATTTAGTACATTTTTATAATATATATATATATATATATATATATATATATATATATATATATATATATATATATTGTATTGGGCAGCAGATAATTATTTATATCGTTAAATATCGCCATAGTCACATAGTAATCTATATATACAGAATGCCATATTTGATGTTGAATATCTTTGTTTAAATGTCTATATAACGACTCTGATGATGGCTCATGTGAGCCGAAAGCTTAGATCAAGGAACCGTATTATAAAAATTATCTAAATATTAAACAATTTTTTGCCTTTATTTTATCCCGAAATTAAAGCAAATATACAGATTTTTGAACAGCTCATGGTCAAACATAATAGACATTCATAGTCTTTTATATGTAACAATATATGTTTGAAGATATATATATATATATATATATATATATATATGTGTGTGTGTGTGTGTGTGTGTGTGTGTGTGTTTATGCATGCAATTTGCTTTTTTAGACGCTTCTCTGCGTTTCTAGATTTCAAAAGTTTTAATTTTAAAGTCGAACACAAAGAAAGATTTTTATCGCAGCTTGTGAAATTTCCTATATTTTTTTTCCTTTGGGAATTTTCTTAACGAGTTTGTTTTTAAGATACGGTACGGCGAAGGTAACATTGTAGACATAATGCCGCGATCATGTGGAACTTCAAGTATCTACGATCAACGTACACGTTCGCTCTGAACTCTTTCTGCAGTTTATCTACAAAATAAATCTGCAAACCTTATATTGTATGTACTGCCACTAATGATACCAGTGCTTGAATCTACCATACAGACTTTATGAGCAAAGTAGCGTAGTTGACTTATTAATAATAATATCCGTATAGCTACACGTAATAATCGTGAAGATCTTAGCCTTTTCCGATTTGGATTTTCGGTAGAATCATAATTTATATTTTAACTAGCAGTATGGCCCGGCGTTGCCCGTGCTTGATTCAAAAATCGTACGACTCATACAGCAATCGCTATCACTTGCCTTAAAATCCCCTCAACTCTCCTGCAAACTTTATTTGAACCCCTACCATTTATTAAAAATTCCATGATGGTAAACAATGTATGTTGTGAAAAATGAATGTTCATTGATCTTGATCATGTATTAATAGTATATTCTCTTACCTTTGAAATTTTAACACATCTCATCCTGGTATATAAATACTTGGGAATACATTTTAATTAGTCTTTAGTGGCTAGCAGTCTCTCTGTCTTTACACAAAATGTACTGACTTTTACTTGGATTCCTACTGTATTTATTAAAAATTTAAAGATTGAAAGAACCCTCCAATTTGATAACTTCACTGTTTATTCAAGAGGCAAGAATGTGCTAAGTCGCATTCCATATTTAACTTTTCTTTTTATTGAAGTACTAGCAGCATGGCCCGGCGTTGCCCGTGCTTGATTAAAAAATCTTACGACTCACACAACAATCGCTATCACTTGACTTAAAATATTTTTGCCCTTTCCTTGCCTTTAAAGGAGTGTCCTTTGCCGTGCTGATGTTGCTACATGCCTTACTTCTTGTCTATCTCACACTGCGAATTTTTTCTAAGCTCTATACTAAACATTAAATCTGTTACGAAAAAAAAAACTAAACAAAATGAACACAAAACGATCAGCTTTAAAAAAGGACTCGTAACTGGAAAAACCGAATGAAAAAAGAATGTTAACAACAAATACTTTTCACACCTAACACAGTTCTGCGGAATCAGAATCAACGTTGAGTTTGAACAAGCGAATGAGCCAATTGGAGTAAAGTGCCATGCAGATTTAAAATTTTCCCACTTGTGACGAATGCAGCTATCGATTTTTTTGCATGCTAGCATGCTAGTTAACATTCGTGTCAATCAGCTGTTGGCTCTCACGCTGGTCAATAGAATCTTGCTGCCTATTCGTGGCAGCCAGCTACTGGCTCTCACTCTGGCCAGTACAAAATGGCCGCAAACTACATGAAAACTGCCGTAGAAACATGACAAAATCGATTATTTCCACTATCGATGGGAGTTGGGAAATACAAAGTCGGTGTTGGCCTTTACGCTAACTTGCAGCATGTGCATGTAAATTTTGATGCAAATCTGTCGAAAATTGCGGCCGTGCATTCGTTACACACACACACACACGCACACACACACACGCACACACACACACACACACACACACACACATCCTGCCTTTTATAGATAGAGATGAATAAGCTACTTGTGAGTTCCACAACTATAATATATACTCGTTGATGGGCTTGAAACCTGGTCAGTATCTAGATGGGTGACCGCTTGGAAATACCAAGTGCTGTGAGCGGTTGGTTCAATGAATAATGGCTCAGAATTGTTAATCCGATGGCTAAGTTCCAATTCCTTTTGTGTTCGTTATATTAACTTACGTGCAAATACCCTCGGGGAAATCATGAATTAACCTCTTCTACCCCCAGATATGGGTTAATTAGTAAGATTTGCATCACTAAACCATTATTATTTCCCCACTCCCAACAAAATTCATACAATCTAAAAATATTTTCTGGCTTTAAATAACCAGCAAGGGCTTGGTAAGCCGTCGGTAACGAATCAACATTTGAATTATTAAAAATGGCAAGTATGAAAACAGTTCATTATTGGGATACATACGCGTTGTGGTGTAACGGATAACGGCTCGGAATTTGAAATAGGAGAAACGAGTTCGAATTCCATTTCGTTACATTCACTTAAGCGCAAATACCCTTGCAAGTTTTGGGTGGAATAGTAAAACAGACAGAATGGGCTATGTAGTTTTTAATGATTGGCAGTTTTTCCCTTTCAATGAAGCAGACAAACTCAAGATAGCAAAATCGGCTGTTGCTTCTTTTTTTTTGTTTTTTTCTTTCTTTCTTCTTTATGCTACATATTTTCCTTCCGTCTTTTCAGCACATTCAAAACAGAACGGTCTATTATCTGAGCCAATGGCACGACGTAGCGCACGTGCTAACAACCCATACTAAATGGAAAACAAATAAGCGAGAAACAAACAGAAGTCAATTATAATTTTACAATATGTAAAGTCCCAAAATATATTAAACGGGTCTCATGGGTACCGTCTATAATTTAATTGGCAACCACACGCAGCGTGGAAATGCAGTTGTCTGACTTGAAAATGTCCAGTGTAAAGGTTCTCCATACACTTTGCTTTCTGAACTAGGAGTAGCCCGGAAGTCATTCATTTTAACGTTTAATGAGTAATATGGTTATTCTTTTCCAGACGAATATATATATATATATATATATATATATATATATATATATATAATTGTATATTTGGGTAGCAATCCCTCTTTTATACATGTTTCGTTAAAGACAACTCACAAAGTACTAAGATTAAGAATATTAATTTTTTTTTTTTTTTTGCATGTTTTTTTCTTTTCTGGATATGTTGTGGTACGATCCACCTAATTTACATAGTGGAGTACCGACCATATAAATATGGTTGGTACCGGGAAGACGGGTGAGGAAGAAGAGATCCAATCCAGAGACTCTGCCCGATTGCGACTAAGTTAACCCATTCTACAGGGACGGTCTTCCCAAGAATATACCAAACTATCTGTAAATATTGTGTTCACGTTCTTGTGTCAATACATTTTGTTTAAGTACATTTTGTGTTGTATTATTATTATTCCATGCTTTATTCAAGTTTCAACAGTATATAAAGTGTGTAAAATTCACCAAATGCTTTATATATCCGAGCACTTTCGGCTATTCTATTAGCCATTTTCAAGGATAATTTTTTTCTATTTTATTTTTAAACCTGACCACAGTTTTAGGGAGAAAAAGAGAAAAATTACTTAATGCCCAGCCATCGGTTGAATTGTAAGTATTTTTTATATCTGACGGGAAACATTAAATATCAATAATTTGCGAATTTTGACTCAGGAGCTCAAAGAGAAGGGTTAAAATTGTTCAGGAACGAAGGGCTCAAAGGGTTGATATTAATTTAGTGTCACTTTTACTGTAATCCGGAGATATATTTTCTGTTTTCTTTTTGAGTTTGTAGGTCTGATTACCATTCCAATCTAATAAATTATAACCATGAAATATTAGTGTTTGAGCCTTATATATATATATATATATAGAGAGAGAGAGAGACAGAGACAGAGACAGAGACACAGAGAGAGACAGAAAGAGATGAAGTGAGAGAGAGAGAGCGAGAAAGTCTGTGGGTGTGGAAAGAATATACTGCAAAAACCAGCTCAGACGCATTTTATATATCTTCAGCGCTCATAAAATGAACCTGTCATTTTTACTATAACTCTACTGAGCGGACCTTAGATTCTCTGGAAGAAAGTGCACACTCTGGAGTTGTTCGGGCCTCACTTTCTCAATAGAGTCCAAAGGCGTCTCCGCGTCCTTGTGGGTGACAAATTGTTTTCTAGTTTAAAGCTCCTTTCTCACAGACAAGATGTCGCAAGCCTCTCGCTGCTCTATCGCTACTTCCATGGAATATTCTCAGACGAACTCCATTCCTTACTTCCACCTGTTCTAAACTTTATGGTTTGGACCTGCCCCGTTACGTACATTATAGCAAACCACTTGTATTCAATTGGTGAGAAGTTCCGCTCTAGAAGTTTCTTCTCGAGAACCACTGCTATGTGGAATCGACTTCCAAGAGAATGTTTTCCCGATCACTACGTCCTTAACCTGTTCAAGTCTACGGTTAACCGTTAGCTTCATGACTTGTCCGCATAAACTGTGTCCCTAAATCTGTAAACCTTTACATCTAGTCGCTCCCGAGCCTTGTACAGGGTGGGGGGGTATCTCTATGTAAAAAGAATAAAATAAAAAAATTTTGATTCAATAAAAAATAAAACTTGTTATTCAAGAGAGCGCGCAAACACGAATTTAGCATATAAATGTAGAATGTAGATAGTATAAAGAATACATTCTTTTTATAGATATAAATATTTCAGTAAATGCTCTGTTTTTATAATAAACAGTATTAACCGGCCTGAATGTCTGAGAAATTTTCAGAGAAAATATTCGCCCTCCAACAAGATTCGAACCTGTATCCTACACGGAACCGTCATTTCGCCTGACGTGCTTTAACCGATCAAGCCACAGAGAATCGTTCGATTAGCAAGATCGAATTTACTGCCTTTAAACTTCAATCTTCCATGAATCTCTCATGTACATTCATAACTGCTCAAAGCGGCGTATCTAAATGTAAACAAATGACGTGACACATTATGAAATGGACAAAGTCCGACAATTATTTTAAGACATTTTTATGTTTATACAGTGTAACCCGGATATAAGAGACCCGGATATAACAGAAACCTGGATATAAGATAGATTTTCTCTGGTTCCAAATTAGAGCCTGTGTTACCTAAACAAAATAGACCAAACCCGGATATAAGAGAAACCCGGATATAAGAGACTTCTTCTCCGGTCCCGACAACTCTCTTATATCCGGGTTACACTGTACATTCTTTTTATTATTATTATTATTATTATTATTATTATTATAAAAACAGAGCATTTACTTAAATATTTGTATCTATAAAAAGAATGTATAAACATCAAAATGTCTTAAAATACAAAGAATCTAATATATATATATATATATATATATATATCAACACTTAGAGGCGACAGGCTGTTAGACGCAATTGTGTTATTTTTTTGTTTTTTTCTCGGCTATTTATATATACGGGTCAGTGGTGCATTGTGGGTAGTCTATTTTGGCGGTTATTTTGCCGGAAGTCGTTTATTTGTTTATTTATTTGGGTTAATTTATTTTGCTTGTTTTTTTTTATTTCTTATCTCATATATTTATTTATTTATTTTTATTTTAATCGGTGTTTTATTAACGTAGTAAAAATTTGTTTATATCGCTTGTTTAATAGTTTTGTTAGGTTTATATATTTATTTTTTTGAATCCTCTCAGATTCACTAAATGGTATTCCAACTGTATGATATATATATATATATATATATATATGTATGTGTGTGTGTGTGTGTGTGTATTTAGGCAGCATATCTTAATTCAAGTACTTTTGGTTGAATAATCTGCATATATTATGTCTATTTATTTTTATTTTAATCCCATCAAATTCACGGATCAATTTCTTAATGTCGCTATTAAACTGATTAAGGAAAAAACCGAATTTTCCGTAATGGATGGAGTGGCTTGCTGATAGTAGTTGTGGCTCTCGGAGGCACAGTCCTATGGGTAAAGGAAATTTGGATGAGTTCCACAACGGAATATGTGAACGAGCGGCGCAATATCGAGTCCAGTGCTTTCTGCATTCTGTTTTTATCTATATATATATATATATATATATATATATATATATATCATTATGCACAGTTATCTATGCATGGATATATTATAGAAAAATATATTTTATAGAAAAATACTCATATTTGATTTGATATATCCTCAGATTTTATATATCCGCAAATACATCGTCAGATAACACCTGCTCAAAAATTCATTTCATATCTTAGAAAATAACGAGCAAGTGTCTGTAGCATTCATATTTATGATTGTTATTGCAATATTTTAATGATATTTGTTAACCTGAAATATTTTACCGATGTGATATAGATAGATAGATAGATAGATAGACAGATAGATAAACCTAATGAGCCAGACAAACCTACCCAGGTTTCACCTAAACGGATCGTCATGTTCTAGCTCTTTCTTTTTTTAAAACCTTTTTTTCCCTCGCGATTGATTTGATTATTGGCAAATCAAAAATTCGAGGGTTTTTCGAAACGAGTATAGTTATCTATATATATATATATATATATATATATATATATATATATATATATACATATATATATATATATAATTTAAATAAAAACAGACCACTTTAAAGGTTCATGTAATAAATATTTCGCCACAGCCCTTTTAAAGGACTGCGGATCATCAGACTTTACTTCCAAACAAAAATGAAAAGAAAATTTACACATTTTTGACGGGCCGTATTAAACATGTAAATTCACGAAGTGAGAAAGTGAGGGGAGGAGAGAAGATATGAGTGAGTTAGCAGACATTGACACATTTAAACGTGTCTTACACACCCTTTGTCCAGAAAAGAATGATCTTGTTCGAACACAAGAAAAATTAAATAAAAAGCTTAATCGTAGTACCTTGTCTGTCGTTTTTAATGAAACATGCGTATATATATATATATATATAAGTACAAATATAGATAACTATACTCGTTTCAAAATATATATATATATATATAGTAATGATACAATATGATAATGCGTATGTAATTCCCAGGAGGATATAGATCCAGGGAGAGATCTATATCAAAATTATTGTGTTATTAAAGAATATCAAAGACTTAAAATCCCATTAGTAATAATTTTTATTTCATGAGAGCTCTAAAAATCACCTCACACGGCATAAAAATTATTACCTATGTATTTTAAACTTTATTTATATATATATATATATATATATATATATATATATATATATATATATATATATATATATATATATATATACATGTGCGTTTGTGTGTGGGTGTGATTTATTATGCAGTATCTGAATATATTTCAATTCATTTTATATTTAAAAATTGTCTACTCTTTTTATTTGTTTAACCAATTCCTTTCGCTCGTTTTCACAAAATTCTTCATCATTTTTTTTCACTATTTCCCTTTCTTTTTTTCATTCATTCATTTTTGTTTCTTTTACATTTCCTCTTTATTCAATTGAAAACATTGAAAACGTTCATTTTTCTTTTTTTACATTTCAACTTCTTTTAATTATTTTTTTTTTAATTTTTTATTTTATTTCATTTTTTTTTGTTTTTTTTGTGTATTTCTTTCTGTCTGACTTTCATTTCTTATTCTTCATTCTCGTCGTGAATTCTTTTTCTCTGATTCGGTTTTCTTTCATATAAACTCTTTCATTGACCTTCTCTATTTTTCTTATTCTAATAACTTAGATTCTTTCTTTTATTAGCTTTATTCTTCATTGGATGTGCCAATTCCTTTAGTTCCTTTTGTATCTCCTTTACTCTTTTTTCTGTTTCTTCACTTTTTTAAATTTTTTTCCTTTCATTTTGTTTTTCTTTTCTTCTCTTTTAAACAGTTTCTCGTTCTTGTTTCGTATCGTGCTCCAAGTTTTCTTCCTTTTATCACAAATTCACCGACTTTCGCTCAATATCTCTTCATTTTCTTACCCAAACTTTGTCTCTTTGTAAATTCGTTACACTGTTCTACGTACTTTTTCTTTAGCTTTTTGGCATTTAAATTAATTTTGTCTGTTGTGAATTAAAATCATTTTTTAAATTTATTCTTCTCCTATGAGCCGTATCTCTTCATTTTTATTACTTGAAACGTTATTATAGTGGATACACGTATGTATAATAGAAGCGCCATTTTTATTGATTAAACAATGCATTTTTTACATCTATCGGCCAGCGCATTAGAAAAATCTTAATAGAAAAATGTGCTAATAATAAAAATAAAAATAGAACGTCTATTTTAGATACGAGTATCAATTAATAATAACTTTTGTGGTAATATTTATATATATGATGAAAAATATAGTTTTATGGTATGCTATATATAAAAATGCTCAATATCAGACATAGAGTGTATGTCGATATAAAAGTGGTCGATGGGCGTAATATGCAATGTTCAGTAAATAAAAATGGGTTGGTTATTTCAAATACAAATATCTACTATAATAAGTTTGAAATAATAAAGATGTTCGATAAACAATAAATCCATTAAGTATATATATATATATATATATATATATATGTGTGTGTGTGTGTGTGTGTGAGAGAGAGAGAGAGAGAGAGAGAGAGAGAATCGGATCAAGTCGGCTCCCCACGAAAGATTATTACCTGTAGAACAATATTTCCGCCGAGAAAAACATGATTTAAAAGCCATGCAAAATTCACTGTAACTGAAAAAATAGAAATAGACAGAAAAGATAACCTTAGAAAAATATGAGAGGAACATGAAGACAAATGGATTTTTCACCTCAAGCACCTCCTCCAGACGGGCTTAACCACAAATTTAACAACATAGACAGATTTAATATATAACCCCATAAATCAAGCCCTAACAATATTTCTCACCCACACAAGTCAGACATGCTTGCAGAGCTGTTGAGGTCTCATATTTATACACACACTCACACAAATATCTACACATAAGCACATCACACACACTCCCAAAGTACTGAAATACATATGCACTTAACACACACATTCCCAACAACCAATAAAACTGTCAAAATGACCAAGGAGGGTATTCTGAAAGTCAGGAATCTCCCATCCTCCATCTTGAAAGAGGCCGTTTGACCCACACAAGGACTCGCCAAAATTAACGATAAAAAAAAAAACAAATGAAAACTATAGATAAAGTTTACTTTTGTCAGAAACAGTTGCTCATTCTTGTAGTTCACTGATACTAACAAGTAGGGATTTTTTTCTCCTGATGATGGCCATGCTGGCCGAAACTAATCGAGGAACCTAATAGAAATAATTAAACAAAAAATATTATTATACAACCCAGGGTGTCTGAAAATTTTAATTTTTCAATATTTTTATTGTTCAAAACACAGACACAGACACACACACACACACACACACACACACACACACACACACACATATATATATATATATATATATATATATATGAAGAGAAATTTTTTCTTTATATTTACATTTTTAAATCTTCAATTACATATCTGAAACATTTTTTTCCCTCAAATTCCATTTGCCTAGTATAATAAATTATATAGGAATAAAATGTCGCTGCCGACACTTCGGTTTGAACACAGATCTCTAGAGAGCAAACACAGGCGATCCTATTTTGAACGAGTAGATCACGTAATGGTAAAGGAAAAGTATATATGCCAATTAGCATGGCGTCTAATTGATCACTATTTCTACACTATCCTCTATTACTATACGGATCGCTATTCTCTATAGTAGTCACTACACTATTTTTCTGTACTGATCACTATTCGGTGGTTACTATGCGAGCGAGTATTATCGAGCAAGTACTATTAGTAAGAGTGATATTCGAAGGTATCTGACACCAGTATTGTTCAACGGCGTTACTATAGTTGTATCTGCTATTACAAAGTCTCTACTACAACCAGCATTACAAAAGTGACAACGAGTATTCGTTGATATTAAAAAGTGACAACGAGTGTTCGTTGATGTCACAAAAAAATTAAAGAAATTTTGTACATAAATGGAAATGAATTATTTCATGATTTAAATTCCTTATTTTTTGTTTTATTGCATTTCAGCTAATGTTGTTTTCAAATTTTCTCACTTGTATATAGTGTCAGTTAATCATAGTGCAGGCATTTTTCATATGTATCTGTTTACAGTTTACTGTTTTTATTAAGAAAGCTGGCTCATTATTGGAAGTAGAGCATTTGTCGATATAGACACATAACCCAACACTGGATGGTGACTGTCAGCTTGAATTCTCTTTGCAATCATCAGATCGTAAATAGCTTTGTCTTTAAAGTCCATCTCAGCTGCGAATTATTCCAATTGAGAAATAAATGATAATGTATAGCTTATTAACCATAAACAATAACCAGACATAATAACAAACAATGACCAGACACCCAAGGAAGGCTGAAAAACATACTTCCCTAGTTTAAAAGCTGCTATAAATAAAAACGCTATATTAATATATCTTCTATGTTAAGGGGTAAAGCATTCTCTCACTGTCTCTTTCTCTCTCATTCTCTCTCTCTTTTTCTTTGATGGGGGTGAAAAAAAGTGAAAAATGACCAACTGAGATAAAAGTTGAAAAAAATCTGTTCTATTCATGAATAATGAATATTCCTTCTCCGAATTTCAGACAATATTTTCAAGATTTGTTGGTATTCTCTTCTTCGTTGGCTTTAACCGATTTTTTCTTTGATATTTTTTTTACATTTAGGAAACAGAATCTCTTGTTTCCAGAATTTCTATTTTTTTTTTACTCTGGCATTTCATTCCTTAAGAGAATTCATGACATCAGAATCAAAAGGAGTATATCAATCACAGCAACAACAATGAAGATGCTAGGTGAAATGATGCATCTCTTTTCTTACAACATAATCCAGGGCTTCCATATTCACATGGAAAACATTTTCCACTGGCCACTTGTATAGTAAATATTCAAAAGCATACCAAAATTGTTTGGTAAAAGTTTGTTACTGGTTCGTAAACTGACTTTATGATGTGAAAAAAAAATACTAAAGTAAGGTAACAAATAATGCGGATTCGTGCGGTCGTATTAAAGAACAAACGAAATCGACTTTCCTATTATAAATATGCTTCCCTCCCTTCATTAATTAACCCGTCCATTATGCCCTGCCAATACTTCATGAATAATGAACTATTCTGTGCTTTGATCGCGTTGAAAGAGGGGAAAAGACATTACTTGGTTTCAGTGAGAAAATAAAAGAAAGAAGGAAGTGGAGAGAGAAAATCAGATAAAGCTGGCAAGAACAGATACTACAGCTTGATCTCAAACAAAATGCCGCGAATGGCTCGTGGAACTAGAACAGTCTACCCTAGTGAGCGAAATAAAGGGCTCAGTTCGACATTCCAACCAGCTGAAGAAGGCCGGAGCGTACAATGGCCGAAACGTTGTAATAAATATGGCGACAAAGATGATGACAATAGTCCGAATAATGTAGTGTACGTAATACCTCATCTCAGAAATATAGACAGATAATGTTGCAAGTGTTGACAAAAAATTAAACAATTTAAACAAATTTAATCCTCCGAATCCTATATCGCCCATAAAATTTCCAGTCAGCCATCATTTCCTGTTTAGTTGCTCATAGCCTACCCAACAGTTGAAATCGCCCACCGGCCACAAGACAAATATACTTATGTAGCAATGTAACTAAAGAATTTTCTAACGTAAATTATTTGAATTGCTTAAGAACATCTGGAAAACTTAAGCAGGTTACTTGAGATGAATTACAAATTATTGCAAGCGCCCAATTATTTCAGGTGCTTTTAAAAGACGCTTTACAATCTTCCTAACCTATTTTCTCCTCCTATTTGAACATGAGCTGTATGAAACAAAACTAAATACAATAGAAATAAATAGTTTCACCTACCACCTTGTTGGCACGTCTCCCGATCTATTGAAGAAAAATCGGGGTTTATGCGTTGTTTCCTGTTTAGAATTGGGTTTTCGGTCTCCTCTAAAGTCTTTTTCAATCCCTTTGACTCCCAGAAGTCCCCTGTGTCTTAGTGGCCCCATCGCTTTGCTTGGGTGAATTGCTTAAAACAATGGGCGTAGGAAAAGTCTCAAAAATTGTATATGATTTTAATGATGATTTATAACCTATTACTGCGTCAGCATTTGAATAAGCATCTCATTATCTAATAAGTCGTTCAGGTATTACGCCGTTGTTGTGTATGTTTTGTGACGTACGGTGGCCGTTTATAATCAAGACTTCAATGTTAAAATAAAACAGTATTTTATTACAACCGCAAATAAATTCTTAACAAGAACAAAGAAGTAAAAGTCAACCAAAGATAATGAACAATTTCACTGAATACCTTATTAATAGCGCGGCTCCGTTTAACGTCCGGTAAATACTAAATCACAACCCAAATTATCGACGCGCAATAATTCACACTAATTCGACTGGATAGTTACACACAATGATCACCTCAGTCAGTAGTCTGACACTGCTATCACCTTGTGGACTCTTCCAATATCCTCACCTTTTCTAACCTAAAAAGGCACAGTCCACATCGTACGCCTACGTACAAAATAAACCTCAGCCAATAGAAATGGCGAGAATCGAATCAAGCAATTCCATTGGTCAATCGTTTTCTGAAACAGGAATTGCGCCAAAAACGAGTTGAGCCACCCGGTGGATATATAAAGGAAAAGCAGACAGCCCCATTCAGTGGAAGCGGAGCAGCAGAGTAGCTGTAATTACCAACCTTCAAGATGTAACATTTCACCGACTCCCGTCTTAGTCATCGCTGACCAGACGATAAGGAAAATTACCAACTCCATTTAGTCAGTCTAGCAAATTCACCGAGCAATTGCCTAAATACTCCACGACGTTTGGAAACACAATCTTGCCGCGCTTTTCAAAGAACACTCACTGACTCACTTTGAACATTCAACGAACGACTCTCGAAACTTTCCACTAAATTTCTTATACATATTGATTTATAATCATTACAAAAATAGGAAATACGAAATACGATACAAATACAAACACGTTCAAAGGTAGACTACTTTGACAAACTTTTGCAAAAAAACTTTTAAATCTTATTACTTCAATATTTGATACAAACAAGAAAATAGCAAACATAACGACACAGAGACATCAAACATTCCAGCAAACACATACAATTTACGCACGCATTAATACACATATTGTTCCAGTTTGTAAATGTTTAATTGTATATAAATGCTTTATTGTTTTGATCTATATATGTCTCGTTTTTTCCTTGTTTGAAATCTCACGCTTGTTCGTATATTTGTTTGGGACACGGTTAGACACGCAACCGATAATAACAAAAATCCTTCTGATAAATCAAATGACCCAAAAGTCCCAACAACCTAGCTGAAAACGTATATTCATAAGTTCAGAGTGTCACACTCGATCCTTAATGTCGGTAGTTACTCGTTTTCTTTGTAAATGGCAGTATGCCAGCACAGCGTCATAATGCATGCCGAGTGTTACAATGGCTAACAAACTAGAGTAAAATGCTTCCTACAAATTATGCGTGAAGCTCTGAAAATTTGCTATGGAGACCTATAAAGCTTTCTCAGACTTCTGACGAACATTCTTCATATTTTTTCTTCTTTTTTTTTGGCGGGGGTGGGTTGTTCACTCAGATGACTTTCAAAACAAAATTCGAAAATTTGGTTCACAATATTGAACGCTAACGGGTAACTAACCTCAAGCAAAACATCTATAAATATGTAGAAAAATTTAAATATCCTCAGATGTAGCGGCGCCAATTAAACACCGTAGATGGAGTTCAAAGCGGTACTGAACGGCTTTGAATATGCGGACTTCCACTTTGTTGTGGAAGCGTGGAGTGGGGAGCAGGGTCGTACCTTACGTTTCGCAGAGAACGATTCCGAGAGGAATATTGACCAAATTATCTGTTAAATAAACTATTTAGCAGATTAATTATGAAATATGCTGTTTGGTTTCGTACGAATACGTTCAGATTCGTCTTTACATCATCAATAAGATCTATCTATCTATCTATCTATCTATCTGATGACATATTTATCTATCGTTCGGAGTCTTTTCATATCTATCTATCTACCTATCTATCTACCAATGAACAGTCTGTTCATATCTATCAATCCCAGATTATCTATGTCAATTCTGTCTGTTCATTTCAATCTGTCTATTTTTCTATCTCAGTTTATCTATGCCTGTCATTTTATATATATCTATCTCATTTTTATCTACATATTTACTAACATATTTTTCTATCTATCTATCTATCTATCTATCTATCTGCACAGATGTATGCAACTGCATACATATCATTATGCACAGATATCTATGCATCTATGTATTATAGAAAGTTCTTAAAAAATAATGAGCAAGACCCAAAATAAACCGAAGCAATCTTTGAGCGCAAAATATCAGAGGTTATTAAATTTAAAAGCTCATCACGGATGATATTTATAATTTATGTACACATGTACACACACATACACACACACACACACACACACACACACACACACATACACAGCGCGCGAACACACACACATATGTGTGGGTGTGTAATATTCAGGGATAGGTTTTTTTATATATATGTTTAAACTATCCACAGTTTCCTACATAGCAATAATATTTGATACTAAGAAAACGAACGGTTCCACACTAAGTGAAAAATATGCAGGAGTGATAAATTACTTCAGAAGTAGAAAAAAATTGCATCATCATCAACATAATAATAATAATAATCATAAAAATTACACCATCATCGTTATCATCATCAGTCCGATGACGTGGCATCACCGCACTGGATGAAAATACAGTGTGCAACATGGACGTTGACCCCGCAAAAATGTTCGCCCGCCCTTTGACAGGTCTCTTTTTAATCCTGCTTTATCCAGAAAAGCTCGATGAAAGAACTAAGTCACTAAGAACCAAACCATGCGACAGGTAGTACTGTATTACATGGTACAAGTAGAATTCGTGCAGTGATCTGAGATTTAAAAAGAATTAACTGGAAATAAAATTACGGGTAAATTCGAATGTCCATCATGTAAGCCTTTTTTTTCTTGCCTGACTAGTTAACATTATTTTCTAAGATTATTTTAATTAAAAGTTTTAATTAATTTAATTTCCAATTCAATAAATGTATTTTGACAGCAAAATTATCTCGAAGGACCTTGCACGATCACTAAAAAAAAAGAATATAAGAAATTAGTAATGCCATTGAAAATGATTTGGAGGCAGAAAGTTTGAAGTCAATTTAATTTTTCTCCCAAAGGCAATTGATAATTTTTGGAATGAGCAGAAATAAAGCGATGATTGTCTGATAAAGCTCAGTGTATATTCAGTATAATATTTCATATTTAAATAGTTAATCGTTCATCAATTACTGACGTGCAAAATCAACTTCGTAAATGGATTACTTTTGATAATTTTAGCCCCAAATCAAAAAGTGAATAACAGTATGTTTTTCCTAGTAGATTTTATGATCTTTGATATTTAGAAAAGAAGATATTGTATTTTCGTTAATACTGTATAGTGTATTGTACAGTCTTAACAATGAGACTTCAGTTGATACATTACACAACTTAAACGGGCATAAAGTAGCCAAAGCAAAAAAAAAAGAAAAAAGAAAGGAAGACATCATTAACCAAAAACATTTGAATAGAAGATTGGAGTAGTCAAAAGATCATCTAACATGGGATAATGGAAATTGACAAAGAGTAGATCTTGAATACAAAATCAAGTTACATTTTAATAAAAGAGACTATGTATAAAGACGGGTGGCAGAACGAAACAATGCAAGAGGCAACACAAAGATGTTAAAATTTACTGGTGGACACGTAATGTTCGGGGATTGCATCAAAACATATTGAGAATAGATATGCTTAAGAAAGGCAATGCAAAAATACTGAGCCACCAGTGAAAATTTCCCATTTTGGTATTTTCTTGCATTAAAAACTGTTTTCTCTTCTTTTACAAAAAGTGAGCTTTAAAAAATCAAAATTTAGAGTCAGTAAAATGTGTAGCCTCAATTCGATGTGTCACTGAATGGAACTCTGTCCCGATTTTTTAATAGGGATATTTTTTTTAATTCCTGCCAGTAATTACAAAGTTCTTGCGGACTGCGTGATTATCCTTGGAGCACTTGTTTCTTCGCTTCCCACCACAATGGTTCTTTTATCTTGAAATTACGACTTTGTGCAGGCCAGTCTTTCAAAAGCTGAACATCTTCATCCCCAAGAAAACTTTTTTCTTGCATGATGCACAGTCATGCTGAACCAGTTCATCATCTTTGAAGTCTGGTAAGAGATTAGACCAAAGTAAACTAAGACATATTTTACTGTCTAGGTTTCTATCAATTCTTACCAATTTTCTTCTGCTATCGCTTATGATCCAACCCCAAAACATTAAGTATCCAACGCCAGATCTTACTGTCTTTGTGGTGTCTCTTGCATTATTTATTTCTACCACTTCTATTTATACATATTCACTTGCATTAGAATTTTATTTTATTTTGCATTCATCATTAAAAACTACTTTTTCTCACTTTCCATTATCTCATGTTAGATATTCTTCTACTCCATTTTCTATTCCAATGTTTTTTATTCTTTTTTTTTTTTTGTTAATAAAGCTTATTTTGTTTTCTTGCTGCTAAATACCAGTTCAATTACACGACTGTATCAATTGAAAACTCACTTTTAAGACCGTATTCACTAATCACTTGCCTGATTTTGGATTGCCTACTGAAACACACACAATTTTCCTTCATCTCTCTTGTCTAATTTTTGTGGTTTTCCGGTTTAATTTGTACATAAAACACTTCAGTGTAGTAACAAACGTCTCTTAAATCATTTAAGTTCTGTTTCTGGAAATTCCCAGCTTCCTAGCTATCTCTCGATGAGTCATTTTCCCCTTCAATGTCACAATCTTCATCATTGTTTAAGCAGAAATTTTAACCATGATTTCTATATATAAGGGTGTATCAAAAATATTTTACAAACTTTGAGGACGGATCCCTCACAAAAGTCCATATAAACATATGTTCGCAAATCCTTCGTTTTAAGTTAATTTTAAAGAAAGTTTACGATAGATGGTTCTGGATTGTCATATGAACTAAGATACCTTTGTCATTTGTGTACAAAAGGCTTCAACGTTTTAACGTGTGTAGTAATGAATTAACTGGGAAATGTTCCGTTTAACAATGTCAGGATATGCTTTTTATATACGTTCGCGCGAATGGTAATGGATGCAAGGCTGCATGGCTGTATCATATTGTGTTTCCAGACCAAAGATATCCGAGTCACTCAACCTTTGGTACTGTTTTCGTCGCATTATTTGAGACAGGATCCGTGATACTACAAACGATGGATCAAGGAAAACCGAGATCCGCTCATACGTTTGACCTCGAAGAAAACATTACACAGGTTCCCGGAGATAATCCATGTATCAGCACACGTCAAGTACCCCATGCAAGTTGCATATCTCATAGTACGACATGGAGGGTAGTCCTAAAACAGGTCCCGTATCCGTATCACTTGCAATGTATGCGGAATCTTTTGCCGATGGTTCATTGCACAGACTACCGATCCATTTTTTGTCTCTTCAATCTTGTTTATGGATGAGACAACATTTGATAGAGATACAATAACAGATTTACACAACCATCATTTGTGGGCAGGTTGGAATCCTAATTGTACAATACAGGCTAGACACCAGCATCAGTTTACAATTAATATGTTGGCTAGGTGAATGTCTGGTAGGTCCATATGTTTTCCCAGCGTGTCCTACATGAGATGTCTACAGGGATATTATTTCAAACACACTTCCAAACCTGCTAGAGGATGTTCCCCTACTAAGACGAAGACGCATGGGGTTTCAACACATTTTAGTCACATCGCTCGTGATATACTGGGTGGCATCTAACATGAAAGATATATAGTTAGGGAAGGACTGGTTCCATAGTCTGTACGTTCTCCCGACCTCAATCATTTGGAATTTTATCTATGGGACCACCTACCACAACTGATTTATGCAGCAGAAATTAATAATACGGAGACGCTTCATCAATGTTTTATGGGGGCCTGCGAAACGAGTGGAAGTACTTGAAAGTGTTCGCCAGTCAATGATCTGATGGGTGCATGCGTGTGTAGAAGATAGTTGAACATTTTTGAGTTTCTGTGTTGAGATACAACGATATCCTTTTGAACGTATATTTATATAAACATTTTACCTTGCTTGCCAGAAACCGCCCCCCAAAGTACGTAAAAACATTTTTGACACACCCTGTATGTATAAAATTCTGCGGTTTCTACGTCACACCCTCTAAAATAGCTATACATCGACCGATCGAAACCAAATGTTGGCGAGAAGTGCAAACAGGTAGGAAGGTGGTTACAAAGTACATTTGGTTTTTACTAGGGTGCACAGCTTACTGAGAACAATAAATTTTTCATTAAATCTTTGTGTAAAAATTAAAATTATTATTTAACTTACAAAATACTTCCACTATGTTAAAAACAATTTAATAATTGAAATAAGAAATAATTATTTAATAAAAATGCAATATTGTGTTTTATATATATATCTTTTATATTAATATCTATATATCTCTTTATATATATATATATATATATATATATATATATATATATATTTAATTCTGGCAAAAATATAATTCAGTCATAGCACTGTAAATATAAACACGGTAGGGAGAGTTTCGAATGGGAAGAGGATTTCAAGAGTAGAAGAAAAATTTTGAAAGTAAACGGAAAAAAATAAACTTTCTTAAAAATATTGTTTACAATGAAATCTTATAAAACATCATTAAATTAATTATTAAGCCGCGAAGTTTGTTTTTTTTTCTTTTTCTTTTTTCCACACTAATCAGCTTATTCAAATTTTATTGATTTGTTTGCGAAATTGAACAAGGCGTAGACCTTTTTAAAGCTAAACAAAAATGTTAGTGATAACTTCAACAATTGCAAATATTCTTGTATAAAAAAATCAAGTTAATGTTCAACTTCAATGAATTAATAAGGTACCTTACGCTATTATTAATCAGATGAAACAATTCCGACTTAGTTCTGACTAAAACGCCATAATTTATTTTCCAATCCACAAGGTGTTCCGGAACTATTGATAAAATCATATTATTAAACAACGTAACTTTTAATCAAATAAAAATGTATGATCATTTCATGTAGTTTACTCTAAATATTTCCACGCCAATTTATTATTAATTCTGCTCATAATCACACCGGAAAGATGAAGAAAGGAAAGTAAAATGTCAGAATGCCTTTTATATCTCTTATCAACGCCAGAAGATGTCTGCAAATGTTATATAATGGTCATTTACTTTTCTAAGAACTTAACTTTCATTTGTCAATTTTAAAACAGAACTGGAAGAAAATTCTATTTTTTTTTTCTCTTCCGGAAATGTCATATCGCTTCACAATTTACACAGTCATAACTCTCCACTACGTTTCTTAAATTATCATTTTCCTCCCGGATGTAGGCAATCGTGACTCGCCAAACATTATTTTTTCTTTATAATCAATGAATTTCTATAACCTCTTGTTGAATAGAGTGTAGTGGTTTCCAGGTGCTTTCTCTACGGTTTGGAATTTAGATTATCTTTCTTTGGACTGATTGACACTGATCGGATAATCATGATCGCCTGCGACCTGAAGAATCATGGAATTATTTTTTAAATCCCTTCAAGACGTCGATGATCACAGCTTTTGACAGATTCCTTATTCTTTATGAATTCTGTCTTGTTATAATTCTGTGGAATTGGTAGACAACTATTTTTCGTTATCTTCGTCACGATTTTGCTGTGTTCTCTTACTGCTAAATGACTGTTCGATTTGACGACCGTCTCAATTGAAACGTCACTTTTAAGACTGTATTCACTTATCACTTGCCTGACTGTTAATTCAAGATTGCCTACTGAAACACACACACTTTTCCTTCATCTCTCTTGTCTAATTTTTGTGGTTTACCGGTTTCATTTGTAATTAAAGCACTTCAAGTAGTAACAAAAGTCTCTTAAATCATTTAAGTTCTGTTTCTGGAACATCCCAGCTTCCTAGCTATCTCTCGATGAGTCATTTTCTCCTTCAATGTCACAATCTTCATCATTGCTTAAGTAGAAATTTTAACCGTGATATATATGTAAACTTTGAGGGCGGGTTCCTCAAAAAAGTTCAGATAAACATATGTTCGTAAATCCTTCATTTTGAGTTGTGTTTAAAGATAGTCTACGATAGATGGTTTCTGGATTGCCATATGGACTAAGATATATTTGTCATTTGTGTACTTTTGTAGCTAGTCTGGCTTCAATGTTTAACGCGTGTAGTAGTGAATTAACTGGGAAGTGTTCTGTTTAACGATGCCAGGATATGCTTTTTACAAACCTCTGTGTGAATAGTAATGGATGCGAGGCTGCAGGGCTGTATCAGATTGTGTTTCCAGACTAAAGATCTCCGAGTCATCCAACCTTTGGTGCTGTTTATCGTCGAATTTTTGAGACAGGAACCGTGGTACTCCAAACGATGGATCAAGTAAGACCGAAATCTGCTCGAAAACATTACACAGGTTGCCGGAGATGATTCATGTATCAGCACGAGTCAAGTACCCCCTCGCAAGTTGCATATCTCATTCTACAGCATGGTGGGTACTTTTAGACATTTCCCGTATCCGTTTGCAGACTCTTTTGCCGATGGTCCATTGCACAGACTGCCGATCCGTAGGAAAGTGGTTACAAAGTACATTTGGTTTTGCTAGTGTTCTTAGCTTACTTAGTATAATAAATTTTTCATTAATTTTTTTTGAAAAAAATTAAAAGTTTTATTATTCAACTTACAAAATACTTCCACTATGTTAAAAATAATTTAATGATTAAAATAACAAATACTTATTTAATAAAAGTGCAATATTGTTTTTTGCATATCTTTTGTTTAAATTTATATAAATACATACATATATATATATATATATATATATATATATATTTCATTCTGGTAAAATAAAATTCACCGTCATAGCACTGTAAACATAAACACAGTAGGGAGAGTTTTGAATAGGAAGGAAATTTCAAGAGTAGTAGAAAAAAATTTGAAAGAAAAAGGAAAAAGGAAAAAATAAATTGTCTTAAAAAATATTGTTTAACATGAAATCCTATAAAATAAAATTAAATTATTAAACCGCGAATTAGGGTTTTTCTCAAAGTATTTTTCCACACAAATCAGCTTATTCAAATTTCATCGATTTGTTTGCTAAATTGAACGAGGCGTAGACTTTTAAAAATCTCAACCGAAATGTTTGAAATATCTTCAACAATACTATACTGTGAGGAATTTAACACGCGTCAGCGCGTTTCAAAAATTCTAGTCGTATAAAAAATCAAGCTAATGTTCAACTACAACGAATTGTCGAGGCACCTTACGCTCATATTAATCAGATTTGGACAATTCCGACTTATTTATTTCTATATTAGCCTGACTTTATCATCCCTGATCTTGCATTGGCCCAATAGTTTTTCATGGCTTAACGCAGTGTATTTTCTGGTACACGGCTCCTGATAAAACGCCATAAATTTTCTTCCAACCCACAAGATGTTCCGGAACTACTGATAAAAGCATATTTCTAAACAATGTTAACTTTTAATAAAATAAAAATGTATAATCATTACATGTAGTTTACTCCAAACTTATCCACGCCAATTTATTATTAATTCTGCTCATAATCACACCGGAAAGATGAAGAAAGGAAAGTAAAATGTCAGAATGTCTTTTATGTCTCTTATCAATGCCAGAAGATGTCTGCAAATGTTATATAATGGTCAATTATTTTTCTAAGAATTTAACTTTCATTTGCCAATCTTAAAACAGAACTTGAAGAGAATTCTAAATTTTTTTCTTCCTGAAATGTCATATCACTTCACGA
Source organism: Acanthosepion pharaonis (assembly GCA_903632075.3). Classification (NCBI taxonomy): domain Eukaryota; kingdom Metazoa; phylum Mollusca; class Cephalopoda; order Sepiida; family Sepiidae; genus Acanthosepion; species Acanthosepion pharaonis. The sequence goes on from CAHIKZ030000352.1 coordinate 308,469, forward strand.
TTTAGTGACTTTCCAAGCGTAGCTTAGATGTGGCACAAGGCCGAAAGTAGGGAGCACCCAGTGAGAATCGAACTCACTACTCAGTGATAATAGTTCTAGCGAGACAAGCTTGCTAACCATTACACCGCCTCGAGGTGCCCCATCCCTTCACGATTTAGAGAGTCATGGCTCTCCACTACGTTCTTTTAATTATCATTTTCCTTCCGGACGTAGGCAATCGTGACTCTCCAAACATTATTGTTTCTTTATAATCAATGAATTTCTATAACCTCTTGGTGAATAAAGTGCAGTGGTTTCCCGGTGTTTTCTCTACGTTTTGGAATTCAGATTTTCTTTCCTTGGACAGATTAACACTGATCGGATAGTCATGACCGCCTGCGACATGAAGAATCATGGATTTATTTTTAAATCCCTTCAAGACGTCGATGATCACAGCTTTTGACAGATTCCTTATTCTTTATGAATTCTGTCTTGTTATAATTCTGTGGAATTGGAAACCAAGTATTTTTCGTTATCTTCGTCACGATTTTGAAATTAGTTTCCTTCTCTTAGATTAGATGTCACTCAAATCCATTTCTGCCATGTAACGGATGAAAACGAGACGGATTCCTGCCTACTCCAAGTATATTTGTGCGAAAAAGGTAGCTACCCTGGAATTTGAACTCGACTCGATCGATTTCACTTTCCGCTGCGATATCACCCCTCACACTTACCATACGACAGGCTGCTCTTTTCTTTAATATCTGAGAATTGTGTTGTCTGGTTATTGTAATGTTATATTTGTTCAAAACAACCGCGAATTAGGAAGCCCGTAGTTAGAGAGAGGATCGAAAGAACAATGAACTAGTCATAGGAAAAAAAGAAGTTTATTATATACTCATACATAGAACGGAAAGACTTGAGTAAATCAAATACTCCTCAAATCCTACTCTAATTTGACTACTTGCTATATTTATAAGTATGAATAGTTCATCGTCGCAACATTAGTGAAGAGAGGATAGTCAGCTGAGCCTTACTCTTTAACACTTAGAAAGTTAGTGGAGTTGTTTCTCTTTACCTATTCTTCAGTTTTTAATTATTTCTTTTCCTAGTCTGAGCGCCTCATCAAGATATAAAGACGTCAGTCAGTTTACAATTAGGGGTAGAAGTGGTATACTCATGACTTTCCCAAGGGTTTTATCGTGGAATTAACGCAGCAGCAACCAGAATTTTGAACGAGGTTCGCCAAATCCATTTTCGCCAACATTGAAAGGAAACGAAATTTCCTAGATTAGTATTGCCATTAGTTAAATACGTGAAAGGAGAACTTATTTCACTAGTGAGGAATTCGGTTAGATGTGATTGGTAAAAATCGCTCTAGAGTAGCCCGACCTTTACATATATAGTCATTTACTGACCTTCGTTTACTCTGGAACACGGCCATTTTTGCATTATTAATCGGTCGAGCTAGCTTAGACATTCACGAGTTTATCAGGTCAATCATTATCGTTCTGCACCTCGGTCAGAATATCATTAGCGTGATATCCTGTTTCATAATATAGTAGGCCAATGTAGGTGGTTGCTGGACGTCCAACCCTTTATGTGCCATGGCTATTTGTCCAGAACAGTAGATCGCTTGCTATGTTTTTGTTTTGTTCGCCAGCATTGTCCTGAAAAGCGCATTTTCAAAGATAAGACCATTTAGTCTAGCACATATGTGCGGTTCGCGTAAAAGATCGAACACACTACAGCAGTCCCTTTCTGCAAGACTGACTTGTTAATCATTGATTCAGAAATTCTTGGTTTAAACAAACAACACTAGTGATATATACAGTGGTGATGGAATTTACTTACCTTAAAGACGAGCTTATACAACGGCAGATTCTTCTATATATTGTGTCGGAACAAAAGTAGCTTTTTTAAAGTGAATTCCAAATACAATATCTAGATATTTGTACACAGATTTATAAAACCAACTACGGGCCATTTTGTTTCCCTATATTCCTCCATCGTTGAAGGGGTTTCACGTTTCTATTCTCACAGAACAAGATATCTCTGTTGGTGACGAACTGAAATTCTTTCCATTATCAGACCGATTATAGGAATCGAAATGACTATTACTCTGAACATGCTATCAGGTAAGTATGGCGTTATAGAGTAGTTTCACAGTGGAGGCTTGTATTTCACTAAGTCGGTCCTAAAAAGGTTCGATGTACAAAACGTTAGGAACTTGATATATGGCTAAATAGTAGGACATGCTTGGATCTATAGCCTTCGGTGGCAACCGGTCTAGGAAAACAATTCTGAATTCAAAACTGTATATATCCCTGGCGAAGCACATACAATGCAGCTGAGGAAAGGAACGTTTGCATTGACTCGATGATCCCGACTACAGTCGATTCATTTTTAAAAGGTTCAAACGAACTCTGCTGAAAATCTGTACGAAGCCCTGAGTCAACGTATCAATTAAACGATTGTTCAACTTTTCGATTTGCTCAGTATCAACAACTGTATGTCTACCAGAATATTCTCAGCATTGCAGTTCAACACTGAGGATGACATACGAACAGTATTCGTAGCTATAGCATCATCTCCATAAGAGACACAAATCCTTTTTGATGTTTCTTAAGCGTTGTTTTTTTTTTCCTTTCCAGATATAAATCAAAATCCAATGAAGAAAATGCTTCATTTTCTGCCATTTTTTTACTTTTAACGTAAAGAAACTTTTAAAATTAACAATGTACAAACATATTATTTGGAAAGGCGTGTTGAAATGTCACTTTTCAGAATGTGTTTATATGTCACGGGTGGAAACGTTGCCATATTTTGTTTCAACCCAGTATAATTTGGTATTTATTTAACATTGGCATATTACAGCAATGTAAACAGACATATTACAAGAATATTGATGACAAAAAAGAGGTGGACTTTGACGTGGTGAAATGGTTAGCAAGATTGTCTCGCGACATCAATTATGAGTGAATATTGAGTTTAATCTTTCCTTCGTGACGCCATATGTCGATCTTGTGCCACATCTAATCCATGCTTAAAAATCATTTATGTGCACTTCGATGTGGTGTAAGGGTTAGCAAAGTTCTCTGGTTAGATCAATTACGACTGAATTGTGAGGTAAATCCTCGAAGTGTGCCCAACTATTTTCGGCCTTGTGTTACATCTAAGCTACGGCTAGAAAATAATTTTTACGCACTTCGAGGGAAGGGTAATGATATGCAAGATTGTCTTACTAGATCAATTACGACTGAATAGTATGTTAGATTTACATGGGGTCCTCAAATCATCTGGCCTTGTGCCACATCTATGCTACGCGCAGAATAACATTTTTGGGCACTCCGACGTGGTGTAAGGTAAGCTTATCATGCTAGATCAGTTACGACTGAATAGTGAGTTAGATTCTCACTGAGTGCCACACTCTTTCAGCCTTGTGCCACATATGAGCTACACTTAGAAAATCATTTGAGCAACTCAACGTGGAGTAATGGTTAACAAGGTGGTATCTCTATATCAATTACGGCTGAATAGTGAGTTAGATCCTCACTGCGTGCCCAACTCCTTTGGCCTTGTGCCACATCTAAGCTACGCTTAGAAAACCAGTTTTGGGCACTGCGAAGGAGGTTAATTCTTAGAAGATTCTCTCACGAGATCAATTACGACTGAGTAGTGAGTTCGATCCTCACTGAGTGCCCCTATATGTTCTGCCTTGTGCCACATCTAAGCCTCGCTTTGAAAGCCACCATAAAAGGGGCGTGACAAAACCATATTTGCAGAATACTTCGAGTTCAAATTCTTCACTATTGCTCAATGGCATAATATGATATAGGATGGCGGTGATTTTGTTTTTAAAAACAATGGTTTGTTTTTTGTTTTACGAAGTGAACTTTAACTAATAGTGTAAAAGGAAGCAGGAAAAGAAGATGAGAAACGAAATGCAGGGAGAAAACAGGAGAAAGGATGAGAAAAGCTGAAAAATAAGAGGAACAAGGAAAAAAAATGCAGGGAGATAAGAGAAGAAAGAAGAAGAAAAGCCAAAAAAAAAGAAGGAAAATAAAGTGAAAGAAGGGGAAAAAGAAGAAAAGCGGAAAAAGAAGAGAAAATAAAAGAAAGGCGGGAAGAGAAGAAGAGAAAGAAGTAAAGCGCGAAAAAAAGATAAGAAAAGCAGGGAGAGAAAAAGAAAGAGAGGAAGAAAAGCGGAAAAGGAAGTGGAGAAAGGGAAAGAAAGCCAGGGAGATATTTTTATAAATACTGAATTTAGTTTTCAGGTTAGAAAGCACGTTTTGCTAATATTTCCCGCTGTTTGACTGAACGTAATGCTCCAGTTCTTGTCGCCTCGGAATTAAACAGAACTTCAGTCGAGTGTAGAACTCTTCTTTCGAATTTCATATTCAAGTTTCCTTTCTCATTGCGCACTGCGTTGATGGAAAAGAGGAAACAACGCGTCGAGAAAGTTCTCCATTCGCCGCTGTGATGGAAAAATTCAAAAGAGAAAAAAATATATTAAATGTCATGAAAATATCCGAATAACTTTAATTTCAGTGAATTGTTTAAATTATTCATTTCATTATTGACATTTTCTTCGAGCATTATTTAAAAAAAAATAATAGAGAAGACGACGGAACTTGTGACAATGAAATCCGAAAGGCGGAATCTAAATAACGAAAGATGCCTCCCAAAAGATTAGCAAAGTTTTAACAAGCAAATATTTCGTTAGAAACATAGAAAAGATTTTTAAACTGTTACGTAATATCAGTACTCATCTATGGTAGTGTAAGTGGAACAATTTCCTCAGAGATGAAGAAGAGACTTTAAGCAACGGAAATGTGGTTCTAGAGAAAGATGCTACGATTAACGCGAACTTAACGATGAGGATTTAAGTGGAATCGTAAAAAGAGGACGCTTCTACTTAGAATAAAAAAAGAGACAGATGAAATTTTTAAATAAAGAGGAAAGATAGTTTAGAGAATCTGACACTCATAGGATATACTGAAGGTAATAGGGACAGAGGAAATTAATGGGTAACCTATCTAAAGTGCTCGTGTAAAATGGATGACAGAACAAAGATTTTGATAAATAACGAAAGGACTAAACCGGACAGGAAGTTTTGGAGAAACATGATCACCCCCAACCTTAAGGGACAAAGCACGAAGAAGAACTGAAAGATTTAAGGAATTCTTCTTTTTTTTAACGTAGCAACATTGGTCCTTACAAAAAATGCTATGAGGAATTTTAAAAATTTGAACAGTTTTTAAAATTTTTTTAATATATCCATGAAAAACCCAATAAAACCAGGACATAGAAGATAGGTTAAAATAAAATAAAATAAAATATACAAATTTAATCTAGAAAAATGAAAGGATAAAAGAAAGTTATGATGAGAAATTCCTGTCGCATTCGTTTTGAAAAATGTGAAAATAAAGAGAGATCTGAGGGGCATCTAAAATAAACAAATGCCCATTTTAAAAAATCGCAAAATATGAAAAAGTTTGTAAGTCGGTAACTAAGTAAAAAAGTTATTTTTTATGTGAGTCAAAGAACTCATTTAAATGCATTTTAAGTAAGGCATTCTTATAAAAGTGAGGGAAGGTACATAAAATTAATATGAATATATATACATGCATATATATCAGTGTGTGTGTGCGTGTATGTACGTATGTAGGTGTGTATATAAGTAAATAAAGACAAAAAGAAAACATATTTTAGCGACGCGTTTCGTATTCTAATGCACTTTATCAAGACAAATGTAAGGTTTTTATTTTTGCAGTAAGGATTGAGAAACAAAAAGTAAAAATGTTATTTTTTCAAAATGTTTAAATTTGAACACGCACATAAATATAAACCTGGCTAATTGCAAAGTCTGCGCAAATGATGGATGACGCGTAATTAATTGTTACTTTCTCTTTATTCATTCTTTCTTTTTTTATCTATATCTCTCTTTTTTTTTTATATTGTCCTTTTACAGATATATTTTTGCTTATACTATTTATAATATTTGGACTATTGTCCTCATCTTTGTCGCCATATTTATTACAACGTTTCGGCCTTTCAGTATCTGTCTATATTTCTGAGATGAAGTATTATGTACACTATTTACATTATTCGGACTATTGTCCTCATCTTTGTCGCCATATTTATTACAACGTTTCGGCCTTTCAGCATCTGTCTATATTTCTGAGATGAGGTATTACGTACACTATTTACATTATTCCGACTATTGTCCTCATCTTTGTCGCCATATTTATTACAAAGTTTCGGCATTTCAGCATCTGTCTATATTTCTGAGATGAGGTATTACGTACACTATTTACATTATTCGGACTATTGTTCTCATCTTTGTCGCCATATTTATTACAACGTTTCGGCCTTTCAGTATCTGTCTATATTTCTGAGATGAGGTATTATGTACACTATTTACATTATTCGGACTATTGTCCTCACCTTTGTCGCCATATTTTATACAACGTTTCGGCCTTTCAGTATCTGTCTATATTTCTGAGATGAGGTATTACGTGCACTATTTACATTATTCGGACTATTGTTCTCATCTAGCCATCTTCAGGTAGTTGGAATGTCGAACTGAACCTTTTATTTCGCTCACTGGGTAGACTGTTCTAGTCCCACAAGTACACATGGCACAATGGATAAAGGCGTTGGTTAGATCCAATGACAGGACCCAAACAGTGTGAGTTCAATACCCAGTTATGGCAGTGGAGAACTTTCAGAGGGGAATTAACAGGAGATAACTGATAACTGACATCCATTAAACATGGCACGTGGAACTAGAACTAGGACAGTCTACACCAGTGAGCGAAATAAAAGGTTCAGTTCGACATTCCAACTACCTGAAGAAAGCCGAAGCGTACGAATACATATGGCAATAAAGAAGAGGACAATAGTCCGAAGAATATAAATAATGTACATCCAAAGAAGGCCGGAGACTGCAACGGCCGAAACGTTGTGAATATGGCAATGAAGATGAGGATAACAGTCCGAATAATGTAAATAATGCAATTTTGTTTTTGCAGTAAGGTCCATCCTGTAGAAGGCCCGGGGCCACTCGAGATAGAGTGTTTACGTTAGGAGGTTCTTTGTATGGATAGGAGGGGGCGATAATGGTTAATCCAAGAGCAAAGAAAGTTTTGTCATTGTGTCGTGCAGAAAGCTTTTTTTCGCGTCAGAATCCATCTTGTAAATTTACAAATCTACCATTCATGCGTATATTGAATACTGTCCCCATATTTGATCTTGTGTCCCTGCTGCACATCTCAAAATCCAAAAAAGGGTCTGTAATATAATCGATACTGACCAGATATCACTGCTGACGTGGCTTCCCTCTTTCTTTTCTACAATTATTTTTATGGCAACTACTTTGAAGAACTTTATTCCCTGGTGCTCCAACTACATGAATTTAAGCGTGCTACCAGGCTGGCATCTACGTTCCACCCTTTTACTGTTGAAATGGCTAAATGCAACAGCCTCTTCTACAGTTTCTTTTCCCTCCTGTGTTACACCTTTCCGTTTCATTGCTTCCCTGATAACTACAATCTTCAAAAACTTTAAATGTAAATATTCTTTCTTCTTTTACACTATTCGTTTTTGGTCTTTTCCTCAGTCTTCCTTATTCTCAATTTTATCTTTCACTTTCACTTTCTGTATCCCCCCCCGTATACTAGTGGCATTACCGATTTGCTTGGGGTGAAAGGATTAACAAAAATATTGAAAGCAAGAGAGGCTCTTCTCTATACTTTCCTAGTTTGCGCAAAAGCAGACGCACATCCATATCGAATTTATAATGCAATAGTTCAAATTTTAAGTACTTTCGACCATCGGTCGTCATTATTAAAAATGTTAAAATTTTGACCAATCTATTCGCGGTACTTGGAAAAGATGCAATTTAGAGAACGATTTCGAAACTTATGTTAATTTTGTATTCCACCGTTGTTTTATTGGAAGTGTAAGAAATTTAACCTTGTGGAATAGCTGAAGACCACCATTCCGACTGTGCCGCTGCACGGTACGTCTCATAGATCCTCGGATGAATAACTCGCCAGAGAACTCTTCTAAGGACTCGTTACATTTTTTTCAAATAATTTTTACTACTCCGCTTTTGCTGGAACGGTTCATTGAACGAGGGATGATATCCTACTTTTAGGGATTTTTGTCATGCCTCTTGATTCCGGATGCAGTTCCAAGAGATCCTCTTCAGCTCGACCCAGATCGTGCCGGCTGCCTTCACCACTGCGTCAACAATTTTGGTCGACCCACTTTTCGCTTACCTTGTGGATTCCAGTCAAGGGCATGCCTGGTGACACTAGAAGCAGGCTTGCTGTGTGTATTGACGATCCATTCCCATTTCTGTTTCTCTCTTGCCTCTTGATTCCTTGGGGAACATAGGGCCGCAACAACCCATCTCCAACGGATGAGATTCCGTGCGATCCTCTTCAGCTCAACCCATGTCGTGCCGGATGCCTTCACTCCTGCGTCAACACATCTGCGCCAATTTTGTTTTGTCGACCAACTTTTCGCTGCTTGATTGTGTGGGCGAGCCATCCCCATTTTCTTGATGGCAATCTCGATTGGGACGTGTCTGGTCTTTGAGCTTTGGAGATAACTTCCGGTCACCTGATATTGAAGATGTTTCTGAGACATCGGTTGATAAAAGTCTAAAGTTTGTGGGTGTTGGTCATGGTTACCCGCTAGGTTTCTGAGCCGTAAATTAGGACCGACTTGACGTTGGTTTTGAAGATCCGGATTTGTGAAGCAATACATGTTTCTCCAGTAGTAGATCTGTTAAGTGTATGTGTGAGTGTATGTGTATATGTGGGGGTGTGCGTGCGCAAGCCTGAAGAAATTATTTTTATAAATGGACATGACTAAACGCAATTGACTTGGATAAGTTAAATCAAGAATGAAAGCTTCCCTTGTGGATTCCAGTCAAGGACCTGTCTAGTGAAACTATAAGCAGACTTTCGGAGTGTGTAAGCCGATCTCTATCCATTTTCGTTTCTTGATCTCAATCTCGATTGGGGCTTGTCTGGTACTGTCCCACAGTTGCTCATTGGAGACCAGTTCCGGCCACGTGATATTGAGTATATTTTCGGTCTATACCGTTTTATTTCTTTTTTACTTACTACGCTAGAAGTCCAATCGCCTTCTCTATTTCAATGCTCGACATTAATTTGTTATTTTTAATAATGTCTACATATGATCAAAAATATTCCTGCAAAACCATTATGAACTTTATATCTTCTTTTTTTCTTAATCATTCCCCCCCAAGCAAGGCAATAAAGCCACTGAGGCGCAAGGAATTACTGAATGTTAGAGAGTATGAAAAAATATTATTAAGGAGAGAGTACAATCAGAGATTAAAAATTGAGAAAACAGAAAATAACGGTTGACAAGATATGGTATCTGTTGTGGTAGGATCCACCTAATTTGCATAGTGAAGTACCGACCATATAAATATGGTTGGTACCGGGAAGACGAGGGGAGGAATCACGAGATTCCCTCTGTCTTGTTCAGACTTATTCCTGACCGGCTGTGTTGGGTGTTTGCGATTGTTTTCTTTATTTTGCGGTGCGACGAGATTATTTGGCCCACGAGGATTTGATTGAAGTGCTTCCCGAACTTGCTTGCTTGACAAAATTCGACCCAGTTTTTGCTTAAGTTTTATATTTTTTATTTTTTCCATTTCTTTTGTTTGTTTTTAATTTGTTTTTGGGCCTTCGGCCCACATTTTTTCTTTTTTTAGTCCGGTTTGACAAAGTCTTACCGGACGACTGCTTTCTTATTTTTGTTTATTTCTTCTCAGTTTTTAAAAAAAGAACAGTTTAAGACAAAAGAAAAAAGAAAAAGAAAGCTTTGTTTTTATTTATTTTTTATTTTTTATACCCTCCTTCTTTTCTTAGCGACTTCGGTCGCTTTCTTTTTTCTCTTTTTGGTTCGACTAGTTTGTTTTTTCTTTTAATTTATTTTCTTTAGCGGCTTTTTTTTTTTTTTTTTTTTCAGGTTGTAAACCAGACTTTTTCTTTTCTTTTTCTTTTTGTATAATTTTTGAATTTAAAAAAAAAGAAAAGAGAGGAGTTTCTGTTTTTATTTTTTATTTTCGGCAGCCTTTGGGCGCCATTGTTATTTTTTTTTTCTTAACTGTATATTTATTTATTGATCAAGTTTGTCTTTTATTTTGCTATTAGTTGTTTTATTTTGATAGTCTTTGCTATTTTTATTTTTCTGGTGTTTCCAGGCTTTTTGTTTAATTTACTTTTTTTTTTTCTCTCTCTCTCCCAACTCCTTTCCCCAAGTTGTACATAAGTGCGAAGACCCGCAGGTGGTAGTCTCCACTGTTTCAATATGGCCGACGGTGCCAGTCGGACCAACGTGAAAAAAGACCTTTTCGGATCGGCGGCTAAAGCCGACCCGCCTGTTAAATCTGCAGAAAAGCGGGCTGATAATAGCCCAAAATCTGAAAATGCCAGTAGCTCCAAGAAAGGAGCTCCTGCCAGAAAAGACGAAGTCCCAAAGGAGGCACAAAGTAAGACGACCGAGGAGTTGCCCTCCTGCTGGAAGTCCCCCCCAGTTGTATTCTGAACATGGCGGATTTCCTGGATAAGGCGAAAGGCTACGCCCATCTTGTTAATAAAGATGGGTTCGTCGATAATGTCCAGGAACTCGATATGTTCTCAAAGAGAATGGTGACCGTTTTTGTGGTCGACAAGAAAACCCGCAAGATTTGTCGCTCCACAAAAGACACTGTGATCAAATCATTTTTGTCCCTGGGGATAAAACCCCAAAGAGTTATTAAGGGTACGGGTTTCTTCATGTGTGACATTCTGCTGCCCACACCGGAAGATTGCCTGGCCATGGCAAAGAAAGAGCTAATCACAAAAGATTTGATTCTAAGAACGGAATATGAAGGCCGCAGGCGGACCAGGGTGGCCGTTTTCGAGGTTCCTCCTCAAATTTCAGGGAGATCCTGGCTGCATTTTTTTATGCAGTACGGCCAAATTTTAGGGCTCTCTCCGACAATTTGAACGGGGATGGACTTTTGACATCATGCTCGACCAGAAGGCCTTCAAGTCCGTCCCCAACTGTTTGGTGTTCGGCGACCGGAAAATGGCGGTCATAGTGACTGGTAGGCGACCAACTTGCTGGAGGTGTGGAGAGACTGGTCACCTTTCCTCCTCCTGCCCAGGGAAGAAGGCCCCTGGAGTTCGGTCGTAGGTGACCAAAAATCCCCCTTGGCCGATAAGGAAAAATCCGCGGCGCCTGTAATGGGCCTAGCTGCGAGGCGGACCGATGGGCAAAATCCCTCGGTTGGGTCCCAACCCTCATTACCCCCGAAACCAACGCCTGCCACAAGTGAGGATAAGGAGAAGGATGAGGGGGAATGGCGCCTCGTAGTTAGGGGCAAGGGAAAGACCCAAACAGCGGTTCCTCATTCCCAACATGACACCAGGGACAAAGTCACCTACAGCCCCATTCCCTCTACCAGCTCTGAGGGCGACGCCTCGGCGTCTTATGAAAAAAACGCCAGCAATACCCAGAAAGCTAACGAGCCGAGCTGGAAAAAGATCCTGGACTTAAAAAAATTAAAAGAACAGTTGGAGGCTAAGCGGGGTAAAAACCAAAAATCGCTGGGGGCACCGGCCCCTCTATTCTCTGCCCCGTCTTCCCCTACTTCATCCAAAAAATCTTTTTTGAAACCTCTTCCACCAAAGTCACTGTCGAACTCACCGACAAAATCTTGGCACTCATCAAAACCTTCACCTGTGAGGACGCCTTCGGGCATGACACCCTCCACCACTCCAAACATCACACCCATCTCAACACCTATCCAGTCTCCACAAAAGAAAAGGGTAAGGAGCCCAGATTAGCAAGTTGTCACAGAAAAAAAAAAAAGAAAAAAATCAAGCCACCATATCTCACAGGGGAAGACGTCTGCCGCGTATCCCGGGAGCAGGCGGAAAGGGTTTTCGGGCAAACGAAGAACCCGAAGCCCTTGAAAATCTTGTGGAATTTCCGGCACATCAAGGGTGTGGATGTGGAGGTGCCGGAAAATTTCCACAAGGCAAAAAATCAACTAACCGTCATAAGAACTGGCCCGGGTACGCGGAAGATCTGGGACATGATAGAGGAGGCAAAATCGTCCTTGAAAATGGTGCCCCCAGCTGTCGTCCTACTTGAGGAAAATTTAGATGAAACAAAAAAATGTAAAGGGAGGGTCCCTATTTATGTTCACCCATCCCTTTATAGAGCCCTTAAACTAACGTATCATGCGGACATCGGCGGCTTGTCCCAGGGTGACACGCTCGATACTGAGATGATGTCTGGTTCTTTGGGACAGGCTGTCGGTGTCCTCACCCCAGCCATGTTCTATCCTGAAGGACAACCCTAATCGGTTTCACAATGGCACTTTGGTTAGCTAGTTTGAATGCCCGGGGCCTGAGGTCCGAGTCTCGCAGGGCGAGGCTCTCTCGTGACCTTCAGCGCCTCGGTGTGAATATATGTTGTTTACAAGAGACCCGGTTTTCTTCTCATGATTTGAGGACATACTGTCTAAGGGGTTCGCCCTTTATTCAGCATGTTTTGATGGTTGTTCGAGGGGTGTCTCTTGGCTAGTGAGCAGGTCTTTGAAGGCTGCATGTACCCTTGTCTTCGCGGATCCGGCGAGCAGGCTTTGCGTGCTGGATGTTACCATAAAGGATAAGGTTCTTCGTCTCATTGGGGTTTATGCGCCCAATATCCATTCCGAGCGGCCTGCTTTGTTTCGGCAGATCGCGCCGTTCTTGACGACGCCTCGTCGGGTAGTTTTAGCGGGGGATTGGAATGCCGTCCTTGACCCCGATATAGATGGTATAGGGCATAAAAAAGGTACTAACAACCCGGATTTGAAACCATTTCGGGACTTTATCGATGGGTTTGATCTCGTCGATAAGTTCCGGAATGAACACCCTCGGGAGGTAGCTTGGACTTGGACAACTAGTGGCAACTCGGCTCCTGGCTCGCGTGCGAGCTACCTGGACCGAGTCTTAGTTAGGAGAGTCGATGTAGGGCTCTTAGGGTGTCCAATTTTTCATTATATAGTTTATACGGATCATAGGCTTGTCCGGGTCCGTGTAAACTTAGATATGCCTAAGGTTAGGTTGGCTGGTTACTGGAAATTGAACTGTTCGCTTTTAGGTGATCAGGATTTCCGGGACCAGCTGTTACTAACGATCCAAAGGGAATTGACGGGAGCGGTTGTGGGAAATGCCTGGTGGCGCAATTTAAAATCTAAGATTCGAACGTTTGCTGCCGATTTTAGTCGTCGACTCAATCTAGATAGATTAGCGGCGCAAACGGCTTTAGAAGAAAAAGTTGATCGGGCCGTGAAATCCCGTGTTAATGGGGACATAGTCTTAGCTAAGGCAGAGTTGGCCTCCTTGCTTATCAAGAAGGATCAAGCTCTGGTAGTTAGGGCTAGGTTAAAAAGAATGTCTTCTGAGGCAACGAATATGGCCGCTGAACTGCGTGTAGAGGAAAATCGAAACGCGGCCAGGCGACATATAGCGTGCGTCACATTACCGGATAAGCGGACCGTGACTACAAACGCGGGCATATGGGAGGTCTTTCGAGATTACTTTCAGGAGCTTTTCACCAGGGAGCCCGGTCTGAGTCGGAAATCTGGGAAGCGCTGAAGCAGGTTGGCCTGGATAAGTCTCCGGGATTAGATGGTCTTCCCTACGAAGTTTACTTGAGGTTGTCGCACGTTTTTGTTCCATTGCTGGAACTGATGTACAACCACTGGATGAGGCAGGGGTCTTTACCTCAACGCTTCACCAGGGGTGTCATCAAGTTGCTGCGTAAGGACGGTGGGGATGGGTTAGGGAACTTTCGCCCTTTAACGATGTTAAACACTGACTTAAAGATTTTGGCGAAGATCTTAGCCAACCGTTTGCAGCTTGTCCTGTCTAGTCTGATTGGCCCTGAACAGACTTGTGCTGTGAAGGGCAGGACTATTCAGGATAACCTTCATATGGTACGCTTGATCTTAGAACAAGTCGACAGTGAAGCCGCGCTGATCAATTTAGATCAGTCCAAGGCCTTCGATAGGGTTGACCATCGATTTCTGGAGGCTGTCCTTTCGGCGGCCGGTTTCGGAGCCGACTTTCGCTCCTGGATCCGACTCTTGTATGTGACCCCCGGTACGCTGGTGGAAGTGAATGTGGTAAGATCGAAGCCTTTCGTATTGTCTCGCTCCATTCGTCAATGTTGTCCGCTCTCGCCTCTGCTTTACGTTCTTGCGTTGGAACCTTTCCTTTGCAAGTTAAAGGCGAATCCGGTCCTACGCGGTATTTCGCTGCCTGGTTCTTCCACCTCGGCCAAGTATTCTGCCTATGCTGACGACGTTTCGGTTCTTGTGTCGAGCAGAGCCGAGATTGACGAAGTCAGCAAGCAGATCAGTGGGTATGAGATGGTGACAGGATCAACCGCGATGAGTCTGTGGGCTTGCGGTTGGGTGCGTGGAAGGGAGTTTCTCTTCCCGGACCTTTCCTCTGGACGGATGGGCCGATCAAGATACTCGGCGTCTGGTTCGGTCCTGATCTCCAGTTGGAAATGAATTGGTCGGAGGTGCAAGGGAAGGCCGAGGCCGCGGGTAATCTGTGGTCTCGGAGGAGACTTTCCCTGAAGGGAAGGGCGGAAGTATGTGTTTCACACATCTATCCGATCCTCCTGTACCGACTCTCTGTGCTTCCACTCCCGTATGCCCGACTAATGTCATTAGTCATGGTCTTGTTCTCTTTCTTGTGGAGAGGCAAGGCCCATATGGTATGTCGCGAGATCTGTTGCCTTCATCCCTCTGAGGGCGGTCTGGGTATGCCTAGCATTGAGATTCGTCAATATATGCTTCGCATTACCTTTCTAGACCGAATGTGTCGCGGTTTGGATGAGGTGGGCACCTTTTGGAAAGAAGATGTCCGAAAACATTTCCTATCCCTGAGAAGTGTGCACTCGTGCGAGGAGGAGGTCGGCCGTACACCTCGTGTCGAGTGCTCCTTCTACCGCGAATGTCGTCGTGCTTTGAAGCTCCTCTTGCGGACGTCGGATGGCCTCTCCGACGCCCAAGCGTTGTCTCGTAAGGCATTATATCGATTGTTAGTTAGGGGGTCCGTTCGAGATAGCTCGGTCTTACGAAGCAGAGGCTCACTCGATATGGCCTTGGGCGCCTGGGTTGAAATGTCTCAATAACGATGAGGCATCACTCACCTGGCTGATGATTCGTGGGACCCTCTGGGTCGGCAAAAGACTTTGTTAAGCAGGCTTGGAGAAATATCCAAACTGTCGTCGCTGTACTGGGAATGTCGAGACCATTGGTCACGCCTTTTTTCAGTGCAAGACGGTAGTGCCGTTGTGCAAGTTTGTTGAAGGCCTCATGGTTCGCATGCTGCAGGGAAAGTTTTTTGTCCTTGAAGCTAGCTCTATTTGTAGCAATGTGGTGCCGCAATTGACGAAGGCTGAACACTATGTGTTCTGTTGCTTACTAGGGGTTATGCGAGTCGTGATTTGGACGACACGAAAGAAGGAATTCCATGAGGACGAGAAGTTCACCTCTTCCCAACTGATCTTGTACTTTAAGCATCAGCTTAAAGTCAAGATTAGGACGGAAAGGCGGCGGCTCACTTCATTTAGAATTCAGCAAAGGTGGGTGAATCTTGCGCGTTTGTGCCGTGTAAAAGGGGCTGACTTGGAGTGGCATTTTGATGTCGGTTAGGCATCAGGATATTGTTTTCCTGGGTTGAACATGGGCAACCCATCCCGAAATTAGGTTAGAGTAGGATTTTGTATTTTTTTCGTTTAGTTTTTCTTTCCTGTTCTGATAAACTTAGCTAGGGTGTGATTGCTCATTGGTCCCCTTTTATTTCTGTCCCCACTTTTCTTCCTTTAGTTTAACTCCCCGTCCCCTCCCTCGTTTAGGTGGTCAGTAATGTCAGTTCTCTGGTGGGTGCGGGGCGCCTTTCGTTTCGTGCGTGTGCTTTCGTATTTGTTGTTGTGTATGGATTAGTGAGTGCTTGTGTGAGTGCTTGACGGTTTGAATGTGTCCTTATTTTCATAGTCCCGCATCGATTTCGTCCGGTTAACTGATATTTCTGCCATATTCAAAGTTTGTGGGGGTTTTTAATACTAACACTAATTTTGTTTAGTTTCTTGTAAATATATTTCGACCTATTGTATATACTCATTGGGGATTTTTTAAAAAAATTGTTGTTTTTATGCCCCCGGACAATATTTGTACATAAGGGGTGTATTTAGGATTTTCATTGAGTCAAACAGGCATTTTGGTGGATGTAGTAAGAAAGGTATGGATAAATGTGTTGTTTTGGTGATAGGAATATTGTTTAGTATGATAGGGTCAGTGGTTGTGGCTAGCTAAGTTTTATTTTAAGACAAGTGATGACCGTCCTTTCCCCCAGCCCCCTTTTCGGCCTTGTGCCACATTTGTACATAGTACAATAAATAATGAGGAATCAAGAGATTCAATCCAGAGACTCTGCCCGACTGCGACTAAGTCAACACATTCTCCAGGAACGGTCTTCCCAAGAATATATGTAAATATTGTGTACACTTTCTTGTTTCAATACATTTTGTTCTAAGTACATTTTATGTTGTATTATTATTCCATGCATTAGTCAAGTTTCAACAGTATCCGAATAAAATATTTGATTAATCAGACAAAAGAGAAAACCGCTTTATTGCTGACGCGTTTCGCCTTCGTTAGATTGGCTTCTTCGGGTGAGTCACGCAAAAACACACGCACACACACACACACAGATTTCTTTTATTCTGACTTGAATAAGCCTATCTAACGAAAGCGAAACACGTCGTCAATAAAACGGTTTTCCATTTGGTCTGATTTATCAAAAGTATCTGTATTTATTTGCGTTTGATATGCGACTGTATGGGCGCAAGCCAAAACATATCATTGCAAACCAAACAGTTAGAATATGTCGAAATGAAAATAATGTTGGAATGTGTTAGTGTTTTGTTCCTTTGTGGCTGGCGGGTCGTGCAATTTAAATAATTTATATTTGGCTAACAATCATTCTTTCAAACAGACAACGAAAGTTTAATAAGTTTTCTAATATATATATATATATATATATATATTCTAAATATCAAGAGGCGGTTTCGTTCGCTGTGTAAAATAATTGTAAATTGCCTTCCCCAGGTAACCCCACAAAAGACAATTAATAGAAATATTTAATAATAAAGGGAAAAGGCAAGTAATTATATGATTTAAATTTATATTTCCCTTGACAATGCTACTATTGTATACACTTTTGACCCCATTGGCAACGTTTATTTGCAAAAATATTTAAAATATGTGAACTAAGTAAATGTGATATTTATTATTTATCTTTGTAACAAATTTATTATTTACTATCTTAGAAAGGTTAAACAGTACTGAAAATGCTTCACCTTGTGGTTCGTAAATATATTGGTCTTGCATCACGGGTTCAAGTTTCATTGAATTTACCAAGTTTTAAAATTATTTTTTTTCATATCCATAACTCCAATAGCTTAATAGATAGTATTTTTCGACAGGGATTTTCACTCTATACAAGGCTCAGGAGCCACTCAAAGTAGAATCTTACAGAATAAGAGCTTCACTTTATGCGGATGTGAGGGGAGATAACTGGTAACCCCAGACTTGAACAGGTTAACATTGCAGTGACTGGAACTCGGTTCCACAAAGCAGCTGTTCGAAGAAAAAAAAGCTGCTCGATGGGAACATGCACCTCACCAATGGAATACGAAGGGAATGCGGGAAATTATCTACAATGTGCGCAGCCTGGCGGGTTTTAGACATAAAGTTTAGAACTGCTGGAACCAAGGTATGTATTTAGTCTGAGCACTTTCCATTGAAATAGCACAGCAAGTTTCTTGCTTAGTTTGGTCTGTGAGAAAGGCATTGTTAGGCGGAAAATAATTCATCACCCACAAGGACGCGGAGAATCTTTTGCGCTCTGTCGAGACTGGAAAGTGAAGACTGGGCAGCTCCTGTCCTTATATGACAGGAGTACTCCGTTCTCGGCCTGATCTGCCTTTTGAAAGGGTAGAGGATAACACGCAGAGTCAGGCATTTGCTGGAGCGTTACAGGGAAGAGACCATTTTCTCAGCATCTTTAACGAGTTCCACTTGCGGTCTGGATTGTGTTTGAGAACCAACAGACGCTCAAGGCACGGGGCCAACCTATGGGAACATCGCAATTGGTGAAATTTGTTGTTCCCATCGACGATGATGGAGTGTCACTAGTTTGGTTTACAAGTAATTAAATCTGACCAGCCATTTTGTCACCAAATGATCTGTTAGAGCTAGTTCAGAACAGAGATCAGCTGCCAAACTCTCGTCATCTAGAATTTTAGAGGTGCAGCCATATACCATTGTATCATCAGCATAGATATTCACAAATGGTCGGAGTATGCAAGAAATCTAATATTTCACATTATTCAATACAAAACAGAATAATAAAACAAAAATTGCTTGACGAATTGACTGCGTTGGAATCCACTGATCAAAGTGCTCACTCATTTAAATAAAGTCATGTATATATCAGCACATTCTAAGGAACATTGACGTGATCACGCTCGATAAGTTAGAACTTTTATTACAGAGAAAAAATTTCTACTAATGATTTGTAATCTATTCATAGGTTACTTTAAGCCATATATACTTAAATACGCTAAAGGATGTTCCCTGAATAGGTTCACTTGAAATAGAATTAGGGTAATATTCTCATGCAATCGATTGTCGTCATATACGGTACATCTATCTATCTATCTATCTATAACATCGAAGGTTTTAAAGGTTTTTGAAAGCTCACGTAATATTTCTTACTGTCTCAAAGTTGCTGGAGAATACTCAGATTAAATAAGTACTTAAGATAAGTTTTTGGTTTTATATATATATATATATATATATATATTAATAGAAATTTTATAAGTATAAGAGACTATACTGGTTCGGAAAACCTTCGGTGTCTTGATTTGTAAATAATCAAACCAGTACCAAAAGGAAAAAAAAAGGTATAAAAAAGTAAGAACAAAGAACATGTACGTTAGCCGAAAGTAATCGTCTAGCATGCAAGTCCAAAGCCCAAAGAAAAAAAAAACGATACGAGTACGCAAAATAACTAAATAAAGTGCTCAATACAGTGAGTAGAACAGACCTAGTTATCTAGGTTTAACTCTCTCTCTCTGTCTATATATATATATATATATATATATATATATATATATATATATATATATTGAACAATTAAAAAAGTATTAAAAAATTGTAATCTTCAGACGCACTGGGTTGTAGATTAATATTCTTTCGTTTTTTTTTTATTATCATTTCATGTAGATTCCTCGACTAGTTTCGGTCAATGTGGCCATCATCAGGAGAAGAAATATCTCTGCTTGCTGGTAGCAGTGAACTACAGAAATTAATCTCTTGATGGAGAAAATGAACTTTTGTCTGTAGTTTTCATTTCTTTTTTTTTTTATATTTTTTATCTTTTCGGCCACATGGCCATCATCGGGAGAAGAAATATTTCTGCTTGCTGGTAGAAGTAAACTACAGAAATCAGATATATATATATATATATATATATATATATATATATATATATATATATAAGAGACGAAACAGATGGATTAAAAAACCACAGTTCGTAATATTTACAAAGTGGGGCAAAATATATTTTTATTAGAACAGATCATAATAAAACGATTTTAGATCGCTACACAAAAGCGTTTCAAGTTTCGGTATTATGATTATACTTCGTCAGGCGATGGTAGATGGTCTTGGTATAAAAATGATTTATTAGGGAAATTTAAAAACAAATCGAATTCGAGGAATCGAGTTCGAATCAATTATATACACTTACGTGCTAATACTCTTGGGATAGTTATGAATGCTCTTTTTCTCCCGCCAGCTAAGGGTAAAATAGCATGACAGACCGGTTTCTATAGCCTTGGATAGCAACTGATCTACCGCAGAAAGAAATGGCTTCCTACTGCGGGAAAAATCTGCCTCGTCAGTCATGTATCGAAAGATACATGATCGCCTAAGCGTGTATCACACATGGCACATAACTGACTGACCCTTGTGAAAGTTATGAATCCTCTTCTTCTCCTCCCCCCAGCTATGGGTAAATAGCAGGACATACCGGTTTCTATAGCCTTGGATGGCAACTGGTCTACCCCGAAAAGAAATGGCAACCTACTGCGTGGGAAAATAATCTGCCTCGTCAGTCATGTATCGAAAGATACATGATCAACTAAGCGTTGATCATGTATGACACATAACTGACTGACCCTTTGGAAAATTATGAATCCTCTTCTTCTAACCCCCCACCCAGCTATGGGTAAATAGCAGGACAGACCGGGTTCTATAGCCTTGGATGGCAACTGGTCAACCGCAGAAAGAAATGGTAACTTACTGTGAGAAAAATATCTGCCTTGTCAGCCATGTATCAAAAGATACATGATCGCCTAAGCGTGTATCACGCATGGAACAAAACTGGCTGAAAAAAAAATCTTTACCTCTTTTCAGAAGTTAAACCCTTTAACTTTTTTTGTTTGCATGTTGTCAGGGCTCATATAAGCACATTTTTCATATTTTTCAAAACAAACATATTGCAGTTGAAAAAGTAATCATTTTTCATATAATGTATTTTTTTTATTTATCGTAGCACGTGGAATGCGGCCAACTAACGTCATTGTTTCAACGACAACAAAAGATTTAATCATCTAAATAAGAGAGATTTGGATGTATAACCAGTTTGTGTCACAGAAAAAAGAGAATGTTTAACATCGAGAATGTTTAACATCGAAAAACATAAGAAAAATTAATTCATTTTAATAATATGTGGAAATATGCACTCTTTACCTGAAGAAGGTCACGAGATCCGAAACCCGTGTTGCGAAATTATGAAAAATAAAGCATAATTTATATTTAAAAAAAAAAACATAATACAACAAAAAACATTTGTGGTTTCTCTCTGCTTTTTAATATATGCACTTTTCTCTCGTTGGAACAACTATAACCTCTTCCCTATATATATATATATATATATATATATATATATATATATATGTATGTTGTTGTAACCTAGGAAAGGTTACTAAATGAGGAACAACCAAAACGGAGGTTGGAAATGACCGCTCTTACAATAGTGTCCAACATATTTATGGGGATTGGGACATACCCATACACACACACACACACACACACACACACACACACACACACATATATATATATATATATAGATAGATAGATAGATAGATAGATTTGTGTATTTAGGCAGCAATACCTCATTTATACATGTTTCATTAAAGACGAAAAACAGGGTATTGCTATTTAGCTTTTTATGTAATTTGTCTTGTGTTCGAACATTTTTTTCTTTTCTGGACACAGAGTGTGTAGAAACTGTTTAAATATCCTGAAACTCCGAGCGCTTTCGACTATACATTTAGCCATGATCAAGGACGATTTTATTTTTAATTGTGTGTATGGGTGGTGTGTATATTTCTAGAGTAATAGGGATGTTTCATTTTGAGCACATTGTGGCTGTGTTCGCTGTTAATACTGAGTGTTGGCATTTTTTTTATTATTATTAAGGCTTCCATTATTTTTAATATTTTTTACTTGTGAATGAGGTTATTATATTTGTATTTTTTTACTAGTATGTTTCGGTTAGAGTGTGGTAAGTTTGTCTGTGTGTATTCAAATGTGTTTTAACAGAGCTGTGTTCAGATAGCTGTAGCATAAGTCGTCAGGATAGGCATGTAAATTTCTTAAAGCGATATATATATATATATATATATATATATATATATATATATTCATAGTTTTATAGTTACTGGAAGATATGATCGAAATATTGATTGGGTCAATAAAAGAAATTGAAATCAATAGACGAAAAATTATTAAAACTGTAAAATAGTTATTGATTTTGGGATTTATCAATACAGTTCGAACAAAGTCAAATACAAGATAACACCTGAAGGAGCATGAAAAAAAAAGAAAAATGTCGCCTAGAAAAATTTTAAATACATTCATTCAATGGAAACATTCTGAGAAGTAGTTTATCTTCAGACTTAATGCCTGTTATCAAGAAATATAACATAATTTCTGACGAAAAAGAAAAAAAGGTGACTCGTTATATATATATATATATATATATAAGACCAAACACTTATCTTAAGTGCTTATTTAGTCTGAGTATTCTCCAGCAACTTTGCGACAGTAATAAATATTACGTGAGCTTTCAAAAACCTTTAAAACCTGTCGATGTTATTTTTTCAGATTTGAAATCTTTACATTCATGGACTAATGGAAATTCTTTATATTTCCTTGAATATGGTCTAAGTGCTAATTTATAAAATATTCAAAAAGGTTACTTAGAGATCCTGAACACTAACTGTTGCAAAATATATGATATATATAAATAAATGTATATATATATATATATATATATATATATATATATATATATATATATATATCTTTGGTTGGATAGATGTGAGTTTGTGACCCTGGGTTTCACGCTTTAGCGATCGTCAGACAAACTGATTAATGTTTTAAAAAATTTGGGTTTATGTAGATTGCGTGTATTGGTGTTATTGTGGAAGTGGTGGGGGAAATTTCGTCGTTTTGTCATTCATCGTACTAACGCAAACATCGATATATGCAGACACATATACATACTTGGTCGTCCGTCGGGACTCATACATATATAAACATATGTGGGCAGTTTCGGCTATGACACATGTATGTATACGGGTGGTGTTATATCTATATATACGCATTTATATGTTGAAATGTTGAAATTTAAACATTGGAAGTGTGGCGGAAATGTCTCGTTACTGTATACATGTCATATTATGTATTTTCCCGCTGAAAAATATTTTCTCGCATGTATGTATATGCGTGTGGTGGGGTTTGTGTAAAATTATGATAGGTAAAAATTATTATTATTTATATTTATTTTTAAATTTTTGAAAAAAAATGGGGGTTTATTTTTTATATTTAAAGCTGATTATTTGTTTGTTTTTGGTGACTGTGTATATGTAACTGGTAGAAATTTGTAATCCTTATTGGTTAATTTATATGGTGATGTTTAGTTTAATATTCAATGTGCTGGGTGAGAGGGTAGTTAAATTTAATAACGGGTCTATATGATATGATGTGATAGTAATGTTTCAAGGGATTGGAGACAATGATATTTAGCTAATAGTTATTGTAAATTGGTAGAAATTGTAAATTGGTAGAAATGATTAGTAACGGTGGTGGGAGAATGATAAAACCATGAATGTAGTTATAGTGGTGGTAGCTTGAAGTAAAAAGTGATTGTTGGTGTTTTATTTTATTTTTGTTTTATTTTGTTATATGTATTAATTTATTTTGGTATAAATCCTGATAATAGGTATTTTGTGTAAAATTATGGTAGTTGGAGATTGCTATAATTTTTAATTTTTAATTACAAAATTATTATTGTTATTATATTAAAGCTGCCTGGTAATAGGTGTTTATTCTCATGGTTACATATGGAAATTATATCTGATCATATTGTTTTAAGGTATTAAATATGCTGGGGGAGTAATAAAGATTGTAGTGGATTTATATGTTAATAGTGGGTGTGATGTGTAAGTGATGGTGCAGTGCGTTGGTGGTAATGATAATATTGTTAGTTAAAAGGTATTGTAGTAAAAGTGATTACTAATGGTGGTGCAATTATAATAATGATAGATGCAATTATTTTGATGGTATTTTGAAATTAAATTGTGATTGTTGGTGGTTTGCCTGTTTTATCCGTTTGGTATGAATTCCGATAATAGGTACTTGTTCTCATGCCTACATTTGGAGATTATCTCTGATTTTTTGTTTAGGCAGATTTTTTTTCTCTCCACAGTAGGTTGCCATTTCTTTCTATGGTAGACTAGTTGCCATCCAAGGCTATAGATCCCGGTCTGTTCTGATATTTATCCATAACTAGGAGAAGAAGAGGATTCATACTTTTCCCAAGGGTATTAGTACGTCAGTGAATATAATGGATTCGACTCAATTTTTCAATGCGAGCTGCTATCCATTACTCCACAGTGCCTATACATTTACTAGCCTCTTTCGTCTTTGTTAATTTATAGACTTGGTTGAGGCAATAAATTCCCAAAATAAATTCCCAGTCGGTTGTCCAGATTCCAATTGTGAGCTCATAGACTTGTTGAATGGTCGTTCAGGAGATTATCACCTTTAAAGCCGCTAATGTGTCTGCTATTGGCGGACTATAAAGTCCCCGCTTTTTTTTATTACTGCAAACCCCGTAAGTGGTCTAGCGACTGGTTTATTAAAAAGACAAACGATAAACAGACTGTTATTCGTAAATTTCATTCATCCCTCCTTATAATGCATAAACTTAAATCTTTCTTTATACATCTCGTCCCCTAAGGACGTCGGTGATTATAGCTCTCCACAACTTCCTGTCTTTTGTGGCACTTAATAAATCCTGTTCCGCCATAACTAAGTATGTTACGCGTTATTTTCCACTGTTCCTCTTGCCTTCAATCTCTCCTGTGAGTATCAGATTTCCAAAGCCGTCTTTCCTCATTATTTGCCCTAGAAATTTCAGCTGTCTCCTCCTGCCGTTGAATATAAGTTTCCTTTTTGTTTCCATTTCATCTAAAACTTCGTTTCTGCTCATATGTTTGCTCCATGGTATCGTCAAAATCCTTCTGTAGGAATATTTTCTGTTCATCTATATACTTTGTCAGGACCACATTATCTTTCATCATGGTGTCATATCAAAGTATAATTTGAGTGAAATATAGAATCTATTTTCTGTTTTGTAGCTGTTTTTTC
The DNA here is from genome assembly GCA_903632075.3 of Acanthosepion pharaonis. Classification (NCBI taxonomy): domain Eukaryota; kingdom Metazoa; phylum Mollusca; class Cephalopoda; order Sepiida; family Sepiidae; genus Acanthosepion; species Acanthosepion pharaonis. Next base: position 333,349 of record CAHIKZ030000352.1, read on the forward strand.
TTTGTTTTTTTTTGTTTTTTACTATTTGTATTACAGTTTACAAAAATCTAAAAATAAAAGGACATCTTTATCGAATCATTTATCAAAAAACATAATTAGCTAAAGAAATTAATAATATGCATGACAAATATTAACAACATGACTTCCCAGAATTTGAGGTGCTAATTTTGACATTTCTCGAACCTTCGATTCTATTGAAACAAAAGTCATCGGGAGTACGAATTCGGAATATCACTTTCAAACAGATTTGTATGAAAGGGCAAATATTATTAAAGTCGTAGAAAGGAATTCTATAATGTCGGGTTCAGATGGCTCAGAATTCTCTTTTGCAGATAAACATGGTAAACGCATGTATACATCTTCTTCTAGAGAAAAGTTGTTAAATGTATACATCTTCTACAGAAAGTTGGTTCAATGCGTCGTGCTAGACAATTTTCGCTCCAAAATCTATCTTACATATCTATAAGTATACCATTCGTCCATTCTTAGACTATTGCTGCCACATATGGTCCAGTTCCCCTGCTATATATTCAGAGGTTCTCGATAAATTCCAAAGAAGAATCAGCAATATTAGTGGTTCTGACCTGGCATCTCGGCTTCAGTCACTTTCTCACTGCCGTAAACTTGCTTCCCTATGCCATTTCTATAAATATTTGTTCGAATAGTCTCTTCACTATGGTACTTTATAAATTTAAGCGCAGTGATAGATTGTCAGCAAGGTCTCATCAATATATTGGCTAGATGCAACGGTAAGTTGTATGCTAACTGTTCCTTTTCTCGCACCTCTCACTTGTGGAATACTCTTCCGACTTCTTCCTTTGCAGCCAACATTGATCTTCAAAAATTTAAATGCAATGTCAATCGTGAGTTACTGTCTTATTGTTTCTCTTATTTTTACTTTCTGTAAATGTTGAGATGTTGGGAGTGTTCCCGCGTGTGTGTATTCAAATAAAGACAAACACAGATGTAGGGAAAAATACTGGTATATTTGAAGAGGTATTTAACAACAGAGTGATTAGTAATAACGACCGCAGGTTAGTAATAACAATCAGCAAGAGTCTACAGTCCAACGGTATCTACCGGTCGAGAGACGGAAGTGAGATGGTCACCTGATCTCTTAGATCTCCTGATCTCCCTAGAACTCTCTAGCACTGTCCTATATCGTAGAGAGATCAGTCCATTATTATGCGAAGGTGGGTCGTCCCAACAGTAAAAAAGTTCGTATAAATTATTTTATTGTATGTAATATTCTTTGTCTCTAACGAAATTTCCCTGTTTCTTAATACCTTGCTTAGGTTTTAGCTTAGATTACGTAATTTAGTTAATTTCTTAATGACTTGTTATTTCATATACTATTTGATTATCTTGACTCGTTCTGAACTCGCAGAAATATGACGTGTTTTGACGAAGCTCCAAAAACTTCACGGATTTTAAGTTTAACTGAAAAACGTAGCTTGAAAGTATCTTAATATTATTCGCAATTATTATTTATTTAATTTCATTTATTAAATATATTATCATTATTATATTTATTTGAAGTTACTGCTTATTAATATTTCTTTCAAAATATTTCCACAGTTATTGGGATTTTTGTAAATGTATTTCTTTGTTTTTGTACAACTAACCTGAAGATACTTTTACTTATTTTTACTTTTTGTTTTTGCTGACCTCAATTTATATTTATTAACTTTGTATTTTCTACGTTCATTCATTTTTATTATTGATAGTTTAGGCGTTAGAACTGCTGACAGGAGGCAGGGTGGAGTAATGGATAGCGGCTCGGATTAAGAGAATCAGGGAGGCGAGTTCGAATTCTAGTGGAATCCATTATATTCACTAATGCCCTTGGAAAGGGGATATATCCTCGTCTTCTTCTCACTCCTCCCAGCTATGGGTAGACAGGTCGGGTTTTATAACTAGTTAAGAGAAACATCTCTCTCGCCAGTCATGTATCAAAATGTCGAGTATCACGTAAGGTTCTAAAAAGAATTTTATTGTATGTTAAACAATGACTTCGTAATCTCCAATTATTATCGGCTTAAATCCCTATTTATATTTTCTTTCTGCTATCTTTTTCTAGGACGAACAAATTTCCAATATCTCTGTTTATTGATGCACAACTATTTCGTAATTTTTCTTGCTTTCTACTGTTTTTATTTACCTAACGTTTTAAATATTAAAAAAAAAGTTAATCATAGCCGAGGGTGATAGTGGTGGCAAACTCCCACAGATTATAAAATGTTTCTGTGGCATGCATATTAATTAGTCACTGACAACTAAGTCCAGTTCTAGGCAGGAGAATAGGCAAAGGTGAAAAACCGGTGCCTTATAACCAGCTGCTTCGGTTAGATAGAGTTCGATATCCCAGGAAGGCAGCTCACCTAGGGGAAGGAAAACCCTAAATTAAAACCTCGGCTGCTAGACGGTCATATTCAAAACACGGAAAAAGGCTAAAATCAAGACAGAAACTATTTATTTGAAGTTATATATGTATTGTTTATTATTATTTCTTTCAAAAGTTTTCCACAAATAGTTTTTTGGGGGTTTTTGTGTGTTAGTATTTATTTGTTTTTGTACAACTAACCTGAAGATCCTTTTACTTTCTGTTTTTGTTTACCTAAATTTAAATTTGTCAACTTTGCATTTTCTACTTTGGTTGATTTTTGTCAATTGACAGTTTAGGTCTTAGTAACCTTAAAAAATGCTGTATAAATGATTTTATTGCATGTCAAATAATGGCTTCATAACCTCCGTGTATTTTAGGCTTAAATCCTTATATATATATATATATATATATATATATATATATATATATTTGTTTCTCTTATCTTTTTCAAAAATATACAAACTTTTCTGTATTTGTGTTTGTTTATTTATAAACTATTTCGTACTTTGTCTTTCTTTCGAGTGTTTTTGCTTACGTAACGTTTCATATAATAAGAAAAACGTAAATTTTGTGGAGCTTCTAAAAACACATAATGTTTATAAATACAGTAATGCTTTGAAATACGAGTTTAATTCGTTCCAAGAATCCGTAACTCAAAATAAAGACTTGTATCTCAAATCAATTACAATTAATGAAAATATATCCGATACGTTCTAGGCTCCTAAAAAATCACCACTTCTCTTCAAACTTACTTCCTTCGAGCCATGGTGTCACTAAAGGAAATTTAAAAAATAACGGCAAAAAAGAGAACACAACACAAGAGATTGTTCCAGAGTATAGGTAAACACGCGTAGATGGTTAACTGAAACTCGCTCGCATCTCAACGCAAAAAATCGGCCATACTCCAGCTTGTATCTCAAAATCGTATGTCGGCACGTTATTACTGTATACGTATAAATTATATACCGAAAGTTGTCATAGCCGGGGGTGATAGTGGGGACAAACTCTCACTGTCTATAAAAAGGCATCCGTGGAATGCGTGTAAAATAGCCACTGATAATCAAGTCCAACTCCAAACCGTGAATGTGCGAATGCGTAAAACTGGCACTGCTCGAAAGCCCAGCAAGGTAATATATCTAGGGAAAGTACAACCCTGATTTTAAACTTCCGCTGCCTTTCGTTCATATAAAAATCACGGAAAAGGCTATGAGAGTAAATCCAGACAGAAAACCTTGAGTAGAGCCCTGAAAGCTTCAATACTGACAATTTTCCGGCAACTCCTGCAGCCAAGTTATTCCCAAAAGTAATGCCCTTGTATTCCATTCGATCTTGTCGGTACGTCCGAGAGGGATGTTATCTAGTCTAGAAAAGACACGGTCTCCATATGCCATCGCCAGTCTATAAAGCAATGAATGCTGGACAATCTCCTCTCAGATGAAGAAGAGACCTGGAGTAACAGAAATAAAGAAAAGAGTACTGAAATGTTACGTGATATCTGTCCTCCTATAAAGCAGTGAATGCTGGACAATCTCTTCGCAGATGAAGAAGAGACCTGAAGTAATAGAAATAAAGAAAAGAGTACTGAACTGTTACGTGATATCTGTCCTCCTATAAAGCAGTCAATGCTGGACAATCTCCTCACAGATGAAGACGAGACCTGAAGTTATAGAAATAAAGAAAAGAGTACTGAACTGTTACGTGATATCTGTCCTGCTATAAAGCTGTGGATGCTGGACAATCTACTCACAGATGAAGAAGAGACCTGAAGTAACAGAAATAAAGAAAAGAATACTGAACTCTTACGTGATATCTGTCCTCCTATAAAGCAGTGAATGCTGGACAACCTTCTCACAGATGAAGAAGAGACCCGAAGTAATAGAAATAAAAAAAGTGTACTGAACTGTTACGTGATATCTGTCCTCCTATAAAGCAGTGAATGCCGGACAATCTTCTCACAGATGAAGAAGAGACCTGAAGTTATAGAAATAAAGAAAAGAATACTGAACTGTTACGTGATATCTGTCCTCCTATAAAGCAGTGAATGCTGGACAATCTTCTCACAGATGAAGAAGAGACCTGAAGTAATAGAAATCAAAGAAAAGAATACTGAACTGTTACGTGATATCTGTCCTCCTATAAAGCAGTGAATGCTGGACAATCTCCTCGCAGATGAAGAAGAGACCTGAAGTTATAGAAATAAAGAAAAGAATACTGAACTGTTACGTGATATCTGTCCTCCTATAAAGCAGTGAATGCTGGACAATCTCCTCGCAGATGAAGAAGAGACCTGAAGTAACAGAAATAAAGAAAAGAGTACTAAACTGTTACGTGATATCTGTCCTCCTATAAAGCAGTCAATGCTGGACAATCTCCTCACAGATGAAGAAGAGACCTGAAGTAACAGAAATAAAGAAAAGAGTACTGAACTATTACGTGATATCTGTCCTCCTATAAAGCAGTGAATGCTGGACAATCTTCTCACAGATGAAGAAGAGACTCGAAGTAATAGAAATAAAAAAAAGAGTACTGAACTGTTACGTGATATCTGTCCTCCTATAAAGCAGTGAATGCTGGACAATCTTCTCACAGATGAAGAAGAGACCTGAAGTAATAGAAATAAAGAAAAGAGTACTGAACTGTTACGTGATATCTGTCCTCCTATAAAGCAGTGAATGCTGGACAACCTCCTCACAGATGAAGAAGAGAGTCGAAGCAACGGAAATGTCGTTCGAAAGAAGGATACTGAGGATACCGTGGACCGAACACTTGAGCAATAACGAAGTTCTAGAGAAAATGAAAACAAAAAGAAAACCTATATTTAACATCAGGAAGAGACACTTAATGTTTCTTGAGCACACGATCAGGACATACGGCTTGGAAATTCTGGTACTCCCAGCATAGATTCCAGACAAAAAGGGTCAGCGGAAAACTTACTTGGTGAGCTTGAGTAAATGAATGGCGGAAAATGTTTCAAGAGAAATAAGAAAAAAGACAAAATTCATTCAGCGCTACGGAAAAAAAACAGGAAATTGTGAAGGTCCATGATCACCTACGTCCTGAAGAGACACGGCTCACAGAGAAGAAGAGGATCAGCATATTTTATCATGAACCTTATACTCCTAATGATTTAGCCGTTATACGATCCGCTCTGTCCTCAGGTGCCTCTCTTCCTATCGGTAAATTTCGATCTCAACCATTATTTCAATCGCTTTCCCCGCTCAGTACGGGCTATTTCCCTTCTTAGTATTCGAGGTATATTTCCCCGCTGAGTAAAGGGTATTTCCACGGTTAGTATCGGGGTGGGGGTATTTCCACGCTTAGTATTCGGCGATATTTCCCCGCTGAGTAAGGGTATTTCCACGCGTAGTATTGGGGAGTGTCCTCGCTTAGTAGGGGTATTTCCAGCAATTGTATTGCGGGTATTTTCTCACTTAGTATTGGGTGTATTTACCTGTTTAGTAGAGGGTATTTCCACGCTTGGCATTGGGGGGTATTTCCACTCTTGGTATTGTGGGTAATTCCACGTTTGGAAAACGGGGAGGTATTTCCCCGCTTATCATTGGGTGTTATTTCCCCGCTTAGTAGGTGGGGGGGGTATTTTCCCGCTTAGTATTTGGGGGGAGTTTTTCCCTGTTTAGTAAGGGGGTATTTCCACGCTTGGCATTGGAGGGTATTTCCACGCTTGGCAAGCGGGGAGATATTTCCCCGCTTAGTAGGCTGGGGGTATTTTCCCGCTTAACAGGGTATATCGTGTCAGTTAATGCTCATCTACCTTATTCATGGTTGGATGGTTTGAGCGTTTCTTCAATTGAATTAGATTATATAAATTTTCAGTTCAGTCGAACTCAGAGTTTGAACCCACAACTATTAACAAACCCAGTATTTTTTGCACAACAGATTCATCCATTAGGCCATGTGACTAAAAGACACTTGGTCTCTCGGTATATACACACACAAACACACTATAGCTCTCTCCTTCATTTGTAGTTTTCGACGCAACACTTTATTTTTTGCACTTTGTCAGTCTTGCGAAAACTCATAAGTCATTGATAAATTCCTTGACTAAAAACAGGAACAGTTTATAAATTACAGAAGACACTGTTTAGGTAAAATATGGCCGACGGTCATATATCCATTGATGACTAAATAATCACGCTCGAATAAAAGATTTTATCAATTATACGTGAGAAACTTTTCTTGATTAATAAAAAGAAAAAAGACAGAAAAAAATTCAATCTTGAGAAGTAAAATACAAAAGAAGAAATAGAAGAAAGAAAAGAAAGAAAAATTAAAACTTGAACAGAAAGAAACAAAAGAATGAATGGAAAAGAAAGAAAGAAAGAAAGAAAGAAAGAAAGAAAGAAAGAAAGAAAGAAAGAAAGAAAGAAATAGAAATGAAAATAAATACTTGAGAAAAAAGAGCAAAGGAATAAATGAAAATAAAAAGAAACAAACAAACAAACAAAAGAAATTTAATGCTTGAAAAAGAAGAAACATAGGAATAAATGGAAATGAAAGAAAGAAAGAAAACAATTACTGCTTGAGAAAAAGAAGAAAGGAATAAAAGAAAGAAAGAAAGAAAGAAAGGAAAATAACTGCTTGAGATTGAAAGAACAAAGGAATAAATATAAATAGATATGAATAAATGAAAGAAAAATTAATACTTGGAAAAGAAGAAACAATGGAATACATGGAAATAAAAGAAAGAATTGTGGGGCTCACCCCTTGTACACAGAATGGACTGGTCCAATGTATACTTATACTACGGAGAGATAGTGTGACAAGAGGAAGGTCGACACAGGGTGTTCACTCAGAGTTACGAGAATCCAGAAAGAGAGATAAGTACGGCTTCAATTACAGAGACTTCTAAATATACTTTTCTACTAACCCGCATTCCTGGATTTCTAATATTCATTTCACTTTGTATTCTTACGTTCAATACACATATTTTTCCTATTCCTATTACTGGCATTGTTATTTATTTGTGCCGGATTCCATCCACGGAATCCACAACAGAAAGAAAGAAAGAAGGAAGGAAGGAAGGAAGGAAGGAAAGAAAGAAAGAAAAATAAATGCTTGAGAAATAAAAGTGTGAATAAAAGGAAATAACTGAAAGGAAAACCATTAACAAAATGTCATATGTGTATTTTTTTTCTGAGATTAATCCTTTAAAGAAAATGTAAATGGTGTATTTACAAATAATAACATATGTAGTTAGAGATACAAAGATAACTCGATAAACTGAGAGCCTAATAAGCTTACCAGTTGGATATTATTGTGTAAAGTATTATATATATATACGTATCTTAGCAAGCTAGGTGTAATAACAAAGAGAAGAATACGCTTAAGGAAGATTTATTCTGTTTAGATTAATTGATACCCGTGTAGAGCCTATTTATAGTCCTCTACAAACGAAAGGGAGGCAATCATTAAATGTTATGTAAAACATTACTTTATCCCACTAGGTTTCAGTCTCAACATATTTGTTTTGTTTTATTCCTATCTATCTATCTATCTATCTATCTATCTATCTATCTATCTATCTATAGATAGATAGATAGATAGATAGATAGATAGATAGATAGATAGATAAAATATGACGGATGACCATGCATATCTTTATGACTGAATAATGATAATGGTGAAACGAGTCGATTCTATAAAGTATACTTTCAACCTTCATTGACCGAACAATTGGCGATTCCAGCTATTGAAATTTATAAAATCTTTTTCATAAACGTTTTCTATAAATTATACTTTTAAACTTCATTAACCCTCATTCGAGTACTGATAAGAGTCGCCTTCCAAATCATTTGTTTCGCCTCATGTAGAAAATCAATCTTAATGGTGAAAAGCACACTTTGTCTAAAACTTGGAGGACGTCAAACATGTTGACAATACTGTAATGATCCTCTGAATTCGTATAAATTAAAGATTTTATCTAAAATTAATGAGAAAAGACTTGCATTCATCTTACACAGATAGATAGATAGATAGATAGATAGATAGATAGATAGATAGATAGATAGACACGTAGTAATTTGTTGATTGTTGGTGCTGTGAACGTATTAAACCCGATCTCTTCCATTAACGTATAACGCTGTGTCAAATCATGTGACAAAAGACCTGATTATATGGAGAGAAATGTTTACCCTTCGGACAAGTAATGATTAATTTCTCTCTCTCTCTCTCTCTCTCTCTCTCTCTCTCTCTCTATCTATCTATCTATCTATCTATCTATCTTTTTTATTTATTTATTTCTCATACACACACTCTCTATCTTTCTCTCACTCTCTTCATTTCTTTCTTCCTGACGTAAGCAATATTTGCTCTCTTCATCTCTCCATCTGATGTAGATCTTAGCAATGCTTGCCTTTTTCTATCTCCCCGACTCACAGTTCTCATTTTCATCTGTGAGGAAATTGAACAGAATCCACTGTCATATAAGAGGATTACGACCATATCACGGATTTCCGTACAATCACCAAATTTAACTGCCGAGTAATGGGTAATGGCTCGGAATTGTTAATCGAGGAGCCGAGTCCAAATTCCAGTTCGGTTCGTTATATTCACGCGCAAATACCTTTCGGAAAAGTATGAATTCCCCTAATTAGTAAGAATTGTATCACAAAACAATTATCTTAAAAAAAACATGTACAGTCTAAAACAATTTTTTGTCTTTAACCTATTAACTGCCAATTTAATGCACATTTTTGGCCCTGACATGTGTCTTAGGAGTTAAGAACAACATACAAAATTAAAATTTTCTTCGAATAGGTGGTACTTTGAAACTTCATAGAAACTAGAACATCGAATATATATGTGTATAAAATATGAAAAAATAACATTGATTAGAAATAATAAAAAAATACTTTTTAAAACAGTCATTATTTTTCTACTGGTGAAATGCAAAATTACGACAGAAGGTGTCTTCTTACGGCTAATAATAAAAACTTTAAAGGCTAAGTGTTGTAAAATATACCTCTGCAAATGCAATGTATTTAAGCAATTCAATGTAAATACAAGGAATAACATGTAGTGAGTTTAATTTTAACAGATCCCCAAATGGGACTCATGGCAGGTAATGGGTTAAATAGCCTATAAAAAGGTGATAAACCGTAAAAAACGAAGTAATCAGTCAATCATATCATATAGGACGACCGCTATTACGTAAGAGTATCGCAGTTTGTTTCTAATTAAATTTTCCTATTTCTTAATAAGTTGTTTAGTTTTTGGAAGGCATCTTTTTTCCTATTTCAACAGTCCTTCAAATTGTTTCTCACGTTTCCCAGATTAATTTCTTTACTTTCTTGAATTTGTCATCTGAAATTCGTGGCCCTCATCTTGGACTTTTACTCTCCCTGACTGAGAAACATTGCCTTCTTATGTTTTATGATTATTATCAACTTGTAATAATAACAACAAATATGAGGATAATAGTCAGCATGTAAATAATAAATAGGTATTGTTGGTATGAGACGAACACAATAAAATGTATATGACTGGGCCCAGGTAATTTCTTGGTCTGACCCACTTCCTAAAATCTTACCAAGTCTTCAGGCATATGCATTTTATTTGGTCAAATTCTTCAAAATGAATAAACACTAAAAACAGTGATGATGACGCCATATCTTCTACTGAAGTCTTTTTTGACCAACAGAATGAAAATCTTCTTTGAACAATCAGATGTATGTTCACATGAAAAGAAACAATGCAGTTATCAATTAGATGAGTTGAACTTAATGCATGCAAGATTTCAAATCCCTAGCATGTCTAATTCATAGTTAACCTATAAGTTTAGAAAGTGCAGGAAGATTCAACACCGCCAATTCAACGCCGCCGACTCAACACCGTCAACTCAAAACCATCAACTCAACACCGTCAACTCAACACCGCTGACTCAACACTGTCAACTCAACATCGCCGACTCAACACCGCCGACTCAACACCGTCAACTCAACACCGCCGACTCAACACCGTCAACTCAACACCGTCAACTCAACATCACTGACTCAACACCGCCGACTCAACACCGTCAACTCAACATCGCCGACTCAACACCGCCAACTCAACACCGCCGACTGAGCGCCAGGACAACTCAGGGCTGAGACAAATTTTAAAACTGAATAAATATAATATATTAATGGTTAAAATATTAATTACTGAATATTTTTCTTCAAATAAGGCATTTGAAAAGGTATTATGTAAAATATGAACCCCTTCTTTGTTTTTAATTATTTTTAATAAAGTAAATCGTAAATTAATAAATTATTTTTAGAATGTCGATTTCCTTATTAAAGATGAATTGCATTATGATTTATTTTATTAAAAATAATTAAAAACAAAAACCGCTTAATCTTGTTTTTCATTTTTCGATTTATTTAATTTAAAAAAATAATTAAAAATATATGTTTTATTGAATTATTTTTTTCTATGTCACTTTACTAAAAATAAATCACTTTACGATTAACTTTATTAAATATATTTAAAAGCAAAAAAGTAGTTCATATTTGTTCATAGTTGTCTCAGTCCTGAGTTGTCCCGGCACTCAGTCGGCGGTGTTGAGTCGGCGGTGTTTTCCCTTCCCGGAATTTTTTATCCTACCCTCGTATTTAAGCAAGGAATTCTGTTTACATCCCCTTGTGTCTCTTCCGTAAGTGGCGATCATGGTTCTCTGTGTCTTCCCCTCCCTTCTAGCTCTAAGTTCTAACTTTACTTTTAACTATAACTATTTACCATCTATCTTTGTTGAGCCCTGTCACCCACTCACAAATGCATATCAGTCACTCTTCCCATCTTCCCTTACGGCATTCAATATATCTTTCCGTATCGAGAAAATTATCCGAAAATATGTATTCGAAAACAATTATTCGAAAAACATTTATTCAAATTGTAAACTGTTTGAATGAAAATTAATCGAAAAGACAAGTATATTATTTATTATATTATTTATTTGAAATACCGATATTTTAAATACGTTTGTAGTCTTGCTTTCAGAGAGAAAATGTTGATATATCTAAAACTATCCGTGAAGGATGACATAGGGCTTTTTTGCAGCAAGTGTCAGCCTATCATTTCACAGTATGGATATTCTTAGACGCTCTTAAAAGGTCTTATAAAAAATTCATATTCAAAAAGTAAGAGCAGGTTGCCAAAATATAAAGAACACCAATAAGTGCTGTGACGTAAATGTAAAACTTAAAGAATTGGTTTCATTCTTTAAGGAATACTCTTCAGTAGATGACTATTTGCGTGCATTATTATATAACTTAAGGTTATAAGGATTTTTTTCTTACTAAATTCTTTTATTAACGATGTTCGTATTTTGAATAATTATCATTTGTTTATTTCCTCTTTTAATTTTTATATTTTTATTACAAGAAAGAATTTTACATTTCGAAAAATTATCATTTAGTATAATTGCCCTTTCGATTAATTTTCATTCAAACAGTTTATAATTCAAACAAATGTTTATTTCAGTATGTGTCTGAGAGTTCAATACCCGATTAAGGCAGTGGAGAACTTAAAGCGGGAAATTAACAGGAGATAACTGATAAGTGACATCCATTAAAAAACACGGCCCGTGGAACTAGAACAGTCTACCCCAGTGAGCGAAATAAAGGTTTCAGGTCGACATTCCAACCTCATGAAGAAGGTCGGAGCGTACAACGGCCGAAACGTTGTAATAAATATGGCGACAGAGATGAGTCCGAATGATGTAAAATATTTTTCAAATAACTGTTTTCGAACAATTATTTTCGAATAATGTTTACATAATTTCTCTTTCTGTTTATCTTAAATTGAAACTTTCTCTTTCTACTTTTATGTATAAATGATCTTTCAGTTCTTATTTTCCGTAAATCTTCCAAGTTTCTCACATGATCAGTTCATGATATTCTCAGTCGTTTACTACGCAACCACATCTATTTTCTCAAGTTCCCTCTTCATATTTTGTCCAGCAGACACTTCTATAATGAATGGTTGATATTACCCAGCAGTTCAACAGGAGGGACGAATCGAGTCGAGCCGATAGTAGTTCACTCCAAACCAGACTGACAGTCATACTATCACCTTCCACATCTTGTATTATTATTTCGTGTAATATACCTTCGTTATTTCTACTCTTGTGTTCGTGTTGTTCTTCTTTGGTCCTAACCTGGCCCTTAAAGGTGGCGACAAGGATATTGAAGAAACGAATTCTACGCGGAGGATATATAAAAAAAAACTAAAAAAAATCTTTTTTGTTATCGGTCGTCCATAACAGAGGCGACGGAAGTATTGAGAAAAAAAAACACAAGTTCTACGCGAAGATAAAAGATAAAAAAAAAAATTTTGGACACCAACCATAACAGTGGTAACGAAGACACGAATTTTGCCTGTCAGCCAGAATAGAATCGAATTCTACGCAGGGAAATTTTTTCGTACCAAGGTTCCAGAACAACAGACGACAAAGGCCTGAAGTCTACACTGACATAAAAGGAAAAATCGTTACACAAGTACACAACTCTAGCTACAAAGTACATATTGCGAAAAGAAAAAGTAAGGGGAAAAGGTAAGTTTTTTTCCTCCTCTTCTCGTGACAACAGATAGCCTGTATTATTATTAAATTACGGTGTAAACATGGAAGACTTTAAGGCAACCATATTGGAATTTAAGAAAATGAAATTCGAGCAGAAAAAAATGAGGAAAGCCAGACTAGGCTCGAAGAAAAACAATTAGAAAATTCAACAGAAAAATGAAAAACAAACAATTAGAAATTCAACAGAAAAACGAAGAAAAGCAACTCGAACTACAAGAATTACTACTACGGACAGTAACAAATAAAAGACAAAATTCTGAAAATGAAGCGACATTCTCGCAAAATGCGATATGGAGCTCAATCAAAGACTTCACTTATGCACCGGACGAAGACAAAACCTTCGCAGTTTACTTCAGAAGATATGAAGATTCAGGAGGAAACTAGGGTCAAGCGAATACACTGAATTCGTAGACTACATCCTACCGAGGAAAACGAATGAGTTGATTTTCAGAGAAGCCGTGAAACTTTTAACGGAATTATTTAGTTCGAACACTTCACTATTCCACAAAAGGTGGAAATGTTTAGATTTAACAAAAAAGGATAGAGAAGACTATATAACATTCGCTTCCGTAGTAAACAAACACTGCGATGACTTTAAGCTATCTGAACTCAGCCCTGACAATTTTAAAAGTTTGATATTCGTCCAAATTATGGTTTCGACTAAAAATGCGGAGATCAGACGGAGAATTCTAACAAAATTGAGAGTGAACCAAAACTGACGCTACAAAAATTGGCTGAGGACTGTCTGAGATGTATAAGCGTAAAAAAGGACTCGAAAGATATCGAAGAGACTGGCATCACTCATACACGGTTTTCTCACTCCTCAAAAACAAAACAAACCAATTATTTTACTACAAAAAGTCAAATGAAATCTCAGAAGAACCTACCACCCAGTCCATGCTATCGATGTGGGACTTAACATTGGTACAAATATTGTCCATACCGCTATAAGACTTGTCTGTCGTGCAATAAAGTGGAACATAAAACTTCGCACTGTAGAACAAAGAAAAGAAAAGCCGAGTAAAAGTCACTAGAACTGACCAAGCGTACGGGATAAATATACGAAAATACGTACAAGGAGAAATGTTAAACAAAAAATCAGATTAAAATTAGATTCCGGATCATTTTTAACGATTATTAACTTACAGACGTGGAAGAAATTAAACAAACCGACCATGTTGCGAACAGATAAAATAGCCAAGTCGGTAACATAAAGAAAAATCAAATTTGAGGGGGAGATTATCACAAATGTGCCGTTCAACGGGATGACCAAGAAATTAAAGATGTATGTTCCAAAAAATACGAAAAATTTATTTGGAACTGACTGGATGCAGAAATTTGACCTCTGGGATTTGCCGATAAATACGTTCTGCCAAAAAGTGGAAAGGTTATCGACCGAGGCAGAGAAATTGAAGGAGAAATTAAAGGAGAGTTTTCTCGACGTATTTTCAGCCGGCCTCGGGAGGTGTAAAAAAAATGACAGCCAAAACCGAACTAAAAGAATATGTACAACACATTTTCAAGAAGAAAAGAAATGTACGTTTCGCGTCATTAGAAAAGATAGACGAAGAATTGGATAGACTCGCGAAAACCGGTATATTGACAAAGGTGGAATATAGTCAATGGGCCGCACATACGTGAAAAAGAAATCGGGTGAGATATGCGCTGATTTCTCGACGGGATTGAATGCAGCGATTAAGAATTATCACTATCCTCTCCCTAGTCCAGAGGAAGTTTTCACAAAGTTGAACGGAGAAAAATTTTTCTCAAAAATAGACTTGAGCGAAGCATACCTACAAGTACCAGTAGATGAGGAAAGCTCGAGGTTGCTGTGCATAAACACACATAAAGGATTATACAAGTTCCAGAGATTACCATTCGGGATCAAGGTCGCGCCGGCGATATTTCACCAAATAATGGACAATATGCTAGGCGGAATGGATTTCACAATCGCATACCTTGATGACATCCTGATAGATAGCAAAAATATTGAACAACACAGGGAACACGTTCAAGAGGTTTTCAGGCAGATACAAAATTACGGTTTTAAGGTAAAGGAAAATAAACGTGACTTCTTTGTGAAGGAGATAAAATATCTGGGTCATATTATTAACGAAGAAGGAAGAAGACCAGACCCAGAAAGAGCCACGGCAATAAAAAAAAAATGCCGACTCCAAAAAATTTAGCCAAGTTAAAAAGCTTCTTGGACTTTGTAAATCATTAAGACTCTAACAGCAGATTTATTTTTAGCGCATTATGATCCAAAATTAGAAATAATAGTCGCGAGTGACTCGAGTGCCTATGGTGTTGGGGCATGTATACTTCATAAAATGCCGGATGGGACACTAAAACCCATCGCGCATGCGTCAAGAACGTTACTACCGTGAAACACATCAAATCTCCGCCATATCACCCAAGGTCAAACGGGCAAGCGGAGAGGTTTGTAGATACATTAAAAAGAGAAATAGGAAAGCTTATGACGTACCAACAGAAAAGGCTTTACAACAATTCTTGCAAGTGTATAGAATTACACCGAACAGTACTACGCCATCGGCATTATCGCCGGCGGAAGTAATGTTCGCCCTAAAAATTAGATCGATATTCAACAAATTACTGCCAAAACAGACAAAGCAATCACCAACGTCGTTTGTACCAAAAAGAAAATTTAGCCCAGGGGAGAAAGTTTTTTTAAAAACTATTCGAAAACAACACATCCTATTGGGAGCCAGAGAAACGAATCGGGAACGTGATTTACATAATTCAGGGTCCGAAGTTCTCGCATAAAAAGCACTTAAATCAGATCAGAAAGAGGCTGTTAGAGGATTCTAACGGTCTACTTCAGGAAGAGGAGGAAGTAATGGACACAATATTTGACACATTCAATATGCAAAGGCCTCAAGCAATTTCAGAACCGCGGAAATCAAGCAGAAAAAGAAAATTTACAGAACCTTTAATGATTAATCCAAAGGGGAAAAAATATTAAAGACCATTGCGAGGGGTGTCATGTGTCCTTACCTATAACTACAGAGTGAACTCTTCCTAACACTATGTATACTACGCCTCTCAAGAGAGAGGTACGAATTGAGCCGACCTTCTTGGCTTGACGGTCGAACTCTCTGCCTCTGAGCAGAGCGGAACCCGGACGAAATTCCGCCGAAGGGCAGAGTCTCGTTCGGGGAGGTTGACCAACGCGATCCCGTTTATACGAGTTCTACGGGCATTTTTTGGCCGAGCCTACGGGCTCGGGAAACCCACGTTAAACTCGGCCTTGTGCCACATGCAACCCTCGTGGGGGGTGGCTAGATACCGAATCGAGTCGAGCCGATAGTAGTTCACTCCAAACCAGACTGACAGTCATACTAACACCTTCCACATCTTGTATTATTATTTCGTGTAATATACCTTCGTTATTTCTACTCTTGTGTTCGTGTTGTTCTTCCTTGGTCCTCACCTGGACCATAACAATTTGTTAAAATTTTCGCCTGTATTTCAGGTGTGAAACTTTACACAAAAATTAATCCTTTGGGCATATTTGAGGTATTTCGTTTATTCTAAACATTTTACATTCTTTATTGACGATAGCAGCATGCGTGGCAACGTCTTTGTCCTCCTTTTTTTTCTTTTTTTTGGCTTGATTCAAGCACCTGCACTGAGCATTTAACAGATAGTTTTTGTCATTAAATATTTGTATTTAATGAGTAATGTGTCTTAAAAACCGATTTCACCTGTTTTTCTCGTTAATATATGGTTGTATTAGCAATCCTCCATTGGAGCTATTTCCCTCAACAACAATTTCGTTTTTGCCTTGTCTTCCCACCAGCTGCATTCTGAGACTGAATAGTTGTCCATAGCTACGAAAATAAGCATAAAAAGTCAGTCCCTCATCTGAATTGTATATAAATTCTGATATGTTGTTTTTGATAGTGTCTGGCATAAGAGACGTTTAAGAATATAATATTTTCTTCATAATTATATCCAAAATACATGTTGCTATCTTTGTAGTTCTAGTAACTGTTGATTCTATTGTTGTTGTTTCTGTTGTTGTTGTTGAATTTCAACAATGTAAGCCGAAATTTTCGCCATATTCGCAAGAATGTTTTTCTTTTTTAACCAATGTGGTCGAAATTATTGTAACCCCAATAACAACTAGAATGGTTTTCCAAAATCATCGTTACAACGGTTATAAGTCGTAAGACATCCGAATCCTCGGCACAAAGGTTATAAATCCTGAGTTTCGACTGCATCATGGCCGCTATTATAACTCCACAATTCTATAACTACATTTCTAACAAACTCTTACTTAATAACGTACTTCATATAAGGATTCTCTATACATAATGCATCGGGAACTTGTCGTAACGCCTGTATTAGTTAGTATGAAGACTGACACCAAACGGCTGTTTTTACCAAACCGCACCACAAGGCAGGATGTGACACGGGGCTGATTTATCCCTGGGGCGATTTCCAGCCCTTAGGCCTCCACATACATGGGTTTGGGTTTGTCTACTTCCTCAGACGAGACGCATAGCCTCGTTTGGGTTCCCATATGCTCGAAGGCAGAGAGCGCTTCAAGTCTGTCGCGAGCGCGGCAACGAACTGCTTGGATCGAGGTGGCAGTCGGTCTTACCCCTGGCCTGGAGCTTTTACACTAATAGACTAGAACATATAGTCACGGCGGGTTTACTATGCAATTTCTAACATTCAGCATGTTAAATAAACAAAAAATTATAAAATATGAATTCCTTAGCAACTTTGGTATCATTAATCAGCATTCTTATGAAATTTAGGATCTTAAATAAACATAACACTATACGACATACATTCCTTATCAACTTTAGCATCTTAAATAAATATAAAATTATAAAATATACATTCTTTAGGAACTTTGAGACCATTAACCAACATAAAATTATAAAACATACATTCCTTATCAATCTTAGCATCTTAAATAAATATAAAATTTTAAAATATACATTCCTTAGGAACTTTGAGACCATTACCCAACATAAAATTATAAAACATACATTCCTTATCAATCTTAGCATCTTAAATAAATATAAGATTTTAAAATATACATTCCTTAGGAACTTTGACACCATTAATCAACATAAAATTATAAAACATATATTCCTTATCAATCTTAGCATCTGAAATAAATATAAAATTATAAAATATACATTCCTTAGGAACTTTGAGACCATTAACCAACATAAAATTATAAAACATACATTCCTTATCAATCTTAGAATTTTAAATAAATATGAAATTATAAAATATACATTTCTTCGCAACTTTGAGACCATTAATTAACATAAAATTATAAAACATACATTCCTTATCAATCTTAGCATTTTAAATAAACATAAAATTATAAAATATATATTTCTTCGCAACTTTGAGACCATTAACCAACATAAAATTATAAAACATACATTCCTTATCAATCTTAGCATCTTAAATAAATATAAAATTATAAAATATACATTCCTTAGGAACTTTGAGACCATTAACCAACATAAAATTATAAAACATATATTCCTTATCAATCTTAGCATCTTAAATAAATATAAAATTATAAAATATATATTTCTTTGCAACTTTGAGACCATTAACCAACATAAAATTATAAAACATACATTCCTTATCAATCTTAGCATCTTAAATAAATATAAAATTATAAAATATACATTCCTTAGGAACTTTGAGACCATTAACCAACATAAAATTATAAAACATACATTCCTTATCAATCTTAGCATCTTAAATAAATATAAAATTATAAAATATACATTCCTTAGGAACTTTGAGACCATTAACCAACATAAAATTATAAAACATATATTCCTTATCAATCTTAGCATCTTAAATAAATATAAAATTATAAAATATACATTCCTTAGGAACTTTGAGACCATTAACCAACATAAAATTATAAAACATACATTCCTTATCAATCTTAGCATCTTAAATAAATATAAAATTTTAAAATATACATTCCTTAGGAACTTTGAGACCATTAATCAACATAAAATTATAAAAAATATATTCCTTATCAATCTTAGCATCTTAAATAAATATAAAATTATAAAATATACATTCCTTAGGAACTTTGAGACCATTAACCAACATAAAATTATAAAACATATATTCCTTATCAATCTTACCATCTTAAATAAATATAAAATTATAAAATATACATTCCTTAGGAACTTTGAGACCATTAATTAACATAAAATTATAAAACATACATTCCTTATCAATCTTAACATTTTAAATAAACATAAAATTATAAAATATATATTTCTTCGCAACTTTGAGACCATTAACCAACATAAAATTATAAAACATACATTCCTTATCAATCTTAGCATTTTAAATAAATATAAAATTATAAAATATATATTTTTTGCAACTTTGAGACCATTAACCAACATAAAATTATAAAACATACATTCCTTTATCAATCTTAGCATCTTAAATAAATATAAAAACATTTTATAAAATATACATTCATTCTTAGAAACTTTGAGACCATTAACCAACATAAAATTATAAAAAAAATACATATTTTATCAATCTTAGCATCTTAAATAAATATAAAATTATAAAATATACATTCCTTAGGAACTTTGAGACCATTAACCAACATAAAATTATAAAACATATATAACTTTTATCAATCTTATATAATCTTTAAATAAATATAAAATTATAAAATATACATTCCTTAGAAACTTTGAGACCATTAACCAACATAAAATTATAAAACATACATTCCTTATCAATCTTAGCATCTTAAATAAATATAAAATTTTAAAAAATACATTCCTTAGGAACTTTGAGACCATTAACCAACATAAAATTATAAAACATACATTCTTTATATAAAAATCTTACGAATTTTAAATAAATATAAAATTATAAAATATATATTTCTTCGCAACTTTGAGACCATTAACCAACATAAAATTATAAAACATACATTCCTTATCAATCTTAGCATCTTAAATAAATATAAAATTATAAAATATACATTCCTTAGGAACTTTGAGACCATTAACCAACATAAAATTATAAAACATACATTCCTTATCAATCTTAGAATTTTAAATAAATATAAAATTATAAAATATACATTTTTCGCAACTTTGAGACCATTAATTAACATAAAATTATAAAACATGACATTCCTTATCAATCTTAGAATTTTAAATAAATATAATAAATAGGAACTTAAAATATATATTTCTTCGCAACTTTGATAACCATTAACCAAGGTAAAATTACCAAAAACATACATAAAACTTATCAATCTTAGCATCTTAAATAAATATAAAATTATAAAATATATATTTCTTCGCAACTTTGAGACCATTAACCAACATAAAATTATAAAATAAACTTAGGAATTTTCCATTATCAATCTTTATCAATCTTAAATAAATATAAAATTATAAAATATACATTCCTTAGGAACTTTGAGACCATTAACCAACATAAAATTATAAAACATACATTCCTTATCAATTTTAGCATCTTAAATAAATATAAAATTTAAAAAAAATATTATTCCTTAGGAATATAAAAAAAATTTTGAGACCATTAACCAACATAAAATTATAAAACATATATTCCTTATCAATCTTAGCATCTTAAATAAATATAAAATTATAAAATATACATAAAATTTAGGAACTTTTGAGACCATTAACCAACATAAAATTATAAAAACATACATATTTTATCAATCTTATCATCTTAAATAAATATAAAATTATAAAATATACATTCCTTAGGAACTTTGAAATAAATTAACCAACATAGGAAAAATTATAAAACATACATTTCCTTATCAATCTTAGCATTTTAAATAAATATAAAATTATAAAATATATATTTCTTCTTATCAACTAGCATTTTAAATAAATATAAAATTTAAAACATAAAATTATTAAAAACATACATTCCTTATCAATCTTAGCATCTTAAATAAATATAAAATTATAAAATATACATTCCTTAGAACTTTGAGAACTTTATAAGACCATTATCAATCCAATTTTAAATAAAATTATAAAACATGAGACATTCCTTATCAATCTTAGCATCTTAATTTTAAATAAATATTAAATTATAAAATATACAATCTTTCTTTAGGAACTTTGAGACCATTAACCAAAATAAAATTATAAAACATATATTCCATTTTAAATAAATATAAAATTTAAAAGCATCTTAAATAAATATAAAATTATAAAATATACATTCCTTCAAGGAACTTTGAGAATAAAATTATATTTCCAACATAAAATTATAAAACATACATTCCTTATCAATCTTAGCATCTTAAATAAATATAAAATTATAAAATATACATTCCTTAGGAACTTTGAGACCATTACCCAACATAAAATTATAAAACATACATATTTTATCAATCTTAGCATTTTAAATAAATATAAAATTATAAAATATATATTTCTTTAAAACTCTGAGACCATTAACCAACATAAAATTATAAAACATACATTCCTTATCAATCTTAGCATCTTAAATAAATATAAAATTATAAAATATACATTCCTTAGGAACTTTGAGACCATTAACCAACATAAAATTATAAAACATACATTCCTTATCAATCTTAGCATTTTAAATAAATATAAAATTATAAAAAATATACATTCTTTAGGAACTTTTAAATATAAAATTAACCAACATAAAATTATAAAACATATATTTCCTTATCAATCTTAGCATCTTAAATAAATATAAAATTATAAAATATACATTCCTTAGGAACTTTAAGACCATTAACCAACATAAAATTATAAAACATATATTCTTTTTATCAATCTTAGCATCTTAAATAAATATAAAAAATTATAAAAAAATATACATTCCTTAGGAACTTTGAGACCATTAACCAACATAAAATTTATAAAACATACATTTTAAATAAATCAAAATTTAAAAGCATCTTAAATAAATATAAAATTATAAAAAATATATTAAAATATAATTCTTTAGGAAGACCATTAACCAACATAAAATTATAAAACATACATTTCCTTATCAATCTTAGCATTTTAAATAAATATAAAATTATAAAATATACATTCCTTAGGAACTTTTATAAAACCATTAACCAATTTAAATAAAATTATAAAAATATACATTCCTTATCAATCTTAGCATCTTAAATAAATATAAAATTATAAAATATACATTCCTTAGGAACTTTGAAACCATTAACCAACATAAAATTATATAAAAAACATATATAACATTTATCAATCTTAGCATCTTAAATAAATATAAAATTATAAAATATACATTTTTTAGGAACTTTGAGACCAATAATTATAAAACATAAAATTATAAAAAAACATACATTCCTTATCAATCTTTCAAGCATCTTAAATAAATATAAAATTATAAAATATACATTATTTTTAGGAACTTTGAGACCATTAACCAACATAAAATTATAAAACATACATTCCTTATCAATCTTAGCATTTTAAATAAATATAAAATTAAAATATATATTTCTTCGCAACTTTGAGACCATTAACCAACATAAAATTATAAAACATACATTCCTTATCAATAATCTTAGCATCTTAAATAAATATAAAATTATAAAATATACATTCTTTAGGAACTTTGAGACCATTAACCAACATAAAATTATAAAACATACATTCCTTATCAATCTTAGACCATTAACCAAATTTTAAATAAATATAAAATTATAAAATATATATTTCTTCGAACTTTAACTTTTAAGACCATTAATTAACATAAAATTTTAAAAAATATAAAATTTCCTTATCAATTTTTAAATTTTAAATAAACATAAAATTATAAAATATATATTTCTTCGCAACTTTTCCTAGGAACCATTAACCAACATAAAATTAAAAAACATACATTCCTTATCAATCTTTAAATTTTAAATAAATATAAAATTATAAAATATATATTTCTTTCGCAACTTTGAGACATAATTAACCAACATAAAATTATAAAACATACATTCCTTATCAATCTTAGCATCTTAAATAAATATAAAATTATAAAATATATATTTCTTCGCAACTTTGAGACCATTAACCAACATAAAATTATAAAACATACATTCCTTATCAATCTTAGCATCTTAAATAAATATAAAATTATAAAATATACATTCCTTAGGAACTTTGAGACCATTAACCAACATAAAATTATAAAACATACATTCCTTATCAATCTTAGCATCTTAAATAAATATAAAATTATAAAATATACATTCCTTAGGAACTTTGAGACCATTAACCAACATAAAATTATAAAACATATATTCCTTATCAATCTTAGCATCTTAAATAAATATAAAATTATAAAATATACATTCCTTAGGAACTTTGAGACCATTAACCAACATAAAATTATAAAACATACATTCCTTATCAATCTTAGCATCTTTCAAAATAAATATAAAATTATAAAATATACATTCCTTAGGAACTTTGAGACCATTAACCAACATAAAATTATAAAACATACATTCCTTATCAATCTTAGCATTTTAAATAAATATAAAATTATAAAATATATATTTCTTCGCAACTCTGAGACCATTAACCAACATAAAATTATAAAACATACATTCCTTATCAATCTTAGCATCTTAAATAAATATAAAATTATAAAATATACATTCCTTAGGAACTTTGAGACCATTAACCAACATAAAATTATAAAACATACATTCCTTATCAATCTTAGCATTTTAAATAAATATAAAATTATAAAATATACATTCCTTAGGAACTTTGAGACCATTACCCAACATAAAATTATAAAACATACATTCCTTATCAATCTTAGCATCTTAAATAAATATAAAATTATAAAATATACATTCCTTAGGAACTTTGAGACCATTACCCAACATAAAATTATAAAACATACATTCCTTATCAATCTTAGCATTTTAAATAAATATAAAATTATAAAATATATATTTCTTCGCAACTCTGAGACCATTAACCAACATAAAATTATAAAACATACATTCCTTATCAATCTTAGCATCTTAAATAAATATAAAATTATAAAATATACATTCCTTAGGAACTTTGAGACCATTAACCAACATAAAATTATAAAACATACATTCCTTATCAATCTTAGCATTTTAAATAAATATAAAATTATAAAATATACATTCCTTAGGAACTTTGAGACCATTAACCAACATAAAATTATAAAACATATATTCCTTATCAATCTTAGCATCTTAAATAAATATAAAATTATAAAATATACATTCCTTAGGAACTTTGAGACCATTACCCAACATAAAATTATAAAACATACATTCCTTATCAATCTTAGCATCTTAAATAAATATAAAATTATAAAATATACATTTCTTCGCAACTTTGAGATCAGGTTGGACCTAGGAACAACACCAATGAAAAGGTGATTCAACTCTCCTCAAGATCTCCAATCAGAGGCCTTGCTGACGGATGTATTTTATCGACATACCCAGGACGTGGAAACATTCGGTGTTCATTGACGGAACTGTTAGCGTTACTCTCGTATCAAATCTATAAACTTTTTTCTTAAAACATTTTTCTCAGGGAAATACGTTACTCATGTCAACTAATTGTTATCACTCTTGACTAGTATTGTTAAGCCTTTTCTTCGTAACCTTTTGTTTAATTTAGTGTAGAAAAGTCAACATGTTATATCCTTATTTTCTCTTCGAGTTAAATGTGCTACAAATTTTAGTTGTTGATGCTGTTGAGAGTCCTCAACTAATGTCGCTTCGGTATTTGGTAAAGTACTTCGTTTGTGATTCTACAGCACCAGTCTACTAAATTCGACGAAAGACAGGCCTCTTCAAGGCTCACAAGATTCACTTGCTTTAAGCTATTTGTAATCACTGATCTGAAGAAAAAAAACTGTTATATATAGCTGATAATTTAGACATTTCTGGACGGGGTGGATGCTATGCATGACATCCACATGAGAGTTGAAATCTGACAAGGCGATGTAATAACGTCGAGTTTTTAGGTTAATGTTTTGTCTTTATAGCACCTTGATTAAATTAATCTTAGCACCAAATTGGTTATAAGTGATCCATAGAGCGAGATATTCTTTTAACAGTGTTTACTAGTATTACACTGTGAATGTTTAGAATGGATTTGAGGCCCTTTTTGTGGCGATATTATTGTCAGCCAGTATTTTGTTAAATAAAAACATCTTAAAAATGTTACAAAATTTTTTTCGACAGTTATTACCTTGAGGATTATCAGCTAAATGAAGTGGACCTCATATGAAGCACGTCAAACGACCCTAACAAGGAAGTTCACTGAGAAGCCCAAGACTCTGGGTCATTGATAAACTACTTTTTTAGACAAAGATGGCAAGACAAAGAACGTTGTCCTCTATAAGACTGTGGTCACTAGCAGCGGAAAATAATAGAGAGATCCACAGAAAGCGGACAGAAAGGGACAAGAGACCGTTCACCGCGACGTGAAAAGGAAGATACACCCGTTAGACTCTTCGCCTCTTCGCCTCTTCCGCTTCACGGCTGTATCATTCGTCAACAGCAGAATGTTACAAGCAAAATAAAATTTGTCTACGGCTAAAATCGGCTCATGGTTTTATTTCGTAGGAACAACCCTATACTTTAATCCCAATCTCAGATCGTAGTTCCGGTTTTAGACATTTTATTTAGCTATCCTACATAGCTTACGTCCATATCACGTTGAAACAGCGGTTCCAATCAGTAAATAGATGGGTGACCGCTCAGGAATAATAAGTGGGGTAAGCTTGGATGTGAGGGTGAGGTAATGGCAGAAGGCTCTGAATGAGTAATCGGAGAGCCTAGTTCCAATTAAAGTTGGGTCCGTTTTACAGTGTAACCCTGATATAAGAGACCCGGATATTAGAGAAACCCGGATATAACAGAGATTTTAAATTAGAGCCTGTGTTACCTAAACAAAATAGACCAAACCCGGATATAAAAGAAACCCGGATATAAGAAACTTCTTCTCCGGTCCCGACAACTCTCTTATATCCGGATTACACTGTATTCACTTACGGCCCTTCTCTCACAGCCATGGGTGAAATATTAAGATTTGTATCTGAAAATCATTACTATCTTCCAAAAAATTCGTTTCGTCCTTAAGTAACCTCAAAAGGGTTGATAAACCGTAAATAACGATTCAATCAATCAATCATTAAATGTGCAATTTCGTCTTCTATTTTGTTGTTATAATCTGCAAACTTATTTTATCTTCACTATTTACATTATTCGGACTATTGTCCTCATATTTGTCGCCATATTTATTACAAAGTTCCGGCCGTTGTAGCGGTGGTTGCAATGTCGAACGGAACCCTTTATTTCGCTCACTGGGATAGACTGTTCTAGTTCCACGTGCCAAGGACACATGGCACAGTGGATAAAGGCTTTGGTAAGACCCAGTGACAGGACACAAAGAGTGTGAGTTCAATACCCGGTTAAGGCAGTGGAGAACTTGCAGAGAGGAATTAACAGGAGATAACTGATAACGGACATCCATTAAACATGGCAAATGGAACTAGAACAGTCTAACCCAGTGGGCGAAATAAAAAGGTTCAGTTCGACATTGCAACTAGCTGATGAAGGCCGAAACGTTGTAATAAATATGGCGACAAAGATGAAGACAATAGTCCGAATAATGTAAATAGTCAATTCTCAATTGACACATTCAAGTAAAGAACTAAGATTTTGCCCTAATCCTCCAAAGTTTGATAAGTACACATTGGCAAAGGACCTGAAATCCTTCTTTTGAAGAATATGGATAAATTCCCTCTACGAGCACAATAGTCGGAATAATGTAAATAGTGTACATAATACCTCATCTCAGAAATATAGACAGATACAGAAAGGCCGAAACGTTGTAATAAATATGGCGACAAAGCTGAGGACAATAGTCCGAATAATGTAAATAGTGTACATAATACCTCATCTCAGAAATATAGACAGATACTGAAAGGCCGAAACGTTGTAATAAATATGGCGACAAAGATGAGGACAATAGTCCGAATAATATAAATAGTGTACATAATAGCTCATCTAAGAAATATCGACAAATAGTGAAAGGCCGAAACGTTGTAATAAATATGGCGACAAAGATGAGGACAATAGTCCAAATAATGTAAATAATGTACATATCACCTCATCTCAGAAATATAGACAGATACTGAAAGGCCGAAACGTTGTAATAAATATGGCGACAACGCTGAGGTCCATAGTCCGAATAATGTAAATAGTGTACATAATACATCATCTCAGAAATATAGACAGATATTGATTTATCTTGAATGAATCTCAGACGTCGTTTATTTTAAAAGAACATATCTTAAATGCAATGCTGTTTGTTCAATACTTGGCTCAAGATTTGTCATCCTGTGTGAAAATGCGCAATGACTGAAGTTCTTAATTCAAGCATTTATGCAGATGACACAATCATTTACGCCTTTCTTAGTAGCAAATCCGACAGACTCGACAATGTAAACCTGGTAACTGCTGTTGAAAAGAACCGCCACTCAGTGGTTAACTGGGGCAAGAAATGGCTTGCAAATTTTTACGCTTCCAAAACAAAACTGCTTTCATTTAACCATCACAAAGAACTTTTTTTATGCCTGCCGCCAGCGTGGCTCATGCTAAAGTCCAGGAGAGCATCACTCTACGTCTTCCTCGTCTCACGTTTTACACTGACATGAAGTGGAGCTGCTATATCGAATCAATTGTTACGTCTATCTACTGTAAGGAAATTTGGTTCATTGTGTCGTACCAGAAATCTTTGTCGTCAGAATCCATGTTGCACATTTATACGTGACGTGGCTTCCCTTTGCCTTTTCTACACATATTTTTATGGCAACTGCTCTGGCGAACTGGTGCCCCAACTGCATGAATTTAAGCTTGCCACTAGTTTTCATAGTTGTACTGTTGATGATATTTTTTTACACCTCAACCTGCTATTACGTTGTAAACGCCATCAACTCGCTTTGTTTTCCGTGTTTTGAATTCTTAAGCGCTTCGAACTTCTTTGCACTGTTTTTACTCAATTTAAGGAGTGACCATGACTGGCAACGGCTAGTCAAAATATTTCCATAAAAATAAATCATTCGTTGGAACTATTTTTTTTCTCTTAATTAAACTCTTTTAAGGGTTAGCCTTATTGATTTGAGAAACATTCTGCAAATTTCCAACGAATACTGTGACTACAACGTTCACCCACTATGATTCCAATTGATCATTTACTGGACGTGCTTCAAGAAGTCTATGTACAAGATCATGCCCCTAAAAACGTCAGGGATCCGTGCACAGCTATCGAAATTGCGAGACTCAGTATCTCACCAGAGGTCTTCGGACTACTTGTATAATTTCTACTACGTCATTTTAGCGATCTTCGCCAGGAAAAATGGGTCGTATATCAGAACTGTTACCTAGCCAATGACTTTTGTTGTATACGTCTATTAATCTCCTATTTGTATAACTGACAATCAAGTCTAGCTCCAAGCCGGGAAATGGGTGAAGGCGGAAAACTGGTGCCTCATAACCAGCTGCTATAGAGAGATGGAGCTCGACATCCCAGTGTGACACTATTTAGCGTTTGGCTAACTAATTAAGCGTGAAAATTAAAAGCGAGAAATACTTAAGGCGAGAAGAAGCTATCACGAAAGACATACTGAGCGATGTTATTTTTTTTAACAAAGAATAGTGGTAAAGATTTTATTTTCATTTGCGAAGAAAAGTATTTTTTTCGCAGAAGATAGGAAATTCGTAAAATCTCGGATCTGTCAGAATTAATTTATGCTATGACGCGGCGAATAAAAGATCTGTCCATGGCAATAAGGAAAATTTCAAATTGCTCAAGTGGCTTTCAAAGCGAAATGCTAGAAGATAATCAGAATTAGGTCGAGCATCGACCGAGAAAGGTTAGACCACCCCAAAGAAAAAGTGGGGGGGGAGAGAAAAAGGAAAAGAATAAACCATTAACTATCTTTCGGAGATATCATATGGTTTTGGAAAGGGACCACCTGTTTTATGTTCAGACCTTGCCATGATAAAAGTTTGTTCCCTGGACAGATTGTTGGCGACAGAAGTACGAAGGCGTTGAGGATACAAAGAGATTCACTTGACCACCCCAATACTTTCTTGACGAAAATCTCGTTAATGAATTCCAGATGACATTCAGTTAAGATAGAGACTTAATGACCACACTACGAGTCGTGGGGGTCCCAGTCGGAGAAAAGAAAGAAAAGAAAAAGGAAGATAATTTTTTTTCTTTGAACGATAATTGTAAATTGAGGCCAGTCTAGCCACACCCACACTACCGAGCGTTCATTGGCTGAATGGTGGCGTGGGCGATGGGCGATGGGCGAAGGTAAACATATGAGAAAGAAGGGAAACCAGTTGACGCCTCTTGGTGTGAGATACCAATATGAGAAAGGAAGAATTTGGGAGGACAATTCCCTTAAGAACCCCTCTAAAACAGAAAGTAATGGACTTCCAAAAATGGAAAGTGATAAATTTTGCTGTCCGAAAACAAAGAAAATCCTTATTGCGGATTTAGAACCCAAACCACGACAGGTTTTGGTCGGCGTCCATATAAACGAACGTCCTCAGAGCAGAGTTAGCCACAGGACAGACAGAGTTACAGAGCCGACAGAGTTGAGCTGTGAGCTCGGAGACCAGCCTCGCAGGAGCGGACTGAAAGATATCCACGCATTCCGACTTAGACTTCTAACAAAAACTTTTTTTTTTTGAAGAACGACTTAGACTCACACCACCAAAACAAGTTTTACGAATATCGTCTGAAGACACCAAAAACCAATTTATTGAAAAACAACTTAAGATATTAAGACTCGCCTAACAAACGCAAAGTGTCACGTATCCATAGAAGCGGTTTGGGAGAAAGATGCAGTCCTGTATTCAGCAACCAGATATAAAGCTACTTGTTATTCTCTTTTTAACACATTTGAATCTTTTGAGTTGTTACTTTATTTTATCTTACATATACTTGTGCGGTGTCACGTTTGCCCGAATTCGGCTTGCACTACGGCCCGACGACTGATTGATTTCGTCTACCTAAGATCAAATCACAACGTGGGTAGGTTGGACTAGAAATCAAAACAGTTACTTCGGTAACCAGACGTTGGAGGCGAGCTGGGAACGACAAGGCTGATGCCGAATCTAACCAGATTTCCATCCGAATCAGCCAAGGGTTAGATCGTCACAGGATAGCACGGGAGAGGCCCAGGGTGACGTCACACCAGGAAGGCAGTCATTTTAACCTCCGCTGCCTTGCGGTCATATCCAAACATAGAAAAGGCCATGGAAGTAAATCCAGATAAATTCTAGAGTGGAGCGCCGATCTACACTGACAACTTTCCCACAACTCTTGCTGCCAAACCGTTCCCAAATATAATACCCTGTATTTATTTGGCTCTTGCCATTACGGCTGAGAGGAGAGCACGCGGTCTCCCTATACTATCGTCTAGGCCTGTACCCGCCCTGGAGAGACCCCTCCAATTTCACCACCAAAGACTAAATTTTGACCAAAGATGGCGCTACCTTTATCTCGCGATATAAATGGATGCCTACGATATTTCCAAGTGAAGTTTTAAACAAAATAACTAATGCAATTTTAGATTCCTCGTGTTTGTATAGAAATATTGTTTTCGTGTCGAAATATTTTACTAAGATTTTATGAAATTATATTAAATGCAGCTTCTTGCTAAATCTCATGAGCCTTCGGGAGACACCTTGTTCCTCCAGCTATCACGATCTTGGCGGAGTGTCAGAACGTCCGCCAGAACCAGATTAATTTTCTGGAGGTCATGGCGAACGACGTCCTTCCTTTGATTGGTTACAGGTGTAGTAAAACAGGTTTTTGCCTGTCAGCAGAAAAAAAAAGACAAAGTTATTATCGCAAAACTAGATATCAGTACCAGCACTAATACCCCGATCCATCCACAGAAATACTTCCGGATTTCTGATGGTATACAAAAGTGTCGTCTATTGCACGCTACTGCAACATAGACAAACCACCTCGGCAAGCGTTTATTGCTATCAGTGTGATTGGACAAACGAAGCATTATATGTCCTGCTTTTGGTAAACCGAATTCTTCAGTATTTAACGCAAAGAAATACTCTGAAAAAATATCGTGACGATGGGAGGCTCATCTATATTCTCCTAACTGTATAGAAAAGCTGCTTAACATGGGGTCCATTGACCAATGACCGTCTAGATGGTCCATGGATAAGTTTCAGGAGGCCCGGAAAGATCAGATAAAAAGTAACATATTCATTATATAGCCTTTGTCCAAATAAACGGTTTCTCCATTGAAAGAAATAAAAGAAACTGAACCCCGAAACTGCTTGAACGAAAACATATCCGGCCTCTTCATACAATACTGACCGATAGGTGTTGCTTGACTTGTTGTTGGGTCCATGTTTACCATTTAAACATGTGCCATCATTCTCTCTACATCCGCCATTTTAACATTTTGTAAGAGCAAGGGATAATTCTCATTTTCCACGGTTTATTACGGTCTGATTATTTTTATAAGCGTTTCACCCCAAACAAGGCGAGAAGCCACTAGCACGCAATGGGATACAGAGGGTTGGAGCGAGAGCAAAGAGGAGGGATAGAGGAAAGGATGAAGAGAAGGATAGGGGATAGATCAGGGCATCTGGAGACGTTGATTGTATAGTTGGAGATTATAGCTATCAGGGAAACAGGAAGAAGGGATGGAGTTCCACAGTCGAGAGGTGCGAGACATGAAGCTATTGGAGTAGATTAGACGGCTACATTTAACAGTTTCGACAGTGAAAGGGGGTGTGATAGATGCCAGGCTAGTCGAACACTTAAATTCATGAAGTTTGTGAAACAGAGAAAGCAGCTCCTCAGAGCAGTTACCATGAAAGTATTTGTAAAAAAGACAGAGGGAGGCGACGGCACGTCTGTGAGCGAGCGACTGCAGACAAGATGCCAGATCAGGGCCAGTTACATTGCATATCCGTCTCTGGATCTTATCAAGGACCTACAGACAAACAGAAAGGGCTCCAGACCATATATGGCAGCAATACCCCAGACAAGGGTAAATGGTTGATTTGTAGATTTGAAGGCTCGACTCCGGCGAGAAAAATTTCCTGGCGCGGCACAGGGTAGCGGGGGGGGGGGGCAAATTTCCTTGGATATTCCTGAAACTTATATATTTATTTTATCCAACCATCATCATTGGTTCCAGAAGCGGAAGCAGTTGTAGAGTCGATGTACCACTGTGCAAATTCCTGGATTGAAAGAATTATTTACACTCTTTATATTCGGATTATTGTCCTCACCCTTACTGAGGTCCTCATAGCTTAGCATATGCACTGATTCTTTCAGACGTCTTACTTTCCAGTATCCTACTCTGTCCACTATTTTCACTTCATTCTACAGGGACGGATGACCACTCCTTAACTTTTGCTAAAAAACGGTCTAGCTAGAAATAAATACAACATGGGAGCCGCTAATAAATAAAGAGAGATGATAGCAAATCTTCAACTGCAGCAGCAACAGTAATCAAAACTTGGATAGCAGAAGCAGTGGCAGCCTAATCAGCAGTGAAGGTTAGGCTTAAAGATCTAAGTTTACTTCGTGGACAATAGCCTAGTGGATAAAAGCGTTGGTTTGTGAATTTGGTGATATTTTGAGTTCAATACCAGCTGTGTACTTTCACTCGGTGTAAACCGGCGAGAAATATGGGAAGAGTCTGTCAGTTAAATGTCACACGTGATACACGCTTGGGCGATCCTGTATCTTTCGATATATGACTGAGGAGGCATATTTTTTCTGCAATAGTTTGAAACCTTGTTCAACCCATAGGTGCGGGAAGAAGAAATGGATTCATAACTTTCCCAAGGGTATTTGTGCGTAGGTGAATCTAATGAACTCGACTGGAATTCGAACTCTGCTCTCCAAGTTCTCACTCTGAATCGATAATCATTTTATCTTATTTTATTTAAAACTTAAGAGTACTAAATAAAATGAGAACAAGACGATATCCCCAGAAATGAACAATGGAATAACAACAGTCTACCCTCGTAGATTAAATCGAGGGTTCACTTCGGAATTTCCTGTAGGGTACTCAGCACCTGAGAAAGGCCGAAGGATGAGTACAATAGTCCGAATATAAAAGGTGTAAATAATGATAGTGTAAATAACGATAATTCCACAAAAAAATATTCATTGAGTGTCTTTGGCAAGTAGATCTGGCGAAACCCATCCCTCCCCAGTTCAAACCATAGTCGATGACTTCCAACATGAAGGTTTGTCTTGATCATGGACACGTGTCTGTTGATTTCATCAGCTCAACCCTCTACTCAAACCGTTGTCTTCTGCCCAGCGAGGCTGTATCTTCGCAGTACTGATATATATATATATATATATATATATATATATATATATATATATATATATATATATATATGAACCCAATATAAATTTCTATTTGAATAATGTTCTTTATTTAAGAGTGCCGGCTTTGATAGATTTTATGAATTAAAGAATAAAATTTAAAAGGAATAGAATCAGGATTTATAAAGTTATTTTTTCAAACGATTTAGTTTGGTTTATTTTGTTTTACGGCATATCAAACACAATAGGTTATTTAATGCCGACAAAATTGCTGCTAATTTTTATTTCGTCAAAAATCTTTTGCTGCTAATATTTTTTTTACAAAATGTATTTCTGGTAATAATGTATACAAAAAAGTATTTCTGATATTAAAACCTACTTTTTACACTTTCATAGTGTTTTGACCCTAATTTAGGGGTTAACTATTTGCCTACAGCTGGGGCCCTTGACTGCAAGCCAAGATAAACATGTGAATACCAGCAATTATGAGGTGTTTCCACGTTCCTCAAAACCTCATAATCAGAGGCCTTGCTGTTGGACGTAGTTTATCGTCTTACCCAAGACGCGGATGGAGTTTATCGTCGTAGCCAGGGCGCGGATGAAGTTTGTCATACCCAGGACGGTTTTTCAAACGGCTTAAAACCTGTATATGTTGTATTTCTGGCATCAGTAATTTGGACAAAATATTCAAATGTAAAACCTCCACTTACGTTTATGTTTTAGTTTAATTTTCTTTACTTTTAATTTTTGCTTGGATGGTTAGCAGTATAATAAAGGAGTTCGTCTCACCATTGGAATGTCATGATAGAAGCTTCGTAGCACTTACACCCTTCTGTAAATTAATTGAAACAACTGCTTTAGTTTTCTTTTTTTCACCATATGATCAGTTTTAGATCCACTGGAGTGACAGGGTGTAATCGATTTCTATTTTTCCTCAGATTAGGTCATTTGCTGTGTTGTGCAATAATAATGAATATATTTTCGGAGTGTACGATGAAATTTGTTTGGCCTTGAAAAATATTGCGTCATCCGTGATTGCATCAGATTGTCATCACGGCCAGACACTATTGTCTCGACTGTCGATTAGTTGTCATGTCTGTAATGGAATTTACTCAAAGGAAGCGTATGAAAATTGTAACGCTGCACGAACACACTGGCAAGCCTTAGCAGTGAGCAAATCAAAGTACTGACCTGGAAACTCTCCTGATTTAAATCCAATTAAACTTGGGGTCAATCTGCAAGGAAAGACTTCGTGGAATGGACATGCGAAGTACTAACCTGTGCATTGGGTTATGTTTCATTGGAAAAATACGAAAAAAAGTAAATAATAACGGAATTATTCATTTTGTTTCAATTAATTTGCACAAGGGTGTATCGTGTAACAGGAATGGCACGGCAGAGACTGCATAAAGAAGCGAACAAAGAATTGTTGCAATAGCAAAGCAACCTTGACAAATTTATTAAGAATATTAGAATAATTGATAACCTAGCAGGAAACCACCTGCATACGGATAGAAAACGAATTCAATAAATATGCAAAAATAGAAAGAGGCTTAAGACAAGGATGGGTCTTCTCACCGGACTTATTCAACTTATACAGTTTCTGAGATAATTATTAGTCCTACAAGGATTTATTATTGGCAGCCACAATCTTAACAAGATAACAATATTCAGATGACACATATAGCAGATTGATTGGTTCGATTGGTTGTCTTTGTTTGTCTACATACCAACACCTCTATGGGTTATTTAATGCCAAAATTTAAATATTTTTTGTACACAATTTTATTCTATTTTTTTGGAGACAATAATATTTTACTGATACAAGTCTTACTAATTAACTCATAGCTAGGGGAGAAGATGTAAATCCATATCTATCCTAAGAGCTTTTCCGAGTAAGTAAATATAACGAACCCGAGTGGAATTGGAACTCGGTCATCCGGTTAAACAATTCCGAGTAATTGTCAATTACATCACCCACACATAAAAGCTCACAGCACCTAGTATTCCCAAGCGGTCACCCATCTAGTTACTGACCAGGCTCGACGTTGCTTAACTGTGGTGATCATATGGGAACTGGTGTTTCAACATGATGTGGTCGTAAGGCGTTGATAGCAGATACAGTAAAAAAAAAACAACAAGAACTCGTACAGAATGACAGTGAGACGAAAAGACTATGCATCAATTGCAAATTACAAATTGGAGATACCAAAATCAAGCTCGTACATCAATATAAATATCTAGGAACTGTGATACTAAAATCCGAAAATTTCCTAGCCCGTCCTCACCGTATTTGCTCTTACGTAGCAATCTGATTACACTTCTGTAATCTATCCCCGGAGTTTTGTCTCGATCACCATGCTTTAGTGCGTCCTAGATTTCCTCCCTTGTCATGGGCCCTTCGCACCCAGCCGTTTCAGCCGCCTCGGGGCAGGGAATGTCAGCTAAATAAATGTGTCGAACTGAGCAGAACTCAGTCCGGGCATCATATAAATATATTATGAAATATGAAAATATATTAAAATAATATGAAAATATATTTCAGTAGTATGAATATATATTAAAATAATTGTCGGACTTAGTCCATTTCATAATATATGTATCCATTTGTTAACGTTAAGATACGCTTCGAGCAGATATGATCATTCGAAAAAAGATCGTGAGGAAATTTGTTGTTTAAAAACAGTAATTTCACTTTGTTAACCAGACGCTTCCTCCGTAACTAAATGGTATAGCACGTCATACTAAATGACAGTCCCTGTAGGATAGAGGTTCGATTCATGTCGGAGGAAAAATATTTTCTATGAAATTTCTTGGATATTCAAAGCAGTAAATGTTTTTATACTGTTTATTATAAACAGCATTTACTTAAATAACTGTATATTTTTAAAAATTACGTAGAAACAGAGTATATATATATATATGTATGTATGTATGTATGTGTGTGTGTGTATGTATGTATGTGTGTGTGTGTGTGAACGCATCAGTTAATGATACAAATTAAGATTCACAAAAAAAATTCTGGTCGGAGGAGGACTGTGGTAAGTTTGATAATTAATAAGCATGGGGGGGGGGAACAAAATACACGATACAAGGAAGGATAGGTGAAAAAAAATAGAAACAAAAGCAACAAAAAAACAAAAAAAAAAGAAAATATTCAATTAAAATTCAATGAATGATTCGAAGAGTTATACATCTACAGCAAGATAGCACAATTCTCAGATTTGCGTAATTTATACGACAATTTATCCATCGCACACAGGAGTCGAATAAAAAAAAGCATATATTACATAAACTGAATTAACTTCATGAATTAACACTAAAATAACTGCGGGTATCGTATTACTACATTTCTCTCTTTACTAAATCCCTGAGTTGCTAATTTTGTGAAGTATTTTTTTTAAAATAATGTTGTTATTAGAACACGCTTTACTTAATACGTCTCTAAAAATAGAGAAACATTTGCACGAATTATTATTTGTATAACGTTCTGTATAACGATATATGATGCGCATATTTTTCTTTTGAGTGATTTTCATAATATTTCGGTTATTCAACATCAAAAGCTCGCCTTTTTCTGAAAATATTCCAATTTTAAAATTATTCTTTCTGTCTCTACTTTGATGTTTTTCTCTTTACACACATTCTAGTTTTCTTAATTGTTGACAGAATTTAACTTGAAACTAGTTCCGGGATCAATATTCTTCCAAATATCAATTCAGAATCTGATTCCACAATTTCGCATGAAAAAGAAGTGAATAAAAAAAATACTTCATTTTGCAATCACTTTCAGAATGAACATAATGCCTGAAGAGGCCACCATCTTGAATAAATTTTGCTTTCTCTGTTAGTCTATTTTATTTATAATTGCAAATTTGAATCTTACTTTTTCTTGTTTTGTCTATGCCTCTAGAATTTCATCTTCTCGTATTTTTTCTGAATCGAAATTTCGTCATATTTTTTTTCTGCCAAAGGCTCGTTTTTATCACCCATCAGTTCTGTTGGTTTTCAAAGAGAGATAAATAATTACAAATAACAATTTTCATTTTTCCATTGGAGACATCGTGGAATAAAACATCTCTTTCCAGTTGATGAGATATAGAGATTTTGAAGAAACAGTTTCTGTTTCACTAATCTGAAAAGTGCCTTGACGTATCCTTTAGGTACAAGCACATATTTTATAAACAACTGGAATAGAAAAGTTTAACCAGCGTTTTTGTAAGACTGGTTCAGGATTTAGAGGGGGCTCATAATTAACAAGAAAAAAAAATTGCTCCGCAGTCAGATGCTATGTTCATATTGCAGTATCTGTTCCGCTGCCATGACCAGCTAAGAATCCCGCTTACAAAGCTTTGGCTTGTTAAGCGTGGGTGTCGGTAAAAGTCAAAGTTGACTAGTAAGCAAAAAGCCAGAAGAGAGTTGAGGAAGCGAGTAGTGCAATAGAAGAAACTATTAGCATAGAACTTACAATTACATCTAACCATTTCAATTGTAAAATGATGAGACCTCACCGCCAATCAAGTACTGTGCTTACATTCATAAAGTCTAGCTACTATAGAAGAAAGTAATATTAATTTTGAAAATACAAAAATGTGACATAAGGAGGAATAGGAGAAGGGTGGTGTTCAATCTGTCTTATCTTAAACTTAGCTAGTCACAATTACTGACCGAAACACACCACAGTATTCCCAACACCAAAACAACACATTCTTACTTATCATTCTTACTACACCCACCATAATACCTCAAAGTCTTTATAAAGTCCTAACTAGTTCCCATAGAAATAATTTCTTCTGTGGGAGATGGGGAATAAAAACAACAAGTTTAAAAAAACGAAAGACCAATTAATAAACGTACCATAGAGGAAAGTTCATCAGAACAATTATCATGAAAGTATGTATAGAAAAAGGTACATGGGATTTAAGTTAAAGTGGTGGAAATGTTACTGAAACCCAGGTGCCAGGTCAGGACCAGTAACTGCGGATGTTTCTTTAGATTTTAGGACGAATGATAGATATTTATATTTATGATTTTTATTAGAATAATAAATTATTATTATTATTATTATTATTATTATTTCCAAATTTATTATTAAATTTTAGGATGTTTAAAAAGTAAATTATATTTTTCATTTGTTTTCAGATGCATTTTAGTAGAACATAATTACCATCCGAATATCCTAATATTATAGCTCAAAAGAAAGAATTACTGTCTAATGCATCAAATGACTTGCCAAATTTTAATAATAACTCTATCAAAAACTAAAATTATTATGGATGACAATGGAGC
This sequence comes from Acanthosepion pharaonis, assembly GCA_903632075.3. Classification (NCBI taxonomy): domain Eukaryota; kingdom Metazoa; phylum Mollusca; class Cephalopoda; order Sepiida; family Sepiidae; genus Acanthosepion; species Acanthosepion pharaonis. The sequence goes on from CAHIKZ030000352.1 coordinate 372,062, forward strand.
CGTTAAAGCGTCGTGCATATGATCGGATAATATGAAGTTTATAAACATCTATCTAAATAAATAAACGGTAAATTCTGTCTGTCCGTCAGTGTGTCTGAAACCATTCTAACTCTGGCTACACTTGCTCTACATAGACATATTATACCTTTTTCGAATCATGATGATCCGGGGATTGTAAATCTGTCCTTCATCTGGTGTTTGAACATCCAGCATTGGGATTTATGCACGGATGAGGAGGGAACGGTTAAAAATTCAATTTTTAAAATAACTGAAAAAAAAAATGGTGATTTTAAAAGTTTTTGATTCATATTTAGTTTAAAGTAACACAAAAACTTTGTGAATTTAAAAATTTTTGTTTTAAATTCAGTTTAAAATATCTCCAAAATTTTGTGAATTGAGAAAATCAATTTTATTTCTTGAAAATGCCAAGGAATCAGAATTAAAGTGAGAGGTTTTGTGACGTAAGATTTTGTTATTTGAAGAATTCAAATCAATTAAATTTCCACGGAGTTTGTGATTTCAAGAACTCAATTTTCAATCTGAATTGGAATTTCGACCCAAATGGGAGTCTCGGGCCAAATCGGTCTTTTGGCCAGAATCAGAATTAAAGTGAGGTTTTGAAGTTCCATAGAATGTATTGAAGAATTTCTCCAAAATTATCATTGCTGTTTTCTAAGCTTAACCCTTTATTCGGGGGCCGGAATTCTAATTTGCCCTCCGCAGGAGCTAGATTAAAAGTCCACGTAGAATGCAGCCTTGACACTAGTATAATATAATTTGAAAATGTTTTCAATGGAGGTCTATGATATTGCAGTTAACAATTGATTTCAGGCTAATCGATATCTATTTAATGTATGATATCATCGTTAGAAAATGCTTAATTATTCAAGTATCATACCACATTGACTGACATAGATTACACCTTTGTACAAATGAAATGAAACGACCGCTTTCCTTTCTTTCAATATACGGTCAATTTTAGACTCAGTGGAGTGGAGTAATATATTTCTGTTTCTTTTTCTTTTTCCTCGGATTAAGTAATTTGCAGGGGTGTGCAGTAATATGAATCTATTTTTGGGGTGAATGATGAAATTTATTTGGCCGTGAAAAATATTGTGCCATCTGTGATTACATCAGGTTTTTATCAAGTCCAGACACTATTGTCTCGACTGTCAATTAGTTGTCCTACTGTCATTGTCTGCGATGGATGTTACTCCAAGTAAGCGCACGAAAATTGTAACGTTGCACGAACACACTGATAAGCCTTACCAGTGAGCAAATCAAAGTACTATCTATTGGCCCGGAAACTCTCCTGATTTAAATTCAATCGAGAATCTGTGGACAATCTGCAAGGAACGAGTTCGTGGAATGGACATACGGAATACTAACATATGCATATATGTTTCATGATACGAAAAGAAAGTAAATAATAACGGAATTATTCATCTTGTTTCAATTAATTTCCACAAGGGTGCATTTGTTGTTCTGCTCTCTCTTGTCATGCGAGTGTTCTCACACAGGATAACTTAAAATCATTCTGAAGTCCGTTATATAATAACCGAAACAAAGTATTAAAATGCCCGGATAAGAATATCAGAATCATAATGTTTTATCTCAATCGTTTATGCTGATATAACATTAATATGCTCTTTAATTTTTTTCTTATTATCAATTAAGTTACTAAGATAATGATTGCTTCATTGACATAGAACCAGTGCTGAAACACTGATATTCAAGATTTTGAAAGAGAAAAAATCTTGTATATATACCAACATTGTAACATTCAAATCTCAAGTTTTCAAAAGTTTTAATTAAAACATTGAGAAAATCAACAGATTGGATGAAAAACTGATTGTTTGATTTATAGCATGCAGCTGCCGAGAGAAAATCCTGTGAATCTGATACGATTTTTCAAAAGTGAGGATTTTGTACTTTTCTAGAAACTGTGCCAATTCATTATTTTGCACATTTCGCATAGCAGTAGAAGTTTTGTCTGTTGGTTTTGACTGATGAATAAGGAATACACTTATAGCAAATGATCAAATATTGTTAGTGGATTTCTGGGTCGTACTTGTTTTGTAATAACCAATGTTTAATAATCAGATAGAACCTGCCTTTAACAAACAACAGTGTTTGGTTTGTCAAGGGTCTTGTCCTCACGTATTGCCTTTAACCAACGTTCTCATTCATTCCGATCTTGGAGAAGACAAAATACACAAACTTTAATTTTTAGTTAACCCGGCAACTTGAACACGGTACTTTTTTTTAATATTATGAGAAAGATTTTGGAGTAATGAAATTAAAAAAAAAATATTAACTTAAACTATTATTTTTAAAAATTACATGGTGCTTCTAAAATGTGTATGAACCGTACATTCTAAGGTCTAGAGAGTTTAGAATTCAGAATTAAAAATTTTAAAGTGTTTATGAATGTGGTAACTTGTCATCTTATGTTACCTCCCATTGTCTTTAAGGAGTTATGAGGTTCCAAATAATTTCCAAATTGTTTCAATAGTCTAGATTCATCTTATGTTGAAGTTACATAGTGAACTGATCCTCTCTCATTAAAATTTTCGGATATTCGTATTTTATGGATAGGATGGGGCGGATCAATCACCTCCTCCCCCGTAAAATACGATTATTTAAACAAAATTAACCAGTTTAATATTTTTGCAGTATATTTTTTTTTAAATATTAAACTGGTTATTTTTTTTTATTTTACATTTTTAACAAGAATGTCAGTAAAATTAAACATACACTATTTTTTAAATACCCGTGTCTAAATAAATAATTATTTTTAAATGAATGTCTATTTTGAAGAATAATATCACAGAAAAACTAAATGTTATCGTATTTTGGAAAATTAGCTGGGCAAAAAGTTGAATTCATTTTTTTCCTGCAGGTATTAAAAACCAGAAAATATTTTTAGATTTTAGATATTTTTGAAAATATTAATGGTTCACTGAATCTCACTAATCAACCTATAGCTGGGGAAGAAGAGGTGGATTCATACCTTTATCAACTGTATTTGCGCATAAGTGAATTTAACGAATACAATGGCAATTGAAACTCGGCCTTCCGATTAACAATTCCGAGTCATTACACCGGCCGCACATCGAAGCTTACAGCACGTGATATTCCCAAGTGTTTACTCATCTAAGTAGTGACCATTCTCGACATTGCTTAACTTCTGTGATCGTATGGAAACTGGTGTATCAACGTAATATGGCTGTAAAACTTACCACGAACATGTACAAGTATACGGCACCTAGCATCACCAAGCGGTCACCCATCTACGTACTGACCAGGCTTGGTATTGCTTAACTTCGGTGATCATAGGGGGAAAGTGATGTGGCTGCAAGACATAAAACTAGCATAGCCAAACTTAAAAGAACCTGGTATTCCCAAGTGGTCACCCGTCTAGGTGCGGACAATACTCCATGTTGCTCAACTTCGATGATCGTACGGGAAACGGTGTTTCAACTTGATATGGCCGTAATAAATACCATCTGCATGCCCAAGCTTAAAGTGCTTGATATTCCCAAGCGATCACCCATCTCGATATTGCCTAACTTGGGGTGATTGTATAGAAACCGATATTTCAACGTGATATGTCCATAAGACATACATCCCGCATGTCCAAGCTTACGACTCCTGGTATTCCAAAGCGGTCACCCATGTAGGTAATGACCAGACTCGACTCTGCTTAACTTTGATGATAGTAGAGGAAACGGTGTTACAAGTTTATGCGTCCGTAAGCCAGTGAATTTCCAGGTGGTAACAATCTGAAATAAATTCAATTATGAAATGGTGGAGATAAATGAGAAATCGAATCTAAGAGATATTTTTGTGCGAATGTTAAAATAATTTAGACTGCAGCTCCATAAATTCTTCATAAACGTGATAACAACAACAAAGATGAGGATATCCGTTCCAGTGCAAATAAATTTAAGTAATGATAACACCTCATTACAGAACATTCCTGTTCGTCGGTCATTTTATCTCGATTTTTGCATTGGGCACCCAGTGAGTATCGAACTTGCTAGTCAGTTTTAACTGTCAAGCAGATTAGCCTGAGCTAAACATTAGTCCACGTCGTATTGCCGCGTCATGGAATACCAAGATCATTCGATGATTTTTCAGAAAAAAAATTCTACGCGTGATGGGTGCGTGCACTGACATGTTCAATGATATAGTAACACTTTACAAATGTTTACACAATAGCCACTGAAATTAATAAGAAAAGCTACAATATGTAGGGCATTAAATGACCCATGTCCTTTGTGCATACATGAGAAACTATATTTTACTAGGTTTATAAAAAATAAAAATTTACTGAATCATAGACATGAAATAGCTATTCTTTGCCGACATTGTTAAAAATTTCCCCTTAAATAATATTTTGAAAAAAGCGTAGCTGGTAATATACATACTTATATTTTATATGTAATAATAATTTTTAAATAATTTAAGTAATTCTATTACATTTACTTGATTACTTGATTTTAGTAATTAAAAGTAAAAAATAATATTTTAAAATTGTAGTTCAATACAACGTATTCTAATCCAAACACCCCTTTTAGAAAGAATCTGTATGTATACAAGTAGAAATTTAACGAATAATATGCCGAAAAAAAAAAACAGACGACATGCGTTAAACTGATGTCATAATTCGTTGAAAAAGGCACCCCTACCATACCTAGACGTAAATTCTTTTCGAGCGTAACTCATAATTGATACAATTATAGTTAATAAAAAAAAGAACACGCTACCGCCTCTGTCGAAATGATTGGATATCTCTGTATCCTTGCAAACTAAAATTATGAATATGTGATTTTAAAACTCAGTAAATTTCAAAATAAGTTATTCCAAAATTCGCTTGAAGATGAAATAGAACTAATGCTTTTAATTTAATCATATAATTGAATTTGAAGTTTTTAGTTTCTGTTTTTGAAACATGGCAATTCCTGTGTAGCGATGAAACCATATAGTTAATTTATAATATTTATGCTCTGTAATTTTACATTGAGCAATGTTTTCTAAAAAATAAAAATATCAAGAACACTGGATTATATATCTTACTGTTCTTTCTTTTTTTTACTATAATATATATATATATATATATACATGTGTGTGTGAGTGTGTGTGTGTGAGTGAGTGTGTATGTGTGTATTTATACATATATATATATATATATATATATATATATATATATACCCTCATACACACACACACACAAATATATATATATATATATATATATATATATATATATATATATATATATATATATATATATATGAAGAAATATAGTCTTAAGATGTACTATTTTATGGGATAAAGTGCTCAATATCATAGATAGAGCGCGTGTAAATATAAAAGTGAACATAGAAGTCAACGATTAGAGGTGACAGTTTGTTTCATGCTAGATGCCATCGTCAGGCCACGAGTGCTGTTATTTTTCTCGGCTATTTATCTATATATAACGGTCAGTTGTGCATTTTGGGTAGTCTATTTTGGCGCTTATTTTACGGGAAGTCGTTTATTTGCTTATTTATTTATTTGGGTTAAATTATTTTGCTTGTTATTATTTATTTTCATTTTTTATTATTTTTTTTCTTTTATTTCTTATCTTATATATATATTTTTTTATTTTATTTTAATCGGTGTTTTCATTAACGTAGTAAAAATTTGCTTATATCGTTTATTTAATAGTTTTGTTTTTTTTTGGGAAGATAATTAAAGCTATTTATTCAATTTTGCGGTTGATTGTTGTAGTTTATTCTAACTATTATTTTGGCGGGAACAGGTTTTAATTTGTTTATTACTTCATGTATTTATTTGGATTGATTATCTTTATTTGTTTTTTCTAACGGTCAGTATATCGGGATCAGTTTGTTAGTTTATTTATTTATTTGAATGCATTTAGGTCAATTTATTTTTTATTGAAAACGATAAATTAAGAAAAATGAAGCAATTTTGTGCAGGGAGGGTCCCGGTTTTCGTTCACCCCTCCCTTTATAGAGCACTAAAATTGCTTTTCCCCTGGGATATCGGGAGAGGCTGTTGGTATCCTTACTACGGCTATGTTCAATTCAGGTAAACAACCCGAATCGGACTTCTCTATGGCGCTCTGGTTAGCTAGTTTAAATGTCCGGGGCCTGAGGTTGGAGTCTAGCAGGGCGAGGCTTTCTCGCGACCTTCAGCGCCTCGGGGTAAATGTTTGTTGTGTGCAAGAGACCCGGTTTTCTTCTCATAACCGTGAGGACGTGCTGTCTAGAGGGTTCTCCCTTTATTCATCATGTTTTGATGGTCGTTCGAGGGGTGTCTCTTGGCTGGTGAGCAGGTCTTTGGAGGCTGCATGTATTCTTGTCTTCGCAGATCCGACGGGCAGGCTTTGTGTGCTGGACGTTACCATAAAGGATAAGGCTTTGCGTCTCATTGCGGTTTATGTGCCCAATATCCATTCTGAACGACCTGCTTTGTTTCGGCGGATCGAGCCGTTTTTGACGACATCTCGTCGGGTAGTTTTAGCGGGGGTTTGGAATGCCGTCCTTGACCCCGATATAGATCGGATAGGGCAAAAACCGGGTACTAACAATCCTGATGTGAACTTTATCGGTGGGTTTGATCTTGTCGATAAGTACCTGAATGAGCACCCTCGGGAGGTAGCATGGAGTTGGACAAATAATGGCAACTCGGCTCCTGGGACGCTTGCTAGCTACCTAAACTGAGTCTTAGTTAAGAAAGTTGATGTAGGGTTCTTAGGGTGTCCATTATATAATTTATTCGGATCATAGGCTTGTCCGGGTCCGTGTAAACTTAGATAAGCCTAAGGTTAGTTTGGCTGGTTACTGGAAATTTAACTGTTCATTATTTGGTGAGCAGGATTTCCGGAACCAGCTGCTACTAATGATTCAGAGGGAATTGACGGGGGCGGTAGTGGGAAACGCCTGGTGGGATAATTTAAAATCTAAAATTAGAACGTTTGCTGCCGATTTTAGTCGTCGACTCAATCTAGAGTGATTAGCGGCGCAAACAGCTTTGGAAGAAAAAGTTGATCGGGCAGTGAAATCCCGTGTTAGTGGGGAAATAGCCTTAGCTAAGGCAGAGTTGTCCTCCTTGCTTATCAAGAAGGATCAAGCTCTGGTAGTTAGGGCTAGGTTAAAAAGAATGTCCTCTGAGGCGATGAATATGGCCGCAGAACTGCGTGCAGAGGAAAATCGGAGCGCGTCTCGACGACATATCGCGTGCGTCACATTGCCGGATAAGCGGACCGTGACTACAAACGCGGGCATATGCGAGGCCTTTCGAGTTTACTTTCAGGATCTTTTCACCAGGGAGCCCGGTCTGAGCCCTACTCGGTTCGACGCCTATTTAGCCGAGTTTCCCTGCCTCGAGGCAGCTGAAGCGGCTGGGTGCGAGGGTCCCATCACAGAGGCGGAAATCTGGGAAGCGCTGAAGCAGGTTGGCCTGGATAAATCTCCGGGACTAGATGGTCTTCCCTACGAAGTTTACTTGAGGCTGTCGCACGTTTTTGTTCCTTTGCTGGAACTGATTTTCAACCACTGGATGAAGCAGGGTCTATACCTCAACGCTTCACCAGGGGTGTGATCAAGTTGCTGCGTAAGGACAAGAACGGTGGGGATATGTTAGGGAATTTTCGCCCTTTAACCATGTTAAACACAGAGTTAAAGATCTTAGCCAATCGTTTGCAGCTTGTCCTGTCTAGTCTGATTGGCTCCGAACAGACGTGGGCTGGGAAGGGCAGGACTATTCAGGATAACCTTCATATGGTACGCTTGATCTTAGAGCAAGTCGACACTGAAGCTGCGCTGATCAATTTAGATCAGTCCAAGGCCTTCGATAGGGTTGACCATCGGTTTCTGGAGGTTGTCCTTTCGGCGGCCGGTTTCAGAGACGATTTTCGCTCCTGGATCCGACTTTTGTATGCGACCCCCGGTGCGCTGGTGGAAGTGAATGGGGTAAGATCGAAACCTTTTGTATTGTCTCGCTCCATTCGTCAAAGTTGTCCGCTTTCTCCTTTGCTATACGTTCTTGCGTTGAAACCTTTCCTTCGCAAGTTAAAGGCGAATCCGGTCCTGCATGGAATTTCCCTCCCTGGGGCTACCACCTCAGCCAGGTATTCTGTCTATGCTGACGACGTTTCGGTTCTTGTGTCGAGCAGGGCCGAGATTGACGAAGTCAGCAAAGAGATCAGTGGTTATGAGATGGTGACAGGGGCCAAGGTCAACCGCGATAAGTCTGTTGGCTTGCGGTTGGATGCGTGGAAGGGAGTTTCTCTTCCCGGACCTTTCCTCTGGACGCAGGGCCGGTCAAGATACTCGGCGTCTGGTTCGGTCCGGATCTCCAGTTGGAAATGAATTGGTCGGAGGTACGAGAGAAGGCCCAGATCGCGGTTAATCTGTGGTCTCTGAGGAAACTTTCCTTGAAGGGAGGGCGGAAGTATGTGTTTCATACATCTACCCGATTCTCCTTTACCGACTCTCTGTACTTCCACTTCTGTTTACCCCACTAATATTATTAGTAAGGCTCTTGTTCTCTTTCTTGTGGAGAGACAAGGCCGCTATGATATTTCGGGAGATATGTTGCCTTCATACCGCTGAGGGCGGTCTGGGTATGCCTAGCATTGAGATTCGTCAACATATGCTTCGCATCGCTTTCCTAGACCGAATGTGTCGCGAATCGGATGAGGAGGGAGCCTTCTGGAAGGAAGACGCCCGTAGAAACTTCCCATCCCTGAGAAGTGTGCTCTCGTGCGAGGAGGAGGCCCGCCGTAGATCCCGAGCCGAATGCTCCTTCTATCACGAACGTCGTCGTGCTCTGAAACGCCAATTACGGGCAACGGATGGCCTCTCCAATGTCCAGGCGTTGTCTCGTAGGGCATTGTATCTAGTGTTAGCAAAGGGGGCCGTTCAGGATAGTCTGATTGGCGAGCTCAGTCTTACGAGGCAGCAGGTTCGCTCAATATGGCCTTGGGCGCCTGGGTTGAAATGCCTCAATAACGAGGAGGCATCACTCACCTGGCTGGTGATTCATAGGGCCCTCTGAGTCGGCTAAAGACTTGTTTTGCGGGTTTGGAGAATTCTCCTAACTGCCGGCGCTGTGTTGGGGAAGTCGAGATCATTGGTCACGCCTTCTTTCAATGCAGTTTGGTAGTGCCGTTGTGCAAGTTTGTTGAAGGCCTCATGGTTCGCATGCTGCGCGGAAAGTCCTTGAGGCCGTTTCTGTTTGTAGCAATGTGGTGCCGCAGATGACGAAGGCTGAACATTATGTGTTCTGTTGCTTACTAGGTGTTATGAGAGTCGTGATTTGGACGATGCGTCAGAAGGAATTCTATGATGGCGAGGGGTTCACTTCTTCCCAACTGATCTTGTTCTTTAAGCATCAGCTTAAAGTCAAGATTAGGACGGAAAGGCGGCGGCTCACCTCATCAGAATTTGGCAAAAGGTGGGTGAATCTTTCGCGTTTATGCCGAGTAAAAGGGGCTGACCTTGAGTGGCATCTTGATGCCGGTTAGGCATCAGGATATTGTCTTTCTGGGTTGAACTTGGGCAACCCATCCCTGGTTCTAGGCTAGAGTAGGTTTTTGGTTTTGATATTTTTAGTTTTTTATTTTCTTTTTCTGTAAACTTAGCTAGGGTGTGTTTGCTCATTGGCCCCCTTTTTCTCTGTCCCCTTTTCTTTTCCTTTAGTTTAACTCCCCATCCCATCCCTCGTTAGGTGGTCAGTGATTTTAGTTCTCTGGTGGATGCGGGATGCCTTTCGTTTCGAGGGTGTGTTTTTTTTTTCGTATTTGTTGTTGTGTCTGAATCAGTGCGTGTTTGTGTGAGTGTTTGGGAGGGATGAATATTTTTCTATATTTTTGAAGTCCCGTGTCGATTTCGTCCAGTTAATTGATTTTACTGTCACATTTAGGGTTTGTGGGTTTTTTTTATTACTAACATGATTTTGTTTAGTTTCATGTAAATAATTTTAAGTCATATTGTATATATTCATTGGGGTTCTTTTACTTGTTATATTTTAACAGACATTATTTGTACATATGGGGTTAATTAGGATTCTCATTGAGACAATGAGGTATTTTGGTTGCTCAAGTAAGAAAGGTAATTATGAATGTGGTGTTTTGGTGGTAGGATTATTGTTTTGTATGATTGGGTCAGTGGTTGTGACTAGCTAAGTTTAAAATTAAGACAAATGATGACCGTCCTTTTTCCCCAACCCCTCTTTTGGCCTTGTGCCACATTTGCTGTACATACAATAATAAATATCGTTGCCTGACGATTGCGTGTTTACTTCTATGTTCATTTTTTTTTTATATATATATATATATATATATATATATATATATATATATATATATATAGAGAGAGAGTGAAAGAGAGTGCGTGTGTATAGGCAGAGGAAAAGTGTTCGGTAAAGCAAGATAAAAAAAAAAGAATAATCTTGAAACATAGCACTAAAATTTAAATAATTTTATTACTGAGTATAAAATTAATTTTAATTTTCTTTCAAGTTGAAACAATTTACAACGTTCCTCGCAAACAAAATTCAATGAATAATGTTTTGTTTTTCATTTTTACACAACAACAAAATGTATTGCGTTAGTATAAAGTGGAAGGATATATGTCAGTGCTAAAAGAAAATTCACGATTTACATTGTTTTATGTCTGTGAATGTTGTGTGTGATTCTAGCAGCCGGCCAAATAAATGCTATTTGTCAACCTCATTTGTATTGCCGCTGCAGTTTGCTTTGTTTATATATTTCGCTTGTATATTTCTCGTACTGTATGAAATACTTAAAAAGAGAGAATAATAATTTGTAAAACGGACATAGAATTCAATGAATTATACAAAGATTTTGAGTACTCAATATTGTTTACATTACCCCGTAGATGTATATTGAAAAACTGAACTTATTAACTCATGTTACGCTATTTATAAGAAAAAATAGGTAAAAGGAAGTTAAAAGTTAGATTTACTAAAGTCAGAAGTTTTAATGGTTAATAAACATATTTCCCACTTTTCAATATTTTTAATATCGCGAACATTCAAATTTGTATCAAATAGTCGTCTGCTTTTTGAAGGCTTGAATGGCGTTTGCGATACGTCACTGATTGGTTAATAAATGATAATGTGGAAATTTGAATTTGGAGGTCGTGTGATCCAACCCCTACACAAAATTAAGTCGATGTCTGTGTGAGAATGTTGTTGCATAGAAATGAGATTTTAGTGATATTATTTAAATCTATTGAATTTTTTCTACATTTTTTAACATGGTTCTACACATGCATACGCACATACACACATATGAGTGAGTGTGTGTATGTATTGTAAAGGAGCAGCAAGAGTCATCAAAAGGTTTCACGAGAAGTGAACGCAATTTTACGAAGATTCTAAATGCAAATCGACGAACAATGTGTTCTTAATTATAACTATTCACCACGTAACAAACACTACACGAGATGGTTGGGTGCGATGTCATGATGAATACGATAATAACACTTGACGAATGTTTATTCAGTGGGCATCTACTGCCAAGTGAGTAACCCCAAAGGAGAGCGTCTGTCCACGCATGATGAGTGGCCAGTTTTATTTTTTTTGTTTGTTTTTTTTTTTTTTGCGGGGAGAGATTTTCAAAATGGTTGGATATTTTATAGATCTGTCAGTATCTGTGTGTTCGTGTGTAATATGTTATTTACAAAGTTTCAGTTAGATTTTTAAAAAAGATTTCAGTAATGGGGATTGAACACTGCCAGGTAAGCTTCGTATTATGGCAAGCATATCTTGTGTGTGTTGAGTGTCAGTGGTGTTGCTGGTGTACCTGGATTTATGCGTGTGAGTAAACGCCTGTCTGTAGACCAGTGAACAGAACAGCTTTTAACCATTACGCCAAAAGCAAGGTAATAAAGCCACTAAGTCGCAAGGAGGGTACCGAGAGAAGAAAACTGAGAAAACATTGTTGACGAGAGAGGATAAAAAAACAGGATTCAAGGGGACAGAAGATAACAATTGAAAATGCACTTAAATCTTGGAAGATCGTGGTTGACAGAAAAGCAAGAAGCTGAAAGAGAGTTCCACAAGCAAGAAGTACGAGAGAAGAAACTACTAACGTAAAACTTACGGTCATATCTAGCAATTTCAACAATAAAATAGTGAGACCTATCTGTCAATCTAGTACTGCGCTTAAGTTCATGAAATCGATATATTAAGGCGAAAAGACGATTAGAATAGTTGAGATTAAATTATTTATAGAAAACACAAATCACAGTTATATTACGGCAGCATGAAAGAGATTCAAGCCGAGATGCCAAATCAATACAGATAACATTGCAATTTTTTCTTTCGATTTACTTAAGAATATCTATATATAGACAGAGTGCGATGGATAAATTATCGCCATCTCATATTGCTAATTTCACTCATGTGCGTTGTTTGTTATTTATATTATCTACTTCACAGTATAGTAGGGTCATTTCGGCACGTTCTGTAAGAAAACGAGCAACATGAGAAGTTTTGAAACGGCATATTGTACTGTTTGATATTCACGCCGGAAGCTGCAATATAACCTTTCAGGTTGTTTGGGTGTCAGAGGATTCGGAAAGAGTTGGATGAGTCTAAAGGTGATGGCGAATGTGTTTGGAGGTATAACTAGTGATTGTGATGTTATGCCTCCATTCATCGTCCCACAGAGCCTGAGACTCAACACGGGACTGGTATCAAGTGCCTTGAAGAGTTAGTTCTGCTCTGGGTCGCCAAGGGGTGGCTCCCTATGGCTGCCAACAGTACTCTACACCATGCCACACAAGCAAGAGAACCCAGTCATGACTTTCAGAAAATTTCTGCGACTACATAACCCCTTACATCTGACCAACTAACTCCCCTGTCTTCAGCCCCCTTGAGTATTATGTGCGGGGTGCAGTTGAGCGAGAGAGAAAATAAACTTCTCATAGCACTAAAAATGAAATGAAGGCAAGGAATATGGCAGCATTCACCAACTTAAACAAGGAGACCGCCCAGAAGAGTTGCAACCGATTTTGAATTCGTCTGGAGGCCCTGGTTTGAAAACAATGGGGATTTTCTTGAATAAATTTACTCTAGTATTTCAAGATACTTTTTGTTTAATTTTGGTAAATATGACTGCTAAAATGAGAAGTCAATGTTATTTTCATTTTTGCGTCATTTAGACGCCATTTTAACCGACCAACAGAGAAGACCTGGCAGTAGTGTTCCATTTACAGGCGGATGATAAACTTATAAAAGTGTAATATAAATTCTGGGGAGAAAAATTGTTTGGCAAGGAAAAAAAAAAGTCAACCAACATTCCTAGCATCAGAACTAGTAATTGATTCAATATTATAGTTCCAATTCATGGAAATGGAAAACTTTAAACGAAGAAAATTCAATGAATTACTTCCTTGGAGGTTAGCATCAGCCACGCAGATGAAAGGTAAAAAAGGGTTAATATTATACCATGGAACGCATGACTTTAAGAATTGAAATGCTGTCAATAAGACGATTAACAAAAATATTGATTTCTACCAATAAAGAAATAGAAGTTAATCACAAATCATTAAAAAGTAGATTAATGAGTAATTATATTAACAAAATAATAAGTAATTATATTAGCAAAATAATAAATAATTATTTAACAAAATAATAAGTAATTATATTAACAAAATAATAAATAATTATATTAACAAAATAATAAGTAATTATATTAAAAAAGACAAAACTCGAACTGTCAAAAACGCAAAAAAATAAAATCTTTTCAAAGACTAAATAAAATAATTTAAATGCAATTTCTTAAATGTGGGTTCTGTAAATATTAAATGTTAAATTTTTTTTTTCTTTTTTCATGTCTATTTTTAAAGACTAGAATTTTTACAAAACTCTGACACTTGTTGAAATTCTCACAGTATTTAGTATTGTTGAAGTTATTGCAAACATTTTTTGAGATTTACAAACTTTACGTTTCGTTCAATTTAACAAACCAATCGATGAAATTTGAATAAGCTGATTTGTTTGGAAAAATACCTTGACAACAAACTGCTTCGTGGTTTAGTATTTTTTTAATTTAATTTAATTTTGTCTATATTTCTGGGATGAGGTATTATGCATTATTATTTACATTACATTTACTTTGTCGCCATATTTATCACAATCTTTCGGTCGTTGTACGCTCCGGCTTTCTTCAGGTGGTTGGAATGTCGGTTAAGGCAGTGGAGAACTTGGAGAGGGAAATTAACAGGAGATAACTGATAACTGACATCCATCAAACATGGCACGTGGAACTAGAACAGTCTACCCCGGTGAGCGAAATAAAGGGTTCAGTTCGACATTCCAACCACCTGGAGAAGGCTGGAGCGTACAACGGCCCAAACGTTGTGATAAATATGGCGACAAAAATGAGGAAAATAGTCCGAATAATGTAAATAATAATTTAATTTTATAAGACTTCATGATAAACAATAGTTTTTAAGAAAATTATTATTATTTTTTTTTCATTTTTAACTGTGAAAAATAAATTCTTAAGATTTCTTACTTTTGTGCATGTAACATACATTTGGTCATGCGTAAATAATTTTTTCTGGAGCCAAATTCCAACTTTTTGAAGCGTTTGACTTTGTGATATGTTTATAGTTCTCGCAAACGCAGGGTGAACTTGAAAAGGGATATTTGTATATAAAATCTTAAAGAAAAGATATGCAAATAAAACAATATTGCATTTTTATTAAATAAGTATTTGTTATTTGAATTACTAATTTGTTTTTAAAATAGTGAGAGTACTTTCTCTGTTAAATAATACAACTTTTATTTTTTCCTAAAAAATTATTGAAAATAGGTTTTAGTACCAGCAATACATTTTTGTAAAAAATTATTACCAGCAGTGAATTTTTGAAGAAAAAATAGTACAAACGATACACTATTACCAGCAATAGAGTTTTGAAAAATTATTACCGGCAATACATTTTTGTAAAAAAAAATATATTACCAGCAATACATTTTTTAAGAAAAAATGTTACCAGCAATACATTTTTGGAAAAAATATTACCAGCAATACATTTTTGGAAAAAAATATTACCAGCAATACATTTTTTAAACCAAAATATTACCAGCAATACATTTTTGGAAAAAATATTACCAGCAATACATTTTTTAAGCAAAAATATTACCAGCAATAAAAATCTTGTCGGCATTAAACAACGCAATGACGTTGATATGCCGTAAAACAAACCAAACCAAACCAAATTACGTTGACATAAGACACAAAAAATTCGGGTGTTGTATGTCATGTCTTAAAAGAAGTAGCAGTTTTTAACGGAAATAATGAAAAAGCGATTGGATTGGCAGGCTGCCGAAGCCATAAATGATTTTACAACCATTTATCGCGACCGACGATTTGAGCGTACAGCCGATGAACTATTGATCACAGCAGACTTTGCGTATCTCACCCAGAAACTGTAACTAAGTCACGTGTTGCCGTTTAAACCAAACTCCGACTCTATCGGTGTTGAAGAAATGCAAAGATTTGATGAGTAGATGTTTGCAACTAACTACCCGAGAATACAGGCATACGTGCAAACGTGTAGCCAACTATCATATATAGATACATCTGCGTTTCATCTGCACTGGGTGTTACACACTTTTGGTCTTGCGCCAGATCTAAGCTACACTTAGGAAATATTTTAAGAAACCCGACGTGGTCTAATGATTAACAAGTTTGTCTCGCTTGAGCAATTATGTCTGATTAGTGAGTTTGAGCTTCACTAGGTTACCCATACTTTTGGTTTTACGCCAAATCTAAGCTGCGCTTAGAAAGTCACCTTCAGAGGATATATACATACATATATATTGTATGTGATCAGTGAGTTTGACCCTCACTGGGTGCTCAATACTTTCGGCATTGTGTCACATCTAAACTATGCTTGGAAGATCGCCTAGTGTGTGTATTATATTGTTTACAATTATTATATAACGATACTTCTGATATATTTCAATGGTTCTTTCTCTAAATTTTCCATGCAAATAATTTTACTGCCAGATTTTGGGGATAGTGAACAATCGAAAACGAAACAGAAACCAATTTTTGTTCTCTTTGGAAAGAAAATGAAAAAGGAAGAAAGACATGCGAAGGAATGAAAAACGATTACATCCATATATGACAACGATTCACTCCACTTCTTTTTCGTAATGTGGAGTTTCGTGCGCACGATTTCCGGGTGCGTTTTCTAATTCGACATGAAACGAAGGAAATAAATCGTACATCGAGATATATAACGGATTATTAGTCAAAAAATCGTGAATTAGAAGCAGATGCTGAAAATAATTTCGCTCTTTCTTTAATACTTGGCTTTCAGTGAAATATATCGAAGATTTTCCCCGTGTAACCGATACAAAAAATTTGCGAAACTATCACAAGGCAAAAACAGTACCTGTTGTTATTGGGGTTTTAAAAATGATATCAAAAGGACCCAACAAATATGTTGATCAAATTCCTGCTAGCCCCAAATTATGTGAATGAAAAAATCATACTCTTAGATAAACTCTTACTTTTATACATCGGCCTTGTGACATACCAAAGTTACACTTAGAAAATCATGATACTTAATGTGTTTGAATGTGTATTATATTATATACAATTATTATATAACGATACTACAGAGATTTTTCAATGGTTCCTTCTCTAAATTTCTCATGCAAATAATTTTCTTGCCAGGGTTTTGTGACGACGGAAAATCGAAAGTGAAACAGAAACCAATTTGAATAATTTTCTGTATTGATTTTTATCGGACAGTTTTTATATTGTATCAGTTTAGTACAAGTCTTTTGAAAGGTTAATCTCTTCTAATTGCCATTATTGGTGAGGGTGCCAAAAAGTTGCCAACTAAGAACTCATTCAAGAATGTCTTCAGGCTCTAAGTTATTTATTCAGGTTATAGGAAATGGATCGAGCCAAGAACGAATTTACTTTTCCTCTTATATAGTTTAATTTACATGTTCTTCTTCTCTTTTGTTTAGTGCTGATTTTGACTTTTTTTTAATCTAAATTTAAGAAAATCATTGATAAGTTGACCTAAAGAGTTTTAGCTCAAAGTTCTGTGTTAAGCGTGTACCTACTCTATAGGTCTACCCTCGAACATACAATAGACTACCAGTGGGTGAAACTATAGACCTACCGGTAAATGAAGTTAAGCTACTGTATACGATAACCTGTGTCGAAACTAGATAAGGCCGCACCCCTCACATGTATATGGAGATATTAGGTTGGTGCAAAAATAATGACGTAATAATGTCGTTTTTTAACGTATTTTTTAACGTCAAAAAACGACATTCTTACGTCATTATTTTGCACCAACCTAATACTAATCGTAATATCTTTCTATATGCGTTGTATAGCAAACAACCTACAACACACACCGGTTGATACCGTATATTGCAGGTACTGTATATTGTAGGTACCAGATATTGTAGGTACCGTATATTGTAGCTTAACAGAATATTAACTTTGTGTTACTAATTTATTATTTTTATATTATTTTCTGGGTTAATATCACCAAACCCACATTTTAGTGAAATATATTTATGTCAAAAGGTTCTTTCTTTTTATGGGCCATGTCCTTTCCTGACGTAGGTGATCATGGCACTCCACCCCTCCTCTATCCCTTGCAGATTCTGTCATCCACCTACTCAAGCTCCCCAGGTATGTCACGCACTGCTTTCTCTTGTCTCTCTTTCCCTCTATTTGACCCGTGAGTATCAGATTCTCCAAGTCCTCCGTCCTCATTATATGTTCCAGAAATTTCAGCTGTTTAGTATAAGCCTTCTCCTTGTTTGCAACTTCTCTATGAACTCATCGTTGCTCAGTCCATGATATCCTTAGCATCCTTCTGTAGAACAACATCTCCGTCGCTTCGAGTCTCTTCTTCATCTTTCAGGAAATCCTCCAAGATTCGCTACCATGAAGAAAAACATATGTCACGTAACAGTTCAGTATTCTTTTCGTTGTTACCATAGAAATCCTCCTGTTTCGCAATACTCTGCTCAGCTTTTGGAATGTCTTTGGCCATTCCAATACGTCTACGGATCTCAGTGTCACACCTACCGTCTTCTGTCTTCCCAGATATTTTAAAATTTAGTGGGATATATCTGTGGTTAAGTTTTACATTTTATACTCGCCGTATAAATCGATCCCTTTGTTTTGAAAATATTTTTTAGGCTTGAAAACTCGATTTGTACGCCGCAGTTTACGTTATTTAAAAAATATGAAAATCAGCTTCGTTTTTTATAGCGTTTTCATTTTTTTATATACAAACATGTCAAATTGGAAGTATTCGGCGCAGATGTTTCCTTTTCCCATTTAGAAAAACCAAAATGTTATCATTTTCCCCTAACTGTTACACTTTTTTATCTATTAAGAAACTTGCAAATCAGCAAGAACTTCTTAGTTTGATTATTTTATACATATACAGAATGTATCAAAAATAGGTTTACGAATTTGGGAGTGAGTTCCACACACCCAAACGAGAATAAATGTCAGTATAAACATATGTCCTCAAATCCTTCGTTTTTGAGTTATTAAGTTTAAAGAAAGGTTACGGTAGGTTACATTTGTCATTCGTGTATATTTGTAACTAGTCTTCAACGTTTAACGGATGTAGTAGTGATATAACTGAGACGTGGTCCGTTTAACAATGGCAGGATATTCATATCGTGAGCAGGTAGATATGATTTCGTTCATACAGTTGCGCAGTTCTACATTCGCCGTAAAACATTTGGCCGTATGAAAACTCGCCTCAGGAATTTTCGCCATATAAAATTTTGCCGTATAGGATTTTTTTTTGCCTGATTTTTTTCTAATATACGAAGTACCTTGTTATCAAGTATATGTGGCTCACACTATTGTTACTTCGAGTTAAAGATTTTAATAAACGAAATAATACTAATATGCACCCAAATTTGTAGAAGCGTATTTAAAAACTGAAAAGACCTAAGCTAAAAACATAAAATTTTAATTTAGATGGAGAAGATTCAGTATAAATGAAGAAAATAGTTAATGATATATTCAAGACTTCAGTGAAAAATGTTTCATAACAGTACAACGCAAAAAAAAACAAAAAAATTACGGATCATTGCTTGGAATTTGCACACCTTTTAAATTATTTCCTTTTTAATCTTTTATTTATTTTTATTTTTTTGAATAAATGTTTCTTTTTTAATTTCTTTTCTGACATTTGACCCTGTAAAAAAGACATCCCTCTATACTTAATAAGAAGGTACTTCGCGTATTAAATTGAAAATTATTCCAAAAGTCAGGTTCAAGATAAGTGTATCGAAAAAAAAATGCGGCAAAATTGTCTTACGGCAAAAATCCTATACGGCGATATTTCATACGGCGAAAATTCCTGAATAGACTTTTCGTACGGCACAAATGTTTACGGCGAACGTTCCGGATAAGCAGTCGCGCGAATTATAATGGGCGCAAAGCTGCACGGTTGTTTGCGTTTCCAAACCGAAGGTAACCGAATCATATAACCTTTGCTGCTGTTTCTCGTCAGGTTGCTGAGACAGGATCTGTGCCACTACAAATTATGGATCGAGGACGACCGAAATCCGCTCGTAAGCCTGACCACAAAGAATACATTCCACATAGGGTCTCGAAGATAATCCAGGTGTCAGCACAGGTCAAGTGGCCCCAGCATGTCGCACATCTCATAATATCGCACGGAAGGTACTTCAAGATCAATTCTTGTATCCGTATCATTTGCACCGTTTGCAGGGTATTTTGCCCATCCGTTGTTTGTCTCTTCAGTCGTGTTTACGGATGAGGCAATATTTGGAAGAGATGGAATAATAAATTTACACAACCAACATTTGTGGGTGGATCAGAATCCCCATGGTGCAATACAAGCTAGACAACAGCATCAGTTTACGATAAATATGTGGACTGAAATCCTAGTTGACTGTTACTTCCATGTGTTTTCCCAGCACGTCTTACAGGAGCTGTCTACAAGGACTTTATTTCGAACACACTTCCAGACCTGCTAGAGGATGTACCCTTGCTAATACAAAGACGTATGTGGTTCGTGCATGATGGGGACCCAGAACATTTTAGTCCGCGATCCGCGATGCACTGGCTGACTTCCATCAGAAAATGTAAGGGGTGACCGGTCCCATGTCTTGTACGTTCCCCCGACCTCAATTAATAATGCAGAGACACTTCATCAACGTGTCATGGGGGCCTGCAAAACCATTCGACACAGTGTGGGAGTATCTGAAAGGGTTCGCCAGTCAATGATCCGACGGGTGCATGCGTGTGTAGAAGCAAGCGGAGGATATTTTGAAGATTTGTTATAAGTTATGTTCAGGTACAACGATGGCCTTTAGGACATAAATTTATATGGATATTTTACCGTGTTTTGATATCAGTAATCCGCCCCCAAAGTTTGTAATAGTATTTTTGGATTGTATCTTTGATTGTACATTTAACAGCGTCTAACGTAAATATTAAACTTTATAACTCGAAAACGAGGAATTTTCTTACTTATATTTCTATGGACTTTTGTCTTTATTTTGGTTTGAGGAAACCGACCCCAAAGTTTGTGAAAGTATTGTTGATACACCGAGCATAAATTTTGTAATTCTAATCCATTTCCTTAAATTTTTCATATTTGTATTTAGAAAACTGAAAAAGGAATTACATTTTATTTAGAAATTTATTTATTTTATTTAGAAATCTGAAAATCAGATCCATTTTCTGCAGGTCGTGAATTGTCTCTATTAAACTACAATCTTCCATGATTCTCTCACGTACATTCATATCTGCTCAATGCGTATCCAAATGTAAACAAATGACGTCACACATTATGAAATGGACAAAGTCATAATGTGTGACGTCATTTGCTTACATTTGGATATGCATTGAGCAGATATTGAAGTTTAAAAACGGTAAAATCGACCTTGCTAACCGAACGCTCCTCTGTGTAAAATCGGTAAAAGCACGTCAGGCTATATGACGGTCCCGTATAGGATACAGGTTCGTTTCCTGTCGGAGGAGGAATATTTTCTATCAAAATTTCTAGGACATTCAAGCCGGTAAATGTTATTTAATACTGTTTATTATAAACTGTGCAATTACTTGAATATTTGTATCTATATAAAAGAAAGTATGCATAAACATAAAAATGTCTTAAAATAATTGTCGAACTTTCTCCATTTCATAATGTGTGACGTCATTTTTTTTACATTTCTATACGCGTTGAGCAAATATGAATGTACGTGAGAGAATCATGGAAGATTGTAATTTAAAAGCAGTAAAATCGACCTTGCTAATTGTCTCTATGAATATACAAACTGAATACATTTGTTGCAGATTTTATGCTTTTTTTTTTTTTTTTTTTAGAAATAAGAGAATCATCTCTATTTACAGATGTTTCTTATTCAATTTTAAATCTTCTCCCGGATAAAATTTGCAATTATTTTACTTCTTATTCCGGTCTAAATTTGTCGCTTGTGTGTATTGAAATTAATTTGCAAATAAATGCCGTCCTATCGACATACTTAGACAAGCAACAAAAGTCGAATCAATCACAGTCAGTTTACGGACATAATCGGTGAGGATGGTGTGAGCAAATTGAACGCTTTATTTGCAGTAATTTCATTTCACTTTTCCAGAAGTACATGTCTATTCATTTGTCAGCTATCGTCACCTCGGGGAAAGAAGACACGTACTTATTTTCTCAAATTAACAACTTCATTCATCTGGTTAATGAGTTTCGAATAACAAACGACGAGAAATAACCCACCGTTGGTTCA
Organism: Acanthosepion pharaonis; assembly: GCA_903632075.3. Classification (NCBI taxonomy): domain Eukaryota; kingdom Metazoa; phylum Mollusca; class Cephalopoda; order Sepiida; family Sepiidae; genus Acanthosepion; species Acanthosepion pharaonis. The sequence goes on from CAHIKZ030000352.1 coordinate 393,899, forward strand.
AAGATATCGAAAGATCCATTGTCTTCCCCAGTCCAAGAACAGTATAATAGATATTTAGAACGATTTATCAAGCATTAATACATGAAAATAAAAGAAAATCATTAGCAATCTTCGAAAACATTTATTTTAATCAAGAAACAATATCTCTGGTTTTATACTGGCGGCAAAAGCTGGTAGGTTGTCAGTAAAGTTATAATTTATGTCGTGAATTAACCTTTTGAGCTCTACATTCCTGAATAATTTTAACTCTTCTGCCTGAGCTCCTGAGTCAAAATTTGCTAATAATTGGTACGTAATGCTTCACGGTAGTTATAAAATTAGTTACAAGTGTTTACCCACCGTTAAACCGGTCGTTTGGCATTTAGTCATTTTTCTCTACTACTGTTCAACCGGTGGCTGGGCATTACGTCATTTTTCTCTACCACCGGTAAAGCGGTGTTCAGGGCTCAAAGGGTTAATATGCTGTAATCGTGGGGGGGGATCAGTTTAGTACTTAATAACAGTAGAAAAACGATCTCCCACTTTATGTCCAGTAGAACATTATATGAATGTCAATCGTGATTCGAAGTGAGACATGGTCGCCGAAGCATGCGACAGACATGACACCAAAGGAAGGTTATTAACCCTTTGGTTCCTGAACAATTTTAACTCTTCTGCCTGAGCTCCTGGGTCAAAATTCTCAAATAATTGGTATGTAATATTTCACAGTATATATAAACATAGTTACAAGCGTTTACACACCGTTCAACCGGTGGTTGGGCATTTTATCATTAACTCTACCACCGGTAAAGCGGTGATCAGGTTTCAAAGGGTTAATGAAATAATGTTTGTTTAAAACTATAATCTTAAATGTTCATATTAATGTTTCTAATATTGCAATAATGAAACATCACTGTTGTCTTTGTTTTTGAACAGTTGCTGTATTAATTTGCTGAACATGTAAAATAAAAAAATACATTATGTTAACCCTTTGAACCCTGAGTTCCTGGACACTTTCAACCGTTCTGCCTGAGCTCCTGAGTCAAAATTCGCAAATAATTGGTATGTAATGTTTCACGGTAGATATAAAAATAGTTACAAGTGCTTACCCACTGTTCAACCGGTGGCAGGGCATTAAATCATTTTCTCTAGCAATGGTGGCTGGGCATTATATTATTTTTCTCTACCACCGATAAAGCGGCGGTCAGGGATCAAAGGTTTACGAATAAACAGATAAAAATATACAACTTTGTAATTTCTATTGATATTCTTTATTGCAAATGATTTTCGGGAAGATTATGTTCCGCTGCTACAGAAATGCATAGATTTCTTTAAGATTCTTTACACTGTCTACATTCGACCTTTATATACTAAATTAGTGTTTGCACGCCCGCTTCAAAAGCGGACTATTTATTGAATAACAAATTTTATTTTTTATTGAATAAAAAATTTTATTTTATTCTTTTTACATAGAGGTTCCCCACCCTCTGTACAAGGCTCGGGAGCGACTAGATGTAAAGGTTTACAGATTTGGGGGCACAGTTTATGCGGATAAGTCATGAAGCTAACGGTTAACCGTAGACTTGAACAGGTTAAGGACGTAGTGATCGGAAAACATTTTCTTGGAAGTCAGCTCCACATAGCAGTGGTTCTCGAGAAGAAACTTCTAGAGCGGAACTTCTCACCAATTGAATACAAGTAGTTTGCTATAATGTGCGTAACGGGGCAGGTCCAAACCATAAAGTTTAGAACAGGTGGAAGTAAGGAATGGAGTTCGTCTGAGAATATTCCATGGTTGTAGCGATAGAGCAGCGAGAGGCTTGCGACATCTTGTCTGTGAGAAAGGAGCTTTAAACTAGAAAATAATTTGTCACCCACAAGGACGCGGAGACGCCTTTGGACTCTATTGAGAAGTGAGGCCCGAACAACTCCAGAGTGTGCACTTTCTTCCAGAGAATCTAAGGTCCGCTCAGTAGTGTTACAGTAAAAGTGACAGGTTCATTTTATGACTGCTGAAGATACATAAAATGCGTCTGACCAGGTTTTGCAGCATATTCTTTCCACTCACACACAGACTTTCTCACTCTCACTCTCTCTCACTCCCTCTCTCTCACTATATATATATATATATATATATATATATATATATATATATATATATATATATATATATATATATAAGGCTCAAACACAAATTTTATGGTTATAATTTATTAGATTGAAATCGTAATCACGACCCAATTCATCAGACCTACAAACTCAAAAAGAAAACAGAAGGTATATATCCGGGTTTAAAAAATAAACAAAATTCAGTGACAATGTATATGTGGGTGTGAGGAGAAAGAAAGAAAGAAAGAAAGAAAGAAAGAAAGGAGAAAAGTCCAAATGAAAACAGAGAAAAATAATGTGTCATGAAGAACAATTTGAAAAAGCATGTAACTTTCCCTTACAGATTACAAATTTAACATAAACATATAAAAATGATTAATCCAGTAAAAACCCTGCTGTTTATCTCCACATACACCTATATACGCATATACATATAGACCCACATGCACACACATATATATACATATATATACATATATATATACATACATATATATACATATATACACACACGTACAGATACACACATGTGCACACATACACACACATATATATAACCATACACGCATATGCTTGCATAAACATACACACACTCGTATATATATACTATATATATATATATATATATATATATATATATATAAGAATATAAAGTCAACACTTAGAGGCGACAGTCTGTTTCATGTTAGATGCAATCGTCAGGCCACCTGACGATTGTATCTAATATGAAACAGACTGTCGGCTCTAAGTGTTGACTTTATGTTCACTTTTATATTTACACACGCTCTATCTCTGATATTGAGAACTTTATCCCATAAATATTGCACATCTTAGGAATATATTTCTTTATATATATATATATATATATATATATATATATATATATATATATTAAAGAAAAATAGACCATTTTAAGGCTCCATTGTAATAGTTTATTTCACCAGAGACTTTTAATTTTCCCTGGATCCTCAGACATCACTTTCAAAAGGTGAAACGAAAAATGAAATTAAAATTTACACTTTTGACGGGCGGTATTAAGCTTATATAAGTTGAAATAGAGGGTGTTGAGGAATAGTGTGAGAGACATGGTCAAGTTTATAGAGGGAAGGGAGAGTTTTAAAATTTATTTTTATTATAATACTTAGTATTGCTGAAGGAGGGGGTAAGTATCAGATATTAACCTATTTAATCGGTCAACTCAACGGAAATGATATGTGGAAAGGAAAGGAGAAATAAAGGGAAAAAGAAAAAAGGGGGAAATGAAGAGAAAAGAGATGTACTTAGGGTGTTCGGAGGAAGAAGAGGGGTGGTATAGTTTTAGCAATTTAGATAAAAATAGATTTTAACGTTTGATAGTGATTTAAATGTTTACAAAACTCCACAAAGAAATTAATTTAATGCTTATTAGCAATTTCAATATTCAACTTCTCTACAAATAAATTAGGGATTTAATATGAGTTGAATACTATATTAATAAACAACAATAAAAAAAAAAAGATAAATGTTTACTAATAGTAATCTTTAAATATTGTGAATGACTTTTAAGGTAACATCCTTATCAGTTTCAGTCTAATGAACGTCATTTGTAACTATTTTTAGATGGGTAATATTTCTTAATTAAAGTTTAGGTTTCAAATCAAGATTGAGTAAGATTTGAAGGTAATAGTAAAAAATTTCCTTTTTTCATACATATACCACATACATATTTATGTAAAAATCACATATACATACGTTCATATACACGTGCAATTACACACATAAGCACACGCACATGTATCGATATACACCGGTATATATGCATATTCATATACAAATACCTACACATACATTTACAAATTTTCACACGCAATCATATTCATACCTATTTATACACACATTCATATTTATACCGATTTCAATTTTTTCCTTAAATTTTACATTTAACAATAGGCGGTGAATTAAGTGTTTAAATTTCAAAAAATATATTTAATTTCAATATTTTTAACATCAAGACTAATAGTTAAGTTGTAACATATTTTAATTTAGATCTAAATGATCAATTTAAAATGAGATTATCTACAGATACGTAAATATATATATATATATATATATATATATATATATATATATATATATATATATATATATATTGGATCGTATTTACGATTCCAATGGAATAAATAACGACCATGGAATATTAGTGTTTAAGCCTTTTTATTATATCCTTACTCTGTCCTGGACAATGAGTTCTACCTGGATTCTATCCTCTTGGAATTTTTTATTAAAAAAATATATTGTATGTGTATGCACCTATGTATATATATTTATATATTTTGCATAGGTATGTTTATATTTGCCACTAATATGATAGATAGATAGATAGATAGATAGATAGATAGATATAACCACATATAAAATAAAGGGGTAAAATTTATCTAATATGTACTTAAAAAACGAATTAGAAATAAGGAAGATAACGGTAACAATAATAGTAATCATAAAAATAAAGGAACCGCGATAATGATAAATTAAAACTAAAAAATAGAAGATAATACAAAATAAACAATAATAATCTGTTAATAATAATAATAATAATAATAATAATAATACCCGACAGTAATAATATCAGTAGTAAAATAAAAAATAGAGATAATAAAAACACGAAAGTTAAAAAGGGAAATATTTTAGTAGTCATACTAAAAAGAAATAAATTAAGAGACACGGGGAGATTAACGCTTGTACGTCTATTAAGTCTAAAAATTAACCTTGATTCTAAATTCATATAAACCTCCATACATAAAAGTGTCTGGAAAACTATCCGATATTATATATCCGTCATCCAGAAAAAATTCAATATATACATACCCACATACACATAAACGTAGATTAAGAACGCTAAAACAAAATAAAAAAAAATATAGAGCACTACATCAACACAGATAATAATATACAGGTAATAACAAGTGTCAAATCATTTAAATGTCATATCCGATGCTAGGAATCCAAGTCTGAAAGTATAATGGGAAGAATATATTATAAAACCGTATTTATGTTTTAAAGCGTTGTTTATGTCTACATTTGGATATAATCTCACTTCACAGATTCAGCAACTCTTCCGGATTTTTGTCCTTAATTATAAAATTTTTTTCCGCAATGTATTGATCACGCAGATCATGGATGTTACCTGGAGTTCTAGTGGGGTTAGTTCCTTGTCCACCAGGTCCCAACAGTGTTTGGATAAAGAAGTTTGGATTTAGGGATCAATATTTGAAACAGTGTCTGTGGTTGTACCGACGCTGCCTCCAATTACCAGCCTATATAGCTATGTATCTTTTTTTTCAAACTGATATTTTCTTTGAGGAGGATTCTAGCTTCATTCTATCATTTTCATGCATACATTTTCCCCCGATTGGTCATTCAGCTCTACTCCTGCAACTACAGGTGGGGTTATTAGCTAAAGCTTCACTATTATAAAAGTTCCTAAGTAGTTTACAATTGTGTGAAGATACACTTTTCTCTGCATTACTTACACATGAATAACTAATTTTTAGTGTCTTCCTGTTGAAAAATTTATATAGGGGATATCTACTATCAAAATGATTGTCTATTAAATTTAGGAAGAAACTTCATATATTAATGTTGGAAACCCTGCAATATGGTATGTTATAGCTTTCCTCTTTCTGTTTTTGGATCTCTTAACACTATGGTTTTTCAGGTCTTCTCGTTAGTTTAATTTTTGTTTAAAACTACTATTCTTGACAACCAGGTAGTATGTAAACTTATTTTCATTAAAGATTCTCTGGCTAGAAGATAGCCTAGTTCGTTCATACGATTTCAGGTATGTTTTCTCATTCAACATGAAAAGGAGGAACTAAATCATACATCGAGATATATATAACAGATTTTTAGTCAGCAAACCGCGAATTAGAAATAGATGCTGAAAATAATTTTACTGTTTCTTTAATACTTGGCTTGCAGTGAAATACGTCACAGATTTTTCCCGTGTAGCCAACTCAAACATCCACTGAAAACGTTTGCGAAATTACCACAAGGCAACAACTTGTTGTTACTATGGGCTTTGAAAATTATATCAAAAGGAGCCAACAAATATGTTGATCAAATTCCTGGCTGTGGTTAAATAATTTATTACATGGAACCTTAAAGTGGTTTGTTTTTATTTAATATATATATATATATATATATATATATATATATATATAGATATAGATATAGCAACAGCTACATCGCTGTAATTTTTGTACAACATCCCAGTGCTCCAGTGATCATTGATGGTCTATTTGCTTTATTTGCTAGTCCTTCTCAAAATTTAGAATTCCACCCTTCAAATCATTTTAGTTGTCGAACTCACGTTTTTTTTTCAATTCAAAGGGATGACTTTTTATCAGGTAGGACATTCTTTTCTCTTTATTCAGTAGGATTAGATCGTGCTTATTGTTGTCAATATCCGGATCGCATTAGCTCACATGATTAACCTTTTTCTAATCTCTCGCACTTTCTACTCTTTTATGATCTTGTTGTAACCTAGGGAAGGTTACTGAATAGAATAATCAAACGAAGGTCGGTAATGAATGATAATACTTAGGACAAGAACAACACGTATAAGATTCTCCAGCGGCGCGTAGAAGAAGTAGTCAACTGCTAGAAGGGACTCAAGTGAATTCCACAGCGAATCTCTAACTGAAGGATATCTACCAACCTCCCCAAACGGTTAGATATGGCACAAGATCGAATTTAATGTGGGGTATCCGAGCTCGTAGGCTCGGTTAAAAACTTCTCGTAGACCCCATATAAAAAGGAGTCTAGTAGTTCTTTTCTAAAACGAGAGACGACCCTTCGATATAGCCTCATCTGGGGATCCTCTCTGCCCGGGGGCAAAGAGTTTGACCAGCACAGCTGGAGACGAATCTGCGACTGCAGACCAACATACAGTATTCACTACTGTGTTTGTGCGAATGGGGACATACCCATTATCGTCCGTAGATATGCTAAAACAGACCTAGTGCTGATAATATTTGTCACTATTTTACAACTGAGTAAAAGTGAGTGCTTAAATAAAGAGAACAGAATTATGATTAATATTATTTCCTTTGATTTTCGCTGTTATATACATTTCCTTCTGGGTCCCAAACAAAGACATAAGGTCAGAAATGGCTTTATGACATTTTCCACTGATCATTTTTGTGAAAAAAAAGACCTTAAGCTCGAAAATATTTTGCACAGATACAGCTCTTCGTAATGTGTAGGCTGTACTTGTGAGTACAATTTTTTTGTATTTCTTTAATGAGTCTACCGGAGCTTTTTTTTCTAATCAATCCGAGGCCTCCAAGTACAACTGGAATTACTGATGTTCTCAGGTGCCAGATGTGTTGAGATTTCGGCTTCAAGATCACTATATTTTGATATTTTTCTGAAGATATTAAAGGATGTATTACACTCTGCAGGAACGTTTATGTCAATAAGAAAGGAAATACTATTTTTGTGGTCTTTTCATCACTATGTGTTGGTGATTAGATTTGATTGTTCTGTTTGTGTGCAATGTAAAAACCCATAAAACTGTTACAGGTTCTATCTTTGTAACCGGGTCTGGGTGGTGTTCATACCAATTTCTTGCAGTTTCCTTCCCGTAAAAGTTTCAGATTTTCCAGTGCAAATATTGGGCCACTCTCTCTTGTCGAATATTATATTCGGTAGATGATACCGTAAAACCTGATACAACATGATCAATTGCTTCTGGATATTGATCACAGAATCTGCATTTCGGGTGACCACAGTTTTTCAGTATGTGTACTTGGCAATTTCAAGTTAGTCAGCAGTGGTCATGTGTAGAAAGAATGAAACATTCGGTTTCAAATTTTAATCCTGCACTACGTAACTACATGTAGATATGTGTTTTGGCTGCATCAGCTTGTTTTTGCAAGGGTAGAGTATTGAGCATGTCGTGGCATATTTGGCAATCGTTCCCGCATTTGGTATATTGCATTTGCTTTTGATTCTTTTCTTGCTTCTTTGCCGCTGCGCTAAGTGAATTATGGTTTATTTGCACATCTTCACCTGCTTGAAAATCCCTTTTGAATTTATTGGCTTCCTTTATTACTGAATAAAGTTCTTATTTCTTTCATGTTCTTTGACGCAGATCCAGTCTTCAGTACTTTCAAGGTATCTTTGAAGACCGATTTTTTGCAGTTCCGTAAGACAGTACTATTTGAACTAATCTTCTACCTATTTTGGATCTGGACACATGACGACGACCGAAATCGGCCGTAGGATGATGCATGACGTGGCAAATGAGAAGCTTTCTCGTTTTGACATTCATTCTTTTAATGTCATATATAGTTCAGTCAGAAATGTTGAAAATGTATTATTAGTCTTCTTATTTTAATCTTATTATGACTATTAATATAGTAGTATTCTTATACTTCTTTTCATTCTCACTGTCTTAACCACATGAACTTTACACCTTGACAATACCTCATAAATAATGTACTATTCCGTTCTGATGACATGAAGAAAGGGAAAAGACATACCAGAGACGATACTTGGATCCAATTAGAAAATGAAATAAAGAAAATGAAAGGAAGAAAGAAAATTTCTCCAGATATTGTATTGCCGTGTCATGTCGTTTCATTTGTACCCACTTCTTAAAATAACGACCAATATTCATATTTATGATTGTTATTGTAATATTTTGTTAAAGTTGTAAAGCTCTAATATTTAATGATGTGATAAGGGCAATTTCTCCAGATATTGTATTGCCGTGCCATGTCGTTTCATTTGTACCCATTTCTTAAAATAATGACCAATATTCATATTTATGATTGTTATTGCAATATTTTGTTAATGTTGTAAAGCTCAAATATTTAATGATTTGATAAGGGAATTTCTAAAGATATTGTATTGGCGTGTCATGTCGTTTCATTTGTAACCACTTCTTAAAATCACGACAAACATTCATATTCATGATTGTGTGACACCATTTAACAGGACAAAAAAAGAAAAGAAAGGAAGAAGAGAAAGGAAAGAAAGGAAAAGAGAGGCGAGACCCAAGCGTGGATGATAAAAAAAACACCCACGACCAGGGGCCTTGACGATGTTATTTTGATAAGTAGCAAATGGCGAAAAAGGTGTTATTACTATTGCAGAAAAATTCTAAGTGGATAAGGGAATCGACTATGTTCTGGCGACGAACTTGTGTTATCGGGGATAGATAACAGCCGCTTAATGCGGGCAAACATCTAATTAGCAAACCACAGACCGACTAGCTAAGAAAACTCCAATTGATAATGTTATTTTGATAACTGACAGAGAACAGGTGAAATACAGGTCTTTGGATAGATAAGAAAAATTAACTGTGTCGTCTGCTAAGCCGCACACGAAACTAACCCTGAATAATGACTGACCGTTTTTTGACAAGACATCTTCGGTTGTGATAACAAAACTATGTTATCAGAAATTGGCACCAAAGAATGACTAGAACAATGAAACTGTTTTTTCGAGACGACGGTCGACTGTTTTTTGCTGGACGACCACCCATTCTGATAATTAGCGAAAATCTGACTGACGAAGTCCAGATGAAGAATTGAGGTTACCACATTACTGGTCGCATTGTTCTGTTGGCGGCCAGAGAAGATGAGAGCTGCGATTAAGGAAAGAAAAGGAAAAAAGAAAAAGATAATTTTTTTTTTTTTGAGCAAGATATATTTTTTTTTCTTCCTGAAACAAAACCAGCTGGATCGCACACGCCCGGCTGGACATCATTTGCCGGAGATGATCACGTGACGCAAGGAGGGAAGCCACCGCCGCCCATTTAGAGGATGGGTATGAGAAGTTGCTACGAAGAAGTGGGGAGGACCGTTGACGCCCCTCTGAAGTATGGTGAGAAGGTGGGAGTAAGAGAAGACTTCCAAAAATGGAAAGAAGTGGAAAATTCCTAACCAAAAATAAAAGAAGTGGATATGTATTTAGAATTATCGAGGAACGTCCAACGCCGACAAACCCACCCCGGTTTTGGTTGGCGTCCATATAAGCAAAGTCGCAGCGAGCGAAAATGAGAGTTTCCAGTAGAGTACAGCTCAGTTGAGTAGAGTACAGCTCAGTCCGGCAGAGTTTCCCGAAGAGTTCAGAGCGCTCAGTTGAAGCAGGCCTCGCAACTTCCGAACTCGTCTTCAATTCAAGAACAATTTATTTTGAAGAGCGACTTAGATACATACCACCAAAATAAGTTTTTCGACTTTCGCCTGAAGACACACCAAGAACCAATTTCTTAAAGAACAGACAACTTAAAGTGTTAAAACTAGCCTAACAAAAAAACAACGTGTCACAATCCATATAACGGGTCGGGAGAAGGACGCAGTCCTATGTATCCAGCAACTAGACATAAAGTATTGTTATCCTTTTTTTTTTTTTTTTTTGATACCTTGAATTTTTGAGTTATAATTTTATTTCTTTTATACATATTTGTGCGATACCACCCTCGCTTGAACCCAACTTGCATTACGGCCCTAACGACTGATTGATTTCGTCTGCCTAAGATCAATTCACAACGTGGGTAGGCAGACTGGAGATCAACGCAGTTACTTTGGTAACCAGACGTCGGAAGCGAGTTGGGAACGACGAGGCTGATATCGAATCTAACCAGATTCCCATCCCAATCACCAAAAGGTTAGAACGTCACATTTGGGTGCCGCGACCGATACCAAGCCAGTTGGTCGTCACAGGACGAGACAACACGACTGACGCGACAGGCGGACGTCACGTTTGGAGCGGCGACACCCGAACGAAGTAGCGAGGAGCGAGCGAAGGCTGTGTCTAGGGACGTCACAATTGTTATTGCAATATTTTTTTAATGTTGTAAAGCTCAAATATTTAATGATGTGATAAGGGAATTTCTACAGATTTTGTATTGCCGTGTCATGTCGTTTCATTTGTACCCACTTCTTAAAATCACGACCAACATTCATATTTATGATTGTTATTGCAATATTTTGTTAGATTTGTTAACCTCAAATATTTAACGATGTGATAAGGTAATTTCAATGCATATTTTATTGACACAGAACTCTCCATTTGTTTATTCAATCATTGAATTAAGAATTAAGATTAATCAGAAAACGATAAAATTTTCACGGATATTTTTTTAATTATTTTTATTATTATTATTGTTGCTGTTATTGTTGAGTTGTTATAATGCCAAAAATATTTAAAGCTGCACGGCTTTAGTTAATGATTAAAAGAGGCGCTGATAGTACTTGAAGATTATGAGAATACGGAAGAAAGATAACGATTAAATCTTCACTTTAATGTATAAAACTGTATTCTTCAGGGAAGCACCCAGGCGGGAGTCTGTTACAGATAGGGGTAGTTATTTATAAAATGTGTAGATCTTTCTCTCTACATTCTCTTAAGTGTGTGACCTGTTGTGTAATTTTTGTGTCCGGCATGTTATTATTATTTTCTGACTTCAAGTTTTGTGGACGAGCCATAATTGAAACAATTCAGTTTGCAATTATCACAGAAGGGTTCGATGATTAAACACAAACCTGAGAGATTTTTAATCTATTTGCAGGTGTTTGTGCACCTGTAATCAGGACACACGTACACACGCATATACTCAGACAAATATATATCAACTGCTACCTCACTTGGAATAACTGTGACCGAACAGTCTAAAGAATATCATTAATAGAGCATGGAGCAATGGATGGGGGGGATGAAGAGAACAGAAACTAAAAGGACACTTATACTTAGTGTTGTGGATTCCGAGATGAAATCCGGTCTCAAATGACAAACGCAGGAATGAAATATAGCAAATTTTGAAATCATGTTCATGTTTGGCATATGAATATTTTAAAACTGTTCCTAAATCTTTGATTGTTTTTCAATCATTCCACCTCCCCCTGCTATCTTCTTTCACTGCATCTATCAGGTGTACCTTTTGAGAACCACTGAGATAGAGAAAGATGCATCAAACAGGTGATAAAACATCACAATTTTAATAGTATTATTCTTATATATACCGTGTTTATTCAGGACATGGGCGTTACTGGCTGTCCACAATTCCTTGTCCTTTAAAGATCTTAATGTATTTTGTTTTTTGTTAATGTTGTGGATTCCGGAATGAAATCCGCAATTGAAATGAATGACAAACGCAGGAATGAAATATAGCAAATAAATGTATTGACGCAATAATACAATTGGTAATACGGTTAGTAGATCCAGAAATGCGGTTAGTAGCAATAATAATAATATATATATACAGTCTGGGAAATTCAGTATCGAAGTGGGACTTCCTTCTGAGTCTACGTGCTCGCAACTGTGACTCCTACAAAGCGGTTACGCCACACTCTCTCACTGTATCACTCTATCAGTGTATGTCTGTTACTCTGGCTTCCGGGTATTCACCATCAGAAGTACAAGTACACACTGGGCGAGTCCACTGATATAAAAAGGGGTGGACCCCTTAACACTTAGACTTAGAAAGATAGGTGAGATTTCTAGGACGCATATTGAGGTTAAAGAGCTTCAGAATTTGAAACCTGGTAGGCAAGGAGAACAGAGAAAAACAGCGTGTAAGCAACCCAGGGAACTTGTGTCAATTGGCATCAAAACAGGGCAGTGGGATGGATAATAAAACGACAAACAAGACTAGAAAGTTGTAGACAATCATGTCTTGACTGATTGATTCATTTTCTACGGTTTACCAACCCTTTTCGAGTTATTTAAAGCCAGAAAGCTTTTTTAGATTGTAAGATTTTTTTTTCTTTATTTCCTTCTTTTTTTTTAGATAATAATGATTTTAGTGATACAAGTCTTACTAATTAATTCATATGTATTATAGGGAAAACATTTTTTTTTATATTTCGCAAGGGTATTTGCGCGTGAGTGAATATAACGAACCCGATTGGAATTGGAACTCTGCTGCCCGATTAATAATTCCGATTCGTCATCAGTTACACCACACGCACATCCAAGTTTACAACACATGATATTTCAAAACGCTCCTCCATTCAGGTATGACCAGGCTCGACTTTGCTTAATTTTGGTGATAGTATGGGAATCGGTGTTTCAACGTGATGTGATCGTAATTCACACGACCCGCATATCCAAGCTTACAGTTCATGGCATTCTCAAGCTTGTCCTGAGGTAATATGGCGCATAAAATATGTTTTCTCTGACCGTCGACTTGTATGGAAAATTTTAATATTATTCAGTTATAAATAAAGAATTGTTTTTTCTTCTTCCTTTATTATTTTATAGAAAATGTAATTTTTAAATCGATATTGACGATACAGACATCGGCTGTTGTTCTTTCTAAATTAAGATTCCCATCGTTTCAATTATTTTAACCTTTAAAGAATTCCAAAAGTGAAAATGAATTATAAAATATATATAAAGTATCTAGAAGTATTTTGGACAGGACAGAATCTGTGATTTCTAGTTTGGAAAAGCCGCAGTTTACGTGTTTTACAGTACAATTATTTTTTTAATATATAAACAGAGGGATCTGTCAATTAATATTATTAGTATTAGCATCGAAAATTTCCTGGTTTTCCTATTTTAATTTTCTAATTAATTCCTAATTCTTAATTTAATGATCAAATTAAAAAACAATCAGTGAGTTTCACCCTGTACAAAGCCCGGGATCCACTCGAGGCAGACGATTACAGAGTAAGAGCTACAGTTGATGCTGATTGGTGAGGAAGATAACTGTTAACCCTAGACTTGAACAAGAATAATATTGTAATCAACGGGGAAATATCGTCTTGGGGTTCAGTTCCAGTGAGGAATTGTTCGTAGGAAGAAGCTGCTCGAGTGGGTATTTTCGCGAATGGAATTCGAAGGGAATAAGTGTGGCTCGCTACAATCTGCGTAGCATTTCGGCTTCTAGCCGTGAAGGTTAGAATTGGTGGAACTAAAGAATGTAGTTCGTCTGAACACTTTCAATAGAAATAGGGATGAAGCATTATGGGGCTTGCTACATTTCGTTTGTGAGTGTGGGGTTGCAGGGTGGAAAGTAATTTGTCACCCACAGGGACGAGGAAACGCTTTTGAAATCTATCGAGACTAGAAAGGGAAAACTGGGCAACTAATTTTCAAATATAACAGCATTTAGTACTCGATTTTAGGCCTGATCTAGTTTTTGTTAAGATGGAAGAAAGTAGGAGTCAGGTATTTGCTGGAGCCTTACATCGAACCCACTCTTTTTCGAACATCTTTGTATCGTATGTATGAGTTCCATTTGAGGTCTGGATAGCGTTTGAGACCCAATAGTCGCTCAAGGCACGAACCATTCAAGTGGGAATATCGATTCAGCGTGAATGGTAGTAGTTCACAGTCCGATCGGTGATGATCGAATAAAACTGGTTTAGTTTTCAAATAGGCTACTTTTGAGTTCTACGAATATAAAATACTCGGCGCTACTTAAGTCTGAAGTCTACCTTCCGAGTATTATGACAAGAAAAGCTCATTACTAAAGCATGTGAAACTGATTGCATTTGCTTCTTATTTTTCTCCGTTTTTGTAGACATTTCCTCTACACATTTCTGACAAGGAGGAATATCTTCCGGTTGATCCAAGAATTGATATCGACGAAGGCATACTCATCAATAACCAAATATAATTCCTGTATCTCATCCCAAATTGCCACCTCCAAATCGAAAATTGAAATACTCTACCAATCAATCCAACAGCTGTCAATAGAAAAATTAATTAAACACCACAAGGTTTTCATTGCTGATAATATTTTTCTTTCTGTAATATATTGCTGATAATATTTTTTCTCAAAAATGCATTGCTTATACTAATGTATTGCTGGCAAAATTTTTCCTCCAAAAATTTATTGCTTCTATTAAAACGTATTTTTACACTTTCATAGTGTTTTGACCTTAGTTTGGGAGTCAACCACCTGCCCACAGCTGGCACCCCAACAGCTGCCACCACCCCGGGTCAGTGTGAACCCGGAAACACCAGCAATTAAGAGGCGGTTCCACGTTCCTGTCCAGAGGCCCTACTGCGGGACGTAGTTTATCGTCGTACTCAGGACTGGCTGTAAAAGAGTTACACACCAACCTCTATATCGATGATCTATCCATGGTATTTTCACTATTCTTCTGTAGAACTATATCTATGGCTTCGAATTTCCTCTTCATCTGTGAGAAAATTGGCCAGCATACACTGTCATAAGATTGCTATTAAATAGAAGCTCAAAACTACTTTCCTTGATTCGGACGAATCTTATATTATTTTCAGTATATTTAATCTCAGCAAGAAATATATAGTGCGGGACCTAGATGCCTGTCTAATGGCACGCTTAAATTTTAATGTATGGTGCCACTGTTTGAATATTAACTAAAACCCCAGAATCTAATCTTGATGGAACCAACACTCACATGCTAAGAGCTATACTTCACATCTCTTGGAGACAACATCCAACTAAATCACAGATCTGTGGAAGCATCGTTCATATTTCTACAATCTTACGTGAAGGCAGAATACGCATTACAGGACATTGTTGTCGACTAAACCAGTAAATCACTGATGAGTGATGAGGTACAGCTCTGGACACTTAGCCATGGAGAAAGACGCGTTGGTTGTTCAGTATTGAGCTATATTGACCAGCTATGTTTTGACAAAGAATGTCACTTTAATGACCTTCCCACTTTGATGCAGGACCCTGATGGTTGGCCGTTTTAGACTCATGAAAGTCCAAGCTAGCTCGACTCAATAAATAATATACAATTAAAATATCGAACATTGCTACCAAAATTATGAATCTTCAAACAAAGAGGAGATATAGACCAATGTCAGTGATAGAATATTTAGAAAATCAACTTTTCTGCGGTTTCTACAAATATCGTTAGGCAATAAATATATATATATGGCCATAACCCTACAAAAAGGAAAAATGTAAGGAGGCTGCAAAAAAAACTTAATAATAACTTAATTAAATCTTTCTTGTTTGTCGTATTTAAGAAAATATGGTATTCTCAGTATATCTCTGTAGAAACATATCTCTGTAGAAACATATCTCTATCACTTGATCTGTGAGGAAATTGGCCAGCATACACTGTCATATGATTGCTATTAAATAGTAACTCATTCACATACGTAGAAAGTGCAATAAATTCTAGTGAAATGGATGAGAAAATTTGCATAGATAAAGGCTGGTTAGCCTTAAATAAAAATGAATGTAATCTGGAAATTTGATCTACCAGACAACTTCAATCTGAGATTTATTGGTGCCACTATAGAGGTTGTTTTTAATGTATGGTACCACTTCTTCGATATTAACTAAAACCCCAGAGCCTAATCTTGATAGAACCAACATGCTGAGAGCTATAGTTCACATCTCTTGGAGACAACATCCAACTAAACCACAGATCTGTGGAAGCATCGTTCATATTTCTACAATCTTACGTGAAGGCAGAATACGCATTGCAGGACATTGTTGTCGACTAAACCAGTAAATCACTGATGAGTGATGAGGTACAGCTCTGGACACCTAGCCATGGAGAAAGACGTGTTAACCGTCCAGTATTGAGCTATATTGACGAACTATGTTCTGACAGAGAATGTCACTCTAATGACCTTCCGACTCTGATGCAGGACCCTGATGGTTGGCCGTTTTAGAGTCATTAATGTCGAAGCAAACTCAACTCAATACATAATATACAATAAAAACATCAAACATTTGCTACAAAAATAATATTTTAAAAAATGATTAAATTAATAAAAACAAGCACAATAAAATTTTCAAAAAACCGAGGATGTAGACCAATTTAAAATATTAGAAAACTAACCTTACTGCTACTGTAGTTTCTATAAATATCGTCAGGCAATAAATATATATATATGGCCATAACCCTACAAAAAGGAAAAATGGAAGAATGCTAGAAAAGACTTAATAAAAATTTATTCTTCCTTGTCTCGCGTATTTCATAAAAGATGGTATTATCAGTATATCTCTGTAGGAACATATCTCTATGACTCTGGCTCTCCTGTGAAGAAATTGGCCAGCATACACTGTCATAAGAAGACGTGAATTAAAGTCAATAAATCTAGAAACTTTTCCAAAATTGAACCCTCGGACTATCACAAACTCCTCCTCAATAAAATCCCTAGTACTTATAAAAAAAAGACAATTACAATATCACTATTTCATTAATCAACAAAAATGCTGCTGTTGACATTGCAGACAGAATGAGGAAGACTAATATGAAGAATGCATACTTCCTTTTTAAAGACCACAAACCTAATTTCAACAATAATATACGACCATGATTATTTAATCCTTCTAAAACGGAATTAGGCGTTAATTTTTTTTTAAATATACTTAAAAAAATAAGACAGACTATACAAGGAACCTATTATAATAATCTTTGGAAAAATTCTTCAGATACTATAAAATGGTTCCAGAATATTAAAAATAAAAATAAGACTGAATAAATAATATACAATTAAAATATCGAACATTTGCCACAAAAATAATAAATTTTCCAAAAAAGAGACGATATAGACCAATGTAAGAGATAGAATATTTAGAAAACTGCGGTTTTTATAAATAACATCAGGCAATAAATATATATATATATATATATATATATATATATATATATATATATATATATACACTCCCATAATCCTACAAAACGGAAAAACGTAAGAATGCTGGAAAAACACTTAATAAAATCTTGTTGAGTTGACAATTCAAATCGCTGATATTGTTCTTTTTCATTAGATTTAGTTTGTTTTAATTCTGTTTATCTAGTGATGCTTTCAGTTATACGTCTCTGGTTCAACTGCGATGTTTATGCATTTCTAAATAACAACTGTTATCCATTTGCGTGGTGAGGTGATGTAGACCGCTGGTCATCAGAGCGGAAGGTAGTATTATCAATAAAAATTGTCATTTGATGCTTGTATTCATTTTGTGAATGCCAAGAACAGACTTTTCCCTGATCTCTGATACATCACAAAATATCACATCTCTGGTGTGCTGCGTTGTTTGACAAAATATGGGCACTGTTGCTTTGAATATATTATATCCTCTCGAAATACCAGAATTCTGCAGTCTTATTCTTCTACGTCTCTTGATGATTCAGGCCGGAGGTCATTACGGCCCTCCAAAAATTTCCTGTCTTGAAACTCTTAGTAAATTTTGTCTTTTCGCTATGTCACCTAAACCCTTTTCTGCCAACCATTTATACAAGCTCATTATTTTTCTATATGCCGCATTCTCTTAGAATGTGGTTAATCATGGCTCTCCATAATTTCCTGTTCTTTCTAGCTCTTAATTAATTTTGAACTTTTATTGTATCTCCTAAACCATGTTCTACAAAACCATTTACACAAGTTCGTTGTTCTTCTATGACGCGGGTATGCCTCTCCTTAATTTTCTCTTCCTTGCAGCTCTTATTAAATTTTGTCATTTCGCTATGTCTCCTGCCAACGATTTACATAAACTCTTTATGAGGTTTATATGCTGTTTTCCTCTGTCCATCTCACTTTTAATATATCAAAATTTCTAAGCCCCCTTTTTTCATTATCTGCTCTAGACATTTTAGATGAGTTCTTTCTGATGTTAGACGTAAGTGTTTGTTTTGTTTGTCGTTTCACTTAAACTTCGTCATTGCTCATATGTTCAATCCATGTTATTCTCCACACCTTTTTGTACAACCACATTTGGTGCAACAATTTATATATAAGGAGATTGCCCAGCATTCACTGCCATATAGGAGGATCGATAATATATCACACTTAAGTGATATTTTCTTTGTTTCTAACGAAATTGCCCGTTATCTTAATACTTTGCTTAGCTTCGGACTTTTTCATTTGACATTCCCATGTAGGGTTTCTTATTTTTGCTTCTTACAACTGATACGTAATCCTTTCTTCTCAATTACCTGTACTACCTTCTGTAGAAATCAATGTATATTTCAGTCATCTGCACGTATTGCTGGTATTTTTACTATAAAATATATCTTCATTTTTGTTTGGAGATTCACTATTTTCTCATAACAAAGACCCTAAAAACTGCTACCACCTCGGGTCAGTGTGGACCTCGGAACAACAGTAATTAAGAGGCGGTTCCACAGTCCTCCACACCTCTATTCTCTCAAATCAGAACCTTGCTGCCGGATGTAGTTTATCGTCATACCCAGGACTAACAAAGCAAAGAACTTTTTTAATATTCATCATAGCTAGTACGCTCCCGCGCTTAGAAAATCACCATATATTCACTAGTTGTTTTATAAATGATATCAATATAAAATATACTACAGGCAAAAAGTTTCTTTGTATATAAACAGCAACTATAGACACTTCGAGATAAGTAATTCCCAAACAGATTCAAGAGAGTTAAGGTAAACTAATTCCTCTGTGTTTCTAGATAAGTGATGGCCAAACTACGACCCGCAGGCCACATTTCTGAATGGAACGCATAATTTCATAAGGAAAATAACGTTCCTTAAACTTTTATTTTTATTTCCTTCTCACTTGTTCCCTCACACACTCTCTCATATATAACCACATACATAAACACGGATTAAGTATAATGTTTCTTTAATTTTTTAAACTTGTCAGCATTTAAAACCATTTGCGATTTTGACTAAGGAAGATCATACGTAGAGACATCTTTGCTTTTAAAGCAGGAAACATTCACAAGAATTTTTTTTTCTCTAAAGAAGAAATGTTTTCCTTTTCAAATGAATAAATTAGAAATAAATCCCACGCAGTGACAAGTTTTAATCCCTCTGCCATCAGTGATAATATTATACCAAGTCTTCAATTTTTTAATTATAAAAAATTATTTTCTACCATTTCTAAGGTATATGCTTAGGCATATGGTCTTCCGTAATGAAAATAACTGAAGTACCTACTATAAAAAATGATTAAGTGCAATGTTTCTTCGGGAAAAGTAATATTGCCAGCATTTTAAACCATTGATGATTTTCACTATGGAAGATCATACGTGTAAACATCTTTTGTTTTTGAAACAGGAGAGTTGAGTCACTAAAGGGAATTAACTGAAATTGAAAGTGAGCCATTCGGCAGAGTCATGGCACATGAGAACATTTTTCCCTGTAAGTGTCCATTTTTAGGAACTTACCTCCCTCATTATGTGTCCAAGAAATTTTAGCCGAATCTTTCTGATTCTTAATGTAAGTGTTCTTTGAGGTTACCATTTTCATTTAAGTCTTTTTCGTTGCTTATTAGATCTGTCCATGGAATTTTCACTATCCTTCTCTAGAATCGCTTTTCCGTCGTCCTAAATTTATTAGCGTACCGACTGATTCTTCTCAATTTATTACAACGTTTCGGCCGTTGTACGCTCCGGCCTTCTTCTAATGTCTGGAATTTCGAACGGAACCCTTTATTTCCTTCACCGACTTTTCATCACCTCTTATGATATATCTAAGCAGCGGTCACATAGGAGGATAATGCATCACTGATATCGCAAATAAAATACTTATAATTCAGTATCTGTCTATATTTCTGAGATGAGGTATTATGTACATTATTTACATTATTCGCACTATGGTCATCATCTTCTTCGCCAATATTTATTACAACGTTTCGGCCTTTCAGTATCTGTCTATATTTCTGCGATGAGGTATTATGTACATTATTTATATTATTCTGACTATTATCCTCATCTTTGTCGCCATATTTATTACAACGTTTCGACCCTTCAGTATCCGTCTATATTTCTGAGATGAGATATTATGTACACTATTTACATTATTCGGACTATTGTCCTTCAAAATGTCGCCATATTTATTACAACGTATCGGTCTTTCAGTATCTGTCTATATTTCTGAGATGAGGTATTATGTACATTATTTACATTATTCAGACTATCGTCTTCATCTTTGTCGCCATATTTATTACAACGTATCGGTCTTTCAGTATCTGTTTATATTTCTGAGATGTGGTATTATGGGCACTATTTACATTATTCGAACTATTGTTCTCATCTTTGTCGCTAGTTCTTTAAAAATAAGCAACGAACCACGAAATGCACCTTTATATTTTCAGCAACTGCAACGTATCTATATAATTTGGTAAGAAAGTATATTTTTCCCTCTACATGACTACATAAGACCGTACACATAAAAAATAACGCAGTAAACCATTCGGATCTCGGTCGAATTGTTCTTTTTCACCCGAATGTTCACTAACTAATATTGGCCTTTTTCGATCGTTGCAAAAACTTTTGATGGGGATTGATTTGTTTTTTAGAATTTACCAAGCCAATGCGTTTTATTTAAATACTAAACATGTTTCAGATTTTAGTGGGTGCCTCCAGGCTTGGTTGGTTGTTTTTGTTTAGTGGCATATCAACACCTCCATGGGTTATTTAATGCCAAAATCTAAATATTTTGTACGCAATTTTATTTATTTAATTAATATTTGGGTGGGGGGAGAAATAATGTTTTTAGTGTTACAAGTCTTACAATTTATAGCTGGGTGAGGAAGAAGAGGTAAATTCATACCTTTCACAAAGATATTTGCGCGTAACGAACCTAACTGGAATTGGAACTCCGTTCTACGATTAAGAATTCCGAACCATTATCCATTACACCACCCGCACATCCAATCTTACAGTACCTGGTATTCCCAAGCGGTCACTCATGACAAGACTCGAAGTTGCTTAACTTCGATAATCGTACGGGAACAGGTATTTCAACGTGACGTGGCTGTAGTGCTTCCATGTGTTTTTGACAGTGAAACGATTCTCTAGTTTTGAATGGCTGTTGAAAATGTAACAGAGTTCAGAACATGAAGCAAACGAAAAGTCATTCAGAACTTGTTACCTGGAAGGGAAATAAACTAAAACGCTCTATCTAGTGACAAAGACATTTGACCAACGCTTTGATCTTTGTAAATGCTGGAATTGAGGGAGGCAAATGGGACGAAATGTGTAGAATATTTCGCAAATTCGGATCTGTCTAAAAATCTCCTAGTAAAGCCAATCTTTTAAATCATCAAAAATTGGCCCAAGATATACATTGACATTTCATAAAGAAATTTTCATTGATATATCGCGAGTGACTTTCAATGGACCTGAGGATGTGTTAACTGATGTTCTATATGAAATTTCATTCCCTTGGAGGTCATACCTTTTACCTTTATGGTTTATCTCTAACGTATCTTGAGGTCACTGTTTTCTTTTCATTGTTAGTCTGCTTTGTGGAAGTCTTTTGAGAACCGGTACATCGAAACGGTGGAAGAAAACATCCAGTGATTCTTCATTGCTACTTTCATCGTCTTTTTCTTATTTGCTTTAAATGTCCTTTATACGGCATATTTGCACCTTTAATTAGGTATATTAAATTTCCGATGCGGGTGTCAATGACACTGCTTTCTCAATATTCTTTCCCGTTTATATATATGGGGAAATAAAATTTTTCTCTACTTCTGAAGAATTTGTTATAATTACCCGATCTGGTTTCATTTTTTTTTTCTGAGTTTTCTTTGTATTTGGCAGCAATTTGTCAAAAATATTTATTTTCCTTGCGAACATAAAATCTGAGGGTGACTTCCCAGAAACTGCGTTTGGGCTTGGAGTTTCCTGATATACTTGCAAAATATTGGGTATGACTGTTACAGTTTCTTGTGTATATATAATGTGACTAAGTTATTTATTTTATAACTTCGTACAAAATTGTGGCACGTGACCGATGAAGGGGAGGGGTAAAGGCTGGTCCAAACTAACTATCCTATACCTAGCTAATCAGATTCACGACCCATTCATACATTACAATTTACCCATTCACCACAAGAACTCGTCCATCACCAATCAATCCTCCAACCACCATAATACCACATCCTCTCAAGGGAAAACTACAAAAACGCGACCCATTCCATAAAAATTTGATGATGAATAAATAATCTACATAAAATTCTAATAATGATAAAATGAGAGGGGAGGGAGATGCACCCAATAATAACTAAAATAAACAGAAAGAACAAACTAAACATAATTGATGTTAGTAGGGACCGTCCAACCCTCAAAACAGAGAGGCCACTGTATTCTGCCCAGGGGAGAAAATCAAGAGGCACTCTCGCTAAGGGAGTGGGAAAAGAATAACATATTATGCGGTAATGGGAAAATATTAAACTGACCCAGTCGAGATGAAAAGGGGTCCAAAACAAACTGGGGAGGTTGGGAATCTCGACTTGGATCATAACCAAAGAGGCGGCCGGGATGCAGGCCAGGAACAACACTTACTCACATTAACTAGGTACACCTTAGCTTGTCTAACCTAACCAAGGGGAAGGTTCCACAGGAAGCCACCCCGATGTGCAATAGGTTGACCTAGAAAAGAAAATCAAGGCTATCCCCGATCACACGAACCAAGCTCCGTTTCACCCCGGAATACGGGGGCGACACATTGTCACACGCGTATGCGCAATCAATGGAATCAAGCTGTTCGGGAGCGAGACGAGCCGTCAGCTCGCCGACGTGGTCCCATAAGGGGCGGACCCTGGGGCAATGGTAGAAGGCGTGCGAAGCCGTTTCTTTTAAACCAAGACCACACCGTTCACAGTCTGGCAAATCCGCCAAACCCCATATGAAAGCCTTGTCATTGTGAGGCAGCCGATTCCGAGCCAATCGCCAGGTAAGCGAAAACTCAGGGTTACTGAGGTAATCCACCGCTGGCGCCCAAGACCAGTAGTAGCGATACTCCTCCTCCGACAAACCGAGTGTATCTCGTAGGGAATCCTTCGCGGGTCCCTCCACTAATCCACGATAGAAGACCTTCCTAGGCCGAGAAAGGTCACTGGACCGAGGAATGGCCTTCAAGGCCAACCGACACTCGCGAAGGAAATCCGATTCATCCCGGGGTTTACAACGGCGTTCAACCCGCGAGATGGGGGGACTGATGGTAAGGCTAGGGAACGCGTCCCTAACAATCCCCTCCAGAATCGGATCTCCTCCAGTCAATGCGCGACGTAGGAAAGCCAACCTAGAGGCACGGATGTGACTCAACAGGTGCGGCATTTCCAGCCCCCCATGACACGTACGTTTAGTGCAGACTCGTCTGTCGACCCTGTTCACGCGTCCCCTCTATAAAATGGAGGATAGCGATCGCTCGAGCGCCTTCCTGTGGTCTTTACAGAGAGGAAGTACGGACAATCGATAGAGAATTAGGGGGAAAATATATGTAACACACACATCCTCCCTGCCCTTCACGGACAATGTATAATGTGACTAGGGGATTTATTTGCGTAAAATACAAATTGTGGCACAAGGCCGAAAAGGGGAGGGGTAAAGGCTGGTCAACACTAACTATCTTATACCTAGCTAATCTGATTCACGACCCATTCATACATTACAATTCGTTCATGCACCACAAGAACTTATCCATCATCAATCAATCCTTCATGCACCATAATACCACATCCTCTCCAGGGGAACCTACCAAAACGCGCCCCAATCCATAAAAGTTTGATGATACATAAATGATATACATAAAATTCTAATAATGATAGAATGCAAGGGGAGGGAGATGAACCCAATAATAACTAAAAATAAACAGAAAATGCAAACTAAACATAACATATGCTAGTAGGGCCCGTCCAGCCCTCAAAACGGAGAGGCCGCTGTATTCTGCCCAAGGGGCAGAATCAAGAAGCGCTCTCGGTAAGGGTGTGGGAAAAAGGATAAAATATTATACGGGCATGGGAACATGTAAAGCTGACCCAGTCGACATAAAAGGGGGCCAAAACAAACTGGGGAGGTTGAGAATCTCGACTTGGACCATAACCAAAGAGCAGCCGGGATACAGGCCAGGAACAACACTTACTCAAATTAACTAGGTACACTTAAGCTTGTCTAACCTAACCAAGGGGAGGGTTCCACAGGAAGCCACCCCGATGTACACTAGGTTGACCTAGAAAAGAAAATCAAAGCTAGCACCGGTCACACGAACCAAGCTCGCCTCTTTTACCCAACTTTCGCTGAAGACTGTCGAATGCAATCGTTTTCTATCAGATCTAATCTTCATCTTGAGCTGATGCTCAAAGAATTGGATTAGATGCTGATAAGAAAGACGGTTGCCCCGCAAGACTTCCTCAATGCGCGTCGCCCAAATCACCATTCGAGCCGTGGCCATAAGCATCAGAAACACCATTCGTTTCACCCCGGAATACGGGGGCGACACATTGTCACACGCGTATGCGCGATCAATGGACACAAGCTGTTCGGGAGCGAGACGAAACGTCAGCTCGCCGACATGGTCCCATAAGGGGCGGACCCGGGGGCAATGGTAGAAGGCGTGCGAAGCCGTTTCTTCTAAACCAAGACGACACCGTTCACAGTCTGGCAAATCCGCCAAACCACATATGAAAGCCTTGTCATTGAGAGGCAGCCGATTCCGAGCCAATCGCCAGGTAAGCGAAAACTCAGGGTTACTGAAGTAATCCGCCGCTGGCACCCAAGACCAGTAGGAGCGATACACCTCCTCCGACAAGCCGAGCGTATCTCGTAGAGAATCCTTTGCGCGACCCTCCACTAATCCACGATAGAAGACCTTCCTAGGCCGAGAAAGGTCACTGGACGGGGAATGGCCTTCAAGGCCAACCGATACTCGCGGAGGAAATCCGACTCACCCGGGGTTTACAACGGCGCTCAACCCGCGAGATGGGGGACTGATGGTAAGGCTAGGGAAGACGTCCCTAACAATCCCCTCCAGAATCGGATCTCCTCCAGTCAATGCGCGGCGTAGGAAAGCCAACCAAGAGCACGGATGTGACTCAGAAGGTGCGGCATTCCCAGTCCCCATGACACGGACGTTTGGTGCAGACTCGTCTGTCGACCCTGTTCACGCATCCCCTCCATAAAATGGAGGATAGCGATCGCTCGAGCGCCTTCCTACGGTCTTTACAGAGAGGAAGTACGGACAATCGATAAAGAATCAGGGGGAAAATGTATGTAACACACACCTCCGCCCTGCCCTTCACGGACAATGTATAATGTGACTAGGGTATTTATTTGTAATTATATACAAATTGTGGCACAAGGCCGAAAGGGGAGGGGGTAGAGGCTGGTCTTCACTAACTATCTTATACCTAGCTAATCAGATTCACGACCCATTCATACGTTACAATTAACCCATTCACCACAAGAACTTGTCCATCACCACTCAATCCTTCATGCACCATAATACCAGATTCTCACAAGGGGGACCTACCAAAACGCGCCCCAATCCATAAAAATTTGATGATACATAAAATGCTATACATAAAATTCTAATAATGATAGGATGCAAGGGAAGGGAGATGAACCCAATAATAACTAAAAATAAACACAACATTCAAACTAAACATAACATATGTTAGTAGGGACCGTCCAACCCTCAAAACAGAGAGGCCGCTGTATTCTGCCCAAAGGGCAGAATCAAGAAGCGCTCTCGCTAAGGGCCTGGGAAAGGATAAAATATTATGCCGGAATGGGTAATATAAAACTGACCCAGTCAAGATAAAAAAAGGACCAAAACAAACTGGGGAGGTTGGGAATCTCGACTTGGACCATAACCAAAGAGCAGCCGGGATACAGGCCAGGAACAACACTTACTCACATTAACTAGGTACACTGAAGCTTGTCTAACCTAACCAAGGGAGGGTTCCACAGGAAGCCACCCCGATGTGCTATAGGTTGACTTAAAAAGAAAATCAAGGCTAGCCCCGGTCACACGAACCAGGCTTGCTACTTTTACCCACCTTTCGCTGAAGACTGTCGAATGCAATCGTTTTCTATCAGATCTAATCTTCATCTTGAGCTGATGCTCAAAGAATTGGATTAGATGCTGATAAGAAAGACGGTTGCCCCGCAAGACTTCCTCCATTCGCGTCGTCCAAATCACCATTCGAGCCGTGGCCATCAGCATCAGAAACACCATTCGTTTCTCCCCGGAATGGGGGGCGACACATTGTCACACGCGTATGCGCGATCCATGGACACTAGCTGTTCGGGAGCGAGACGAGCCGTCAGCTCGCCGACATGGTCCCATAGGGGCGGACCCGGGGGCAATGGTAGAAGGCGTGCGCAGCCGTTTCTTCTAAACCAAGACCACACCGTTCACAGTCTGGCAAATCCGCCAAACCCCATATGAAAGCCTTGTCATTGAGAGGCAGCCGATTCCGAGCCAATCGCCAGGTAAGCGAAAACTCAGGGTTACTGAGGTAATCCGCCGCTGGCGCCCAAGACCAATAGGAGCGATACTCCTCCTCCGACAAGCCGAGCGTATCTCGTAGAGAATCCTTTGCGCGACCCTCCACTAATCCACGATAGAAGACCTTCCTAGGCCGAGAAAGGTCACTGGACCGGGGAATGGCCTTCAAGGCCAACCGATACTCGCGGAGGAAATCCGACTCACCCCGGGGTTTACAACGGCGCTCAACCCGCGAGATGGGGGGACTGATGGTAAGGCTAAGGAAGACGTCCCTAACAATCCCCTCCAGAATCGGATCTCCTCCAGTCAATGCGCGGCGTAGGAAAGCCAACCAAGAGCACGGATGTGACTCAGAAGGTGCGGCATTCCCAGTCCCCCATGACACGGACGTTTGGTGCAGACTCGTCTGTCGACCCTGTTCACGCATCCCCTCCATAAAATGGAGGATAGCGATCGCTCGAGCGCCTTCCTACGGTCTTTACAGAGAGGAAGTACGGACAATCGATAAAGAATCAGGGGGAAAATGTATGTAACACACACCTCCGCCCTGCCCTTCACGGACAATGTATAATGTGACTAGTGAGTTGGCTCAAATGACTTAACTCATTTTATAGTCCACCAATAGAAGGTTAACCAATCAGAAGACGTAGAACATTCAATCCGTCGTTTATAAAGGCAGCCATTTTTGTTCACTCTACTCGAATGTCCAGTCCAGCTTGTCAGGCGTAGAGGACCAGAAGGACGAACTATGCTCTGCTACTTTTATCGAAATATTCACTGCTAACCTGAACAACGCTTTCCTACTGTCTTCGAAATATTCACTGCTAACCTCTGGATTCTATACTCGAAGACGACCGTCATGATGAATAACAATGACTGCTTCTGTTGTAGCACCATCGACCTTTTTTATGCCGTTTTGAAAGCATCTACAGAACCTTTCCGCCATTCCGTTACTTCTTGGGTGTTAGGGAGCAATTTTTACATGTCTACCGCGAAAAGTTAGAAAAATGTCTGGAACTCTTTCGAAATGAACTGCTTCCATTATCTGATACAATGCAATCGACCACACCAAATCTGGTGAAGAGTTCGTGCAAAAACTTTATAACTGTATCAGTGGTCGGTATCCTGCATTTTAAGATTTCTTGCCACGACAATAAGGTAATATCCCCCATTCCTTGAAGTCCAGCAAAATCAACGTGTATACGCGACCACGGCGTGTCAGTTTTTCGCCATGGATTAAATTTAACAGGTGGTGATTTCGCTGTTGCCATTTTTACAATATCTTTATCCATGTTAATCCAATATACGTAACTATGAAATGGACAAAGACCGACAATTATTTTCAAGACATTTTTGTGTTTATACATTCTTTTTATAGATACAAATATTTAAGTAAATGCTCTTTTTATAATAAACAGTATTAAACAACATTTACCGGCCTGAATGTCCGAGAAATTTTCATAGAAAATATTCGTACTCCGACAGGAATCAAACCTGTCTTCTATACGGAACCGTTATATAGCCTGACGTGCCTTAACTGATTGGGTCACAGAGGATCGTTTGGTTAGCAAGGCCGATTTTACTGCAATTTTAAACTACAATCTTCCATGAATCCCTCCCGTACATTCATATCTGCTCAATGCGTATTCAAATGTAAACAAATGATACCACACATTATGAATTGGACAAAGTCCGACAATTATTTTCAGACATTTTTATGTTTATACTCATTATATTTATTCAGGCCGGTAAATGTTGTTAATACTGTTTATTATAAACAGAGGATTTACTTAAATATTTGTATATATAAAAAGAATGTATAAACATAAAAACTCTTAAAATACGTAACTATGCATTAACGACTTAATCCTGGAGATCCTTACATCCTGGAGATGCAGGCACCACGACTTTTTTTTACCATATATCAGCACTTCACTACAGATAAAAAATACACTATCCGATTTTATTTTATCGTTTGATTTTTCCTGTTATTTCCTTGATGAACAAATCATTAAGCGCTTTTACCTTGATTTTCTCCAGTGTTACTGGCTAATCACGTATAAGACAGGATATTTTTAACTTCGTTCTCCGCTAGCAAAATCCCAATTATCGTATCCACAGAATTTCGGAATCAACCTTGATAGGCCATCAGCGTGATTTTTTTTTCGACGCACGAAATCCATTTTAAAATTGCAATTAAGATGTTGCTCCCGTCGTTGTAGTGGATTCGCTGTGTGCGTCAGCAGTCTTTTTTTAGATGCGTAAATGGATAATAGTGGTCTGTTTACATAGTAAATCTTCTGCCGTCGATATATGTGACATTTACGAATACGATGGCAAGACTTTCCTTCTCAATCTGACTATTGTTCTTTCCTGCTGGAAAAGGGTCCTAGAAGCATGAGCTATCGCTTTTAATCCTTATTTTTTAGGATTCTTGACATTCGTTTGTTCAAATTAATTTGGTGTCTTTAGTATCTTTTGGTGTCTCGTTGTGCTTTACGCAAAAAAAATATGCATGTTAGGGACAAACACATAATAATTGGCTAAGCCTGGAAAAGCTTACAGAGAATTTTTATTTTCTGAAGCGGGCATATTTTTAATAGTACTTGCTCTGGCTGGGTCTGGCTTCCTACTATTTTCATCTATGATCTGACACAAATATTTTATTTTTATCAAAATATTCGCATTTCCGTTTAAATCCGTAATCACTTAATCATTTGAATACTTCCAATACTTGTCATCTGTGATCCTGAGTAGCGAATTCAAGTCCAGATAACATGGTGTCCATTAACTGGTGAAAATTTCCGGAGACAACCTTTATCCTAAAAGTTATCTATTAAATCTGTCCCCAGTGTGTATTAATGTTTAGTAGTTTCAAACATCCATCATCCACCAGAATTTACAGATACGCATCGCTTAAATCAAGCTTTGAAAACATTTCTCCATTATTGAGCCTTGCCAAAAATCTTTTCTGGGCTAGGTAGAGGATAATGATATGTTTTACGAGCATCATGCATCTCGGTGGAAAAATTTGCGCATGCGCATATCTCTTTGGACTTCTTTTTAATATAAACTGCAGGGGAGGCCCAGTCGCTGAATCCAACTTTCGATATGACATCCATATTTTCCAGAGGATCTAATTCATTATTTATCCGGCTCAATGCTGCAAAAGGCACATTTGTTTTGAGTTTAAATACAGGAAAGATGTCGTCTTTTAATTCAAACTTGGTAAATATTTTGTGCATCTTCCTAAACCTCCAGAAAACATTTCTGAATTTTTTTTTATTTTTTTTAGTTCTTTAACTTTTCCTGCTTCATCAGAAAAACACTCCACTTTTCTTTTACCAAAGAGAATTTGACACATGAAAAACATAAAATATCTGCAGCCAGTCAGAACCAAATAAATTATTTGCATTATTGATAACGAATGTCTTTACTTTTTCTGTTTTGCTATTGAAACTTACGTTGGAAAAAATTCAAAATTTAATTTTGTTTAGTCACGCCATAAAGTAGGTTTACCGATTTTTCAGCCACGTGTACTGTTCATTATACTCACATAAGCTCCATTGCCAAGTTGAAGTTTAATATTTTTGTTAAGCATTTTTACTTGCACGTGTTTTCTTGTCCATTTTATTTTTACTGGTGCTATTCACTGAAATTTTTGCTTTTTTTTTTAAATTTTTCTTTGCAATGGAAACTTTCTTGCCAATTTTATCACATCTGAAACATTTTTGTAGAGACAATCCGTCTAAAATGTAACTCTCCACATGCGAAGCAGGGATCGAGAACTATTTTTTTCTCGTACGGTTTTCGAAGATGTTGAATGTGCGATACGCCATTTTGTTCGATATTTTTCGAATCCTGTCGAACATTGATAATTCGTTGACATACCGCTGTTGAAAGGTTAAACTAGGTTAGTATTCTAGTTTATTAAATATTCGTCTTATTTAAACGTCTTTTATTGATGTCAATCACCGAGTGAAAATTATCTGCTGATAATTCGGACAATTTAAAATTCTCGCACTCGTGGTTCACGATGATTGTAAAATTAGTCATTTTTTAAATACAAAATTCATACATTTCCACCGTCTGTGGAATAAATATGTCTTCGCGTTGAATATTTCCGACAACAACGACACAATATTATCAAGAGATAACTAGCCAGGTTTCTTTGGTAATATATAATTTACGAATTTCGTATATTCTACCAATATTCTATGCAGCAAACGAACTTTTTTTTTTTCGTCTGTCCAACCAGGAGAATTGTTTTCGAATATATTCGCGTATCTACGGAAATATGCCGAAAATGTTAATTCTTCTTCCGGGTCATATACGAACTCAGCTATTGCATTCACAACGGCGTCCTGTGAAAATGAAAACGCATTTCTCTCAGTCTTATTTGACTAGCTCCAACATTTGTAGTAGTTCTTCCTGTAAGAGTCAAAGTATTTCCTTGAAACGTTGTTGTTTTTTTGTTTTGTTTTTTAATCTGGTTCCATCATCTCCAACATGGCTAATTTGAAGTCTTCTATTGCTGAATTTTTTTAAAGAAGTTAACTTTGTTATTTTTACCAACTCAGATTATTTAGATTTATTTCGTACAAGTACAAAATTGTGGCACAAGACCGAAAATGGGAATTGGGTTAAGACCAGTGTTCACTAACTATCTTATACCTAGCCAATCCGATTCACGACCCATTCATCCATTACAATTTGCCCATTCACCACAAGAACTCATCTGTCACCAATCAATCCTCCATATACCATAATGCCGCAATACTCTCAAGGAACCTAAAGAACACAACCGTGACATAAATATTTAATGATTATAAAATTTATACATAAAAATCTATGGATGATTTGCAAAGAGAGGGGAGGGGATGAACCCAAAAACAAACTGAATATCAAAACAAAGGAAAACTGATGTTAATACGACCAATCCTCATAAAATAGAGGCCGCTGTATTCTGATCAAAGACAGAATCAAGAGGCGCTCTCGCTAATGGAGACGGGAAGGTGAAAATATATTTAACAACTCAGCTTATTATAAGTTGCTTGAAGTCCGCGTGACCTTGAATCGTTCTTCGCCAACTGTTTTATATCTCATCCTTGTCGCCAACTACTACATCCCGTGTTTTCGAGATACCAGAGGGAAATAAGATAAGACAAACTCGTAGGTAAGTAATGAAATAGAAGGTTTACTACACGAAGGTGCAATTTACCTTATGCTAAACCACCTCAACTTCCCTTATTTATATAAACAGACGATTCTATTCATTTATGTCCTATATGATAATTAGTGAATTCAATTACGTCCCGGAATAAAATATTATATTTATATCGTACTTCATAAAGTACGAAAGCATTTTCAGAGACGAACTATTCAGCAACTATTCTAACAAATGCAATGGGTGCAGATAGGAATATCGAGAACAGCTCAAGGTAATCCTGGAAAAGCAAGGAACTCAGTCACTAACTCAGTGAATTTAATTACATCCCAAAAGAAAACATGACATTCCTATCATAATTCAAAAGATAAAAGATCATTTTTCAGAGAAGAATGTCAAGGATGGTCGGAAGAAAATGTAAGTCTTCTGATACGAAAATTATGCCCCACTGAACATGAAAAATATCTCAATTTCATTTTGCCGAATACTCATGAAAACGTGTCATTTAAAAAAGAAAAAGAAAAAAGTGTTGTTATTAACAATTGTTGTTGCAAAGAATTCACTTTTTTTATACAACGTTGGTAGGGCATGAACCTTACTAAGGACGAAGATGAAGATTTTGACACATAAGTAGGTAAAGTCAAGCGTAGGTGTGAGAAATTTGACCTGGACGAACTATCCCTAGATAGATTTAAATATCTAATCTTCATTAAAGGTCTAACATCAAGCAAACGATGCGGAAATACACTCTTGAATCCTTACAAAACTTGAAGAGGATTCCACTAGATATGCAATGCGGACCACCTGTGTTCCACCTGGACCACATTGAGAAACACTAGCGTAAATTAATCGTTTAAAACTTGACAAAATTAAAAGTAAATTCGAGTTACTGGGATTTATGCGATTTGCATATCTTCAGAGAGACTGTAATAGGAAAATGCATTATCTATGTAGTATGTCTTTATCGAACAGAAGCAATGAACACATTATTAAATAGATGAAAAAATTCCCTAACTCTATCCTTAGTAAAAGATTAGAAAATGTTGTTGGCTTTTCTAAGCATTGAGAAAGAATTCAACAACGAAGAAATTACGTTTCTTTTCAAGTGATTTCACTAATAAACTTGGCCTTTTATTTTGGATCATTCTGGGTGTGCGTGTGCGCAACACTGAATTCGTGAGATGCGCATGCGTAAGATCTATAGGGAGAGATCGTGGATTCTTCTGTATATAGATTCAGTCTTTTGTCTTCCCGTTATTATGGAGAAAAGAAGAGAAAGAAGAAAAATAAGCGTGAAAAAAAAGAAGGAATTCATTTATTTTTACTCCTCCGCAATATTAACGTTGTTTCTTGTGAAACTTTATATTTGCAATATTTTTAAATGATATCGACATCTGGAAACAACGTAATTACAAAATTATTCGATTTTAATGTCAATTTAAAAAAGGAATTTTTATTTTTCATATTTAACTGCTTTAGCTCTGGGCGCTAAATGCCAATTCGTAAGATTGATGGTAGAATTTAATAACAAATTAACTATATTACTGCTGGTGCTGATGATGATTCGAATAATAATAATAATAATAATAGTAAACATTCTCAATAGTTATTTGTGGAAATGCCCAATCTTATCTTCCAGAGGATTTCTTCTAGGTGACGTTGTTTAACTCTGCCTAAAGGAAAGATAATAAAATCTCACCGTTTGTTTTCTTCCTTTCAATCACATGATGTGATAGTGAAAAAATGCTTCACATCTCCTCACCGATACGACAAGCCAGCAAAAGAACTGACTTGTTCTCCCAACCGACCCACGTAACACATCACACACACAAATATACACACGCCAGAGTTAATCACTTAAACATATATTTCTTATTTTTTAGTTATATTATTTTGTATATAAATGTCATAAAGGAAAAGCATCAGTTACTACCGACATTGAGGTTCGAGCGTGACACTCTGGACATATGTTTTCCGACAGATAGCGGTGTCAGGCTACTGACTGAAGTGATTATTGAGTGACTATTGAGAGGAACTATCCAGTTGAATTAGTGTGAATTATTGTGCGTCGATAAATTTGGGTTTTGATTTTGAATTTACCGGACGTTAAGCCAAGCCGCGCTACTAACAAGGTATTCACTGAAATGGTTATTTTTGGTTGACAGTTACTTCTTTGTTCTTGTTAAGTATTTATTTGAGGTTGTAATTAAATACCGTTTTATTTTAACATTGGACTATTGAGTTAGACTTAATAATTAATGGCCACCGTACGTCACAAAAACAAAATGTATCCAAAATACACGTATCTATAGAAATAAATCGTATTATATTTGAATCTTTTCACCAACCAAGTAAGGCAATAAAAGCCACTAATATGCAAGGGAGATTACTGAGAGCGAAACAAACAGAAAGGACAATAAAAGAACATGATTCAACGAAGGCGATTGAAACTGAAGTTGAAGTTTTGAAAATCATAGTTGACAGAAAAGCAGAAAGCCGGAAAAGAGTTCCACAAGCGAGAAATGAGGTCGAAGAAAATCTTAACATAGAACTTGCGGTTACAACTAGCAATTTCACTCATGAAACTATGAGACCTGATTACCGATCTAGTACTGCGCTTAAATTCATAAAGTCGATATACCAAATAGAAAAACTCAGAACAATTAACGTGAAAGTATATATAGAAAAGTCACAGGTAAGTTACGTTACGGCTGTATGAAAAATGACTGAAGCCCAGATGCCAGGCTAGTACCGATAATTTTGCAGATTCTTCTTTGGATTTAGATATATAGTGGAAGCTCCAGAGCATATATTTTTAAACAGAATTCCTTAGTTATTCTTATTCTATTATTCACCAACTGATTTCACAAAATAGGCGATGGTCGTTCTGTATAGCCTCTTATTACTGTAAGTAACATTTGATACTTTTCGATTTGTCTATATTTCTGAGATGAGGTATTATGTACATTATTTACATTATTCGGACTATTGTTCTCATCTTTGTCGCCATATTTATTCTAAAGTTTCGGCCGTTGTACGCTTCGGTCTTCTTCATGTGGTTGGAATGTCGAACTGAACCCTTTATTTCGTCACTGGGGTAGACGGTTCTAGTTCCACGTGCCATGTTTAATGGATGTCAATTATCAGTTATCTCCTGTTAATTTCCCTCTGAAAGGTCTCCACTGCCTTAACCGGGCATTGAACTCACACTCAAGGACAGATGGCACAGTGGATAAAGACGTTGGTTAGATCCAGTGAAAGGACCCAAAGAGTGTGAGTTCAATACCCGGTTAAGGCAGTGAAGAAATTTCAGAGGGAAATTAACAGGAAATAACTGATAACTGACATCCATTATTGATGGCACGTGGAACTAGAACAGTCTACTCCAGTGATCGAATAGAACTACTTTCTAACAATGGAAGTAAGGGCGCTCTGACGTTGTTCGGCCAGTTATTCGGCTAATATCTCTTCGCAAGTTTTTTTTTTAAAGGTTTTACTCATGTCTGCAAACACATAGAAATTTCCTTGATTCATGCAAAAGAAATAATTTTTTATTTTTGAATAAGGAATATGTGAGAAATACGTTGAAAAATATCCAAAGTTGATATTCCTTTATATCAGCCAATATGTAAATGTTCTTTTCTGAACAATGAGTAAGAAAAAAGGGGGCCAAAAAGAGAGTCCCTGTTCTTAAAATAACACAATTTAATTAGAACAGGATAAATTTATTCATTTTTAAATGTTTCATTGCTTTCTATTGTGTGGAATGGCAAAAATTAAATTAGACGACATAGTCGTGAGATTTTAATTCCCAGCGAAAATATGAATTTCCCTTATTTAAATACGTTAATAATAATATTTAAAAATAGAAATTACAGCAATCTTTTTCTAATTATCTCCCTTGTTTTCTCTTTTCCGGAAAAGAAGGAAAATCTGTGAATGAGTTCTTCCCTGTGTATTTGTCTTTTAATATTTTAATTATAAAGCTGAAATTGGCTGCGTAAAGATGGCACAACGCTTAAATTGATTAAAAAACAATATTAACGAATCGAGTTCAATCCGACAATTTCAATTTATGTCACGCTAATCTTTGTTTTCTTATTGTTGTTCAAACAATGCCAGGCTCATAAGCCACTCAATGCAGAGGATTGCAGAAAAAGAGGTTGTTGAAAGTAGATAATGGTTCACCCGACACTTGAATAAGGTCAGATTGTAGTGATCGAGGAAGAATATTTCCAGGGGTCAATTCCACTAAATACCAGCTCTTGCGTAGAAGCTGTCCAATTGGAAATGAATCTTCCTTCTTAGCAATGAAATACGAAAAGAATTAAAAGAATTCAACCCTGTATACGTGGCATTATAGGTCTTAATTATAAATGTTTGAACTGGTGAAACGAAAGAATGTAGCTCCTCAGAAACTTTGTTATGTAAATCACCCACAATGCCTCATAGACGCTTTTTAACTCTGTCAAACCTGAAAAGTTAGGATTGAGCAACCCCAGCCCACATATCTCAGCAATAGTCTATTTGGGTTCTTGATATGTCCCGGAAAGGGATATATTTGAACGAAGTAGCTAAGTGGTTTTGGCTACTATAACCAAGTAGAATATGGTAGCAGTAATCGACTGGTACGCGTCGTAGTCGCAGGTAAGAATTGTAGATCAATGGCGTAGTCCAATGGGCGTCGTTATAGACTTAGCTCTCAGACTAAGGCTCTGACTGTCGTACCTACACATCCGTCAGTATTTATGACGGACACCAGCCAATCATATTCCACTGAGGGGGAACACAGGTGTACGCATATTCCATTATATCAGTTCTAATCTGACCCTTCTGAAAAGTAATCATGGCAGTAGTTAAGTATTTCTAGAACATTACAATGAGCCTACCATTTTTCTCCAGCATCGTTTATTAACGGTGCTTACCTCCCTCTTGTATCTCGATACGTGTATCCTTCTTAGGGTCTCGATACGTGTGTCCGTCTTAGGGTTTTGATACGTGTGTTTCTCTTGGGGTCTTGAGTGAACTTCAGTCCCAATAGATGTTCAAAGCGTGGAGCCTCTTCAA
Source organism: Acanthosepion pharaonis (assembly GCA_903632075.3). Classification (NCBI taxonomy): domain Eukaryota; kingdom Metazoa; phylum Mollusca; class Cephalopoda; order Sepiida; family Sepiidae; genus Acanthosepion; species Acanthosepion pharaonis. The sequence continues at coordinate 431,396 of CAHIKZ030000352.1, forward strand.
AATTGCAATTGTCCACTGTGACTTTTTTTACAATGATGTTCACCCTGTACAAGGTACAAGAGGTAGAAAGTCACAGAGTAAAAGGCACAGTTTATTCGACATGTGTGGAAGATAACGGTTAACTCCAGACTTTAACAGGTTAAGATAGCATTGATCCGGAAAATATTATCTTTGGAGTCGGTTCCACAGGGCAGTGTTTGCTCGAGTGAAACTTACATCTAACTATTGTTTACGAAGAAAATGAGGGTGCTTCGCTACAATGGGCGTGGCATGGCGGGTTTTAGCCGTGAATGCCAGAACTGGTGGAACTAAGGAATGTTGTTCGCTTGAACAATTTCCATTGAAATAACAGCAGAGCAGCGAGGAGCTTGCGAAGTTTTGTCTGTAAGAAAGGTGTTGTAGGGTGGAAAATAATTCATCACCCACAAGGACGTGGAGATTTTTAGGACACTGTCGAGGCTGGAAAGTAATGACTCTTTAGATTTTTCGCCGTAAACGTGAGTTCTATGCTGACATTTACTTCTCCCGCACTTCTCGCTTGTTGAAATCGCTTCCATCTTCTTGCTTCTCTGTAAACTATATCTTTGAAGACCATAATTTAAATGCAACATCAATCGTCGTCATGTGTCTTCTTGAAAACTGCTCTTTTATTGTCCTTCTCAATAAAAAAAATTCTAGGTTGATTTCGCTCTCAGCAACCCCTTGCATCTTAGTGGATTAATCGCATTGCTTGGGATGATATCTTTCTTTTTATGTCATGTCCTTTCAGGACGTAGGCGATCATGGCTCTTCCCCTCCTTCGCGAAGGTGGAGAGCCATGATAGCGTATAATCAGTTCATGGGAAGGTGCTACTTGTGTGAAACTTCCATCTCATCAGTGGAATACGAAGAGAATGAAGGTGGTTCGCTACAATAAGCGTGGCATGTTTGGTTTTAGCCCTGAATGTCATAACTGGTGGAACGAAGGAATGTTGTTTGCCTGAACACTTTCCATGTAAATAACGACAGAGCAGGGAATTGCTAGCGAAATTTTGTCTATGGGAAAGGAGTTCTCGGGTGGAAAATAATTCATCGCCCACAAGGCCGCAGTGACGCTTTCTAACGGTTGAAACCCTGAAAAGTTAAGACTCAGCAGCTCCAGTCCAGATATAGTAACTATGTTCAATTTTTTATTTGATTTGACTTTTGAAATGTTAGAAAGAGGAAAAAAGTAACAGATACTTCCTGGATCGGAGCAAGGAAGCGAACATTTGATCAGATGTGTAAAAGACATAATACTGATACTGCTGTGTTAACGATAACAACAGCTTCTATGTTAATTGAAGATATATGAACTGTCAAATAACTGTCACTGCCATGAGAGACAATATGGTAGAGTAGCGCAATTCTCTAAGTGAATTTTAAGATAGATTCGTACGAATAGAATATGTATTCTTTGTTTTAGATTGGTTTGATTTATTTTGTTTTAAGGCATATCAACCTCAATGGGTTATATAATGCCGACAACATTTTTAGGATAGATTCGTATGAATAGAATATGTATCCTTTGGTTTAGATTGGTTTGGTTTATTTTGTTTTACGGCATATCAACCTCAATAGGTTATTTAATGCCGACAACATTTTTAGGATAGATTCGTATGAATAGAATATGTATCCTTTGGTTTAGATTGGTTTGGTTTATTTTGTTTTACGGCATATCAACCTCAATGGGTTATTTAATGCCGACAACATTTTTAGGATAGATTCGTATGAATAGAATATGTATTCTTTGTTTTAGATTGGTTTGATTTATTTTGTTTTACGGGCATATCAACCTCAATGGGTTATTTAATGCCGACAACATTTTTAGGATAGATTCGTATGAATAGAATATGTATTCATTTTTGGTTTAGATTGGTTTGGTTTATTTTGTTTTACGGCATATCAACCTCAATGGGTTATTTAATGCCGACAACATTTTTAGGATAGATTCGTATGAATAGAATATGTATTCTTTGGTTTAGATTGGTTTGGTTTATTTTGTTTTACGGCATATCAACCTCAATGGGTTATTTAATGCCGACAACATTTTTAGGATAGATTCGTATGAATAGAATATGTATTCTTTGGTTTAGATTGGTTTTGTATCCTTTGGTTTATTTTGTTTTACGGCATATCAACCTCAATGGGTTATTTAATGCCGACAACATTTTTAGGATAGATTCGTATGAATAGAATATGTATCCTTTGGTTTAGATTGGTTTGGTTTATTTTGTTTTACGGGCATATCAACCTCAATGGGTTATTTAATGCCGACAACATTTTTAGGATAGATTCGTATGAATAGAATATGTATCCTTTGGTTTAGATTGGTTTGGTTTATTTGTTTTTACGGCATATCAACCTCAATGGGTTATTTAATGCCGACAACATTTTTAGGATAGATTCGTATGAATAGAATATGTATTCTTTGGTTTAGATTGGTTTCGTTTATTTTGTTTTACGGCATATCAACCTCAATGGGTTATTTAATGCCGACAACATTTTAGGATAGATTCGTTTGGTTTATTTTTGAATAGAATATGTATCCTTTGGTTTAGATTGGTTTGTTTTAGATTGGTTTGTTTATTTTGTTTTACGGCATATCAACCTCAATGGGTTATTTAATTCCGACAACATATTTCGGATAGATTCGTATGAATAGAATATGTATCCTTTGGTTTAGATTGGTTTGGTTTATTTTGTTTTACGTCATATCAACCTCAATGGGTTATTTAATGCCGACAACATTTTTAGGATAGATTCGTATGAATAGAATATGTATTCTTTGGTTTAGATTGGTTTCGTTTATTTTGTTTTACGGCATATCAACCTCAATGGGTTATTTAATACCGAGATGTTTATGAGAGGTTCGTAAGAATAGAACATGTATTCCTTGTAAGTATGTCGATCATGTTTCACTGACGTGTTTTTATAAAGAGGGGTTTTCGTCGAGAGTCAAATCTATTTTTGGTAATATTTGTTTCCGAAAATGTATTGCTGATAAAATTTTCCTTTCTCAAAATGTTTTGCTGGTATTATTTTTTTCTTCAAAAGGTATTGCTGGTATTTTTACTGTAGAAATCTATTTTTTTTTATACTTTCATAGTGTTTTGACTTCAGTTTGGGGGTTAACTATTTGCCCAAGTTGGGACTCTAACAGGTGCGACCACCTCGGTTCAGGGAGAACATTGGAACAACAGCAACTAAGAGGTTGTTCCACGCCCAAAAAAATCTCCTGATCAGAGGCCCTGCTGATGGATGTAATTTATCGTTATGCGCAAAACCCTAAGATTTTTTTTGGGGGGGAGGGGGGGGTAAATAAACTGAAATCTGAACACCTCAAAGTTTAAAAGTGCAGAGGCATAGTGAAAACAATTGCGTTGTGTCAGACTTTTCATATAGGTTGCCCGAGTGACCTCTCACACTGTCTTTTGTCCTGAAGTTTTTCGCAAGCGTTTTACTTATCAAATTCCAGGAGTTTTGTGACTTTCAAAGACGCTTTATTTTTGCTTCGCAATGAATGTTAGAGATGTATGTGGACGAAGAATTTTTTTTCCGAATCTGAGAAAACGGTTGGTTCCTTGCACCGCTCCAGATTTCCAATTCTGCCTCGCCCTAAAATAGATTCTAGTCGAAATGAAAGAATATAGAACAAAATTAGATATATATTTTTTTTAATTAGTTCACCCCGGGAAAGGTAAGAGGCGAGTGAAACTGAAAGAGAATGAAAAGACTTTAGAAGGAACCGGAAATTCAATCCTAAACAGAAGACAAGTGATAAACCTTTACCCCTGTTCAAAAGACCAGGGGGGATTTTTCTAAAATTTGTAGCTGAAGCCAAACTTGTTCTCAATGCAGTAATCGGTATTGTTCCTTCGTAAAAATATCTTTATTATTTTTTTATTATTAATTTGTTAAAGCAAAAAATTCGAAGTATTTTCATTCGAAATCAAATGAATCTATCCGAAAATATACATCTAATTTGAAACATTTAATTAGTCATATATGTTTTTATTTCTGTTATAAACATGCGTATGTCATCATGAAAGAACAAACGAAACAACAGTACCGCCGGTGATATGAAAAGAAAAGATGACAATAATTTTAAATACAAATTTCTTTTATATTTGCCGAAACGGCGGAAGTGAGCGGAAGACTCTGTGTGGGTGAGGTGTGGAGATTTTGAATATGACTAGAGTTGGCAAGGCCTGGAATTGATGCGTTTGATTAGTCGGTTGATCGAGGCAACGGTTTTAATGAGGAGAGAAGCCTTGAATGGATTAGCGAAGCTTGATGTACGCCGCGAATTCGCCTTTACCAATGCAGAGGATGCGAGCGGAATGCCTTTGTGGCCATCGTGTGGTTGTTTGGAGGAAGGTGATCTCGAGTGTATATGTGTGTTGTCTCGTTTGACCGATGTTATGGTGATGATGTCGAGAGTACACCTGTTGTCGACTTTCACTTTGCTTCTCTTGCTTTTGTCCCAGTCGTTTATGAGCGGCTTTCTTACATGCAAGTCTGGTAACAACTAAAATCATCTATTTTCTTTGGCGGTCGTTTTTCGCTTCTTTCGTGTTGTATTTTAGACTTTTGAGGGGATTCGTGATAGTCGGAGCCCCTGCGCAAAGGACGACTATATTTAGGGTGAGGATGCTTCCTCGGCGCTCACATCCGATCGACGTGTAGAGTGAATCCGAAAGCGTTTTCATTTGCAGCAGAGTATAATACCTCAGTTTTTTGCATATACTATTAGAAATATCTGTCTGCAGATGATTTTTTTTTTTTACTTGTAGATCACTGATTCTTCCAACATCGTTTGGGAAGCGACCGAGAGACTGGCAACACCATTTATCTTTATCACGCGATTTTTGCCTATGTCCTACATTTGAGCCATCGAAGAGGTTTTTAGTCTACTAAAACTAAGAATATTTTCTGCTTTTGTTTCGTAAAGAAAGCCATAGGTGTTAAGATAATTTGATTTAGCTCTTACAGGGACGATTTTTCTAAGGAAAACACATTTCCAATCAAATCTAGCACTAAATTAGCACAGTCTAGTCGTAAAGAGAGGTAATCGAACAAAATTAGTCTTCCAGGATTTATAGGTTAATGGCAAAAAAAAAACAACATTTTGCTTAAACTAATTACGGCCAAGAAACAACAGTCCTCGTTCGATCACCGGAGTAAATCAACGTCGAGCCTGGCCCGTATCTAGATGGATGAGCGATTGCTAATGACAGGTGTTGTAAGCTGGAATATGCGGGTGGTGTCCGGATAACAGCTCGGATTTTGGAAATCAGAAAGACGAATTCGAATTCCAGTTGGGTTTGTTATATTCATTACGCGCAAATTTTCTTGGGAAAGCTATGAATCCACCTCTACTCCTCCAACTATGGGTTAATTAACATGAAATGAATCATTAAAAAATTATTGTCTTCAAAAAATCCTAACAATCTAAAAATATTTTCTGGCTTTAAGTAACCAGCAGAGGGTCGATAAACCACAAAAAACAATCAATCAATCAACAAATTGCTATTCGAATTTTGGAAATCAAGAAAAGCTATGAATCCACCTCTTCTCCTCTATCTATGGGCTAATTAGTAGGAAATGGATAATTAAAATCATTATTATCTACACAATATCCTAACAATCTAAAAATATTTTCTGGCTTTAAATAATCTGAAAAGGGTTGATAAAACATAAAAACCAATCAATCAGAAAATTGCTATTCCTCTTTGGTAACACAACCTTTTTCTTTTAAGTATTGCTTTCCCCAAAGTAAAAGGAAAATAATTATTTTTAATGTATTTTCCATCGTCACCAGCGTCCTGGGTAAGACGACAAACTACATTCCGCGTCCAGGGTAAGACGATAAACTACGTCCAACAGCAAGACCTCTGATCAAGAAGTTTTGAGGAGCATGGAACCACCTTTCAATTGTTGGCGTTCCCAGGTCCACCCTGACCCGGGGTGGTAGCATCTGTTAGGGTCCCAGCTATGAGCAAATAGTTAACACCAAAACTACATCTGCGTCCTGGGTATGACGATAAACTACATCCGCGTCCTGGGTAAGACGATAAACTACATTTGTCAGCAAGGCGTCTGAAACCAGACTATATTACCAGCTATACGTTTTTTGAAAGAATAGTGTTGGCGGCTATACATTTTTGAAAAAATAATATTACCAGCTATACGTTTTTTGAAAGAATAGTGTTGGCGGCTATACATTTTTGAAAAAATAATATTGCCAGCTATACGTTTTTTGAAAGACTAGTGTTGGCGGCTATACATTTTTGAAAAAATAATATTACCAGCTATACGTTTTTTGAAAGAATAGTGTTGGCGGCTATACATTTTTGAAAAAATACTATTGCCAGCTATACGTTTTTTGAAAGAATAGTGTTGGCGGCTATACATTTTTGAAAAATACTATTGCCAGCTATACGTTTTTTGAAAGAATAGTGTTGGCGGCAAGACATTTTTGAAAAAATACTATTACCAGCTATACGTTTTTTGAAAGAATAGTGTTGGCGGCTATACATTTTTGAAAAAATACTATTACCAGCTATACGTTTTTTGAATGTATAGTGTTGGCGGCAATATATTTTGGAAAAAAATAATATTACCAGCTATACGTTTTTTGAAAGAATAGTGTTGGCGGCTATACATTCTTGAAAAAATACTATTACCAGCTATACGTTTTTTGAAAGAATAGTATTGGCGGCTATACATATATTAACAGAAAAAAACAGTTGTCGGCATTAAATGTCGCATTGAGGCTGATATGCCATAAACCAAAACAAACCAAACCATTGTAACCAAATCAGTCGAAAGGCAAACAAGATACAAGGGAGCTCTTACTTTTTCCGTCGATTCAAACGTTTTTGGTGCGACAAGACCATGAAAAGGTTCATAAAAACAGTATATTCCCAATGTATACCCAGATTATAAAAAAAAAGACTATTTGCGAGTTTAGCTATGAAAGTATCTGTCTATGGTTGGCTCGCTGTATCGATCCTGTAATTAGCTGACTTCTTCTGCGATCCTCTCCGTCAACAAGAGCCAGACCAGGCCATGAATGGAGTACTGTTGTCATATTTGGGCGGGAGCTGCCCATTTCTCACTTTCCAATCTTGATAGAGTTCAAAAGCGTCTCGAGGAACCTTGTAGTGATTTTCTAAGCTTAGATGTAACACAAGGCCGGAAGTATGGGGCACACAGTGAGGATCGAACTCACTCCTCAGTCGTAACTGATCTAGCAAGACAAGCTTTCTAACCATTACACCACGTCGATGTTCCCGGAGACCTTGTAGGGGACGAATTATTTTCCACCCTCTAACCTTTCTCTCCCAAGGTGTGTGTGGCGAACCTCTCACTGCTCTATCGCTACTACTTGCATGGAAAGTGCTCGGGGGGGGGACTACATTCCTTCGTTCCGGTAGGTTTAACCAACACAGTTAGGACCGACCATACCACTTACATTGTAGCAAACCACCCACATTTCCTCGGTATTCCATCGGTGAGAAATAAGTTCCACTGGAACAGCTTCTTCCCGTGAACCACTACACTGTGAAATAGACTTCGAAGACGATGTTTCCCCGATCACTGAAATCTTAATCTGTTTAAGTCTAGAGTTAACAATTATCTTTCCTTCTTATCTCTATAAACTCCCCGTTATCGTAACCCTGTACCTCGAGTGGCTCCCGAGCATTGTACAGGGTAAACCTTATTGCAAAAAGAAAAAATATCAAGCAGTTTCATTTTCCAGCTCAACCCAGTGTGGCGTATGATCTTAGATACTTTTTTTTAAATCTAAACGCACATATTTGTCTTTTGTTTCCTACGTGGCCAGAACTAAGGAAAGCCGGCGGAACATAAAACATTTGTTTTCAAATAAATCAAATTCATTTCGAAACTGATCAATGGGCATCGTATTAGTTACAGACACTCACCATACTCGCTTAATATCTCATCAAAAGATATCCGTATTTTCTTGGCGAAACTCCCGAGAGGCTGTAGGTAATTTCATCTCTAACTGAATTATGGTTTAAATTTTATGGCGTTTGTATAATAGGATTCTGGGATAGAAAAGCATAATGATATCAGTCTAAAATTCATATTTGATCCAACTGAGAAACACTACAAGTGTAATATTCGCGTTTATCGAATAAATACCGAGAGAACATATGCATGGCTCTCTCTCGGCAGTGAGTAATGATTAGCAAAGAAATATTGTCAAATGTCTTTCTTTCATTACCACACAAAACATACATTTTTATAATATGTGCAAATATCTACACTTTGCTTGAAGAAGCTCGCGAAACAAGAGACTCGTGTATCACAATTATGGACAATAGAATATAATATATAATTTAAAATAAAAAAATTCTCTTTTCAACCAAAAACATTTGCTGTTTATCTTCTTTTTAAAATATACAATTTTCTCACGTTGAAACAACTATAACCTCTCTCTGATATATATATATATATATATATATATATATATATATATATATATATATATATATATATATATATATAATGTAAATATATATATATTATGAAGTGGACAAAGTCCGACAATTAATTTAAGACATTTTTCATGTTTATACATTCTTTTTACAGATACAAATAAGTAAGTAAACGCTCTGTTTATAATAAACAGTATTAACAATATTTACCGGCCTGAATGCCTGAGAAGTTTTCATAGAAAGTATGTGTCCTCGGACAGGAATCGAACCTGTATTCTATACGAAACCGTCATATAGCCTGACGTGCTTTTACCGATTTCGCCACAGAAGAGCGTTCGGTAGCAAGGTCGATTTTACTGTTTTTAAACTACAATATTCCATGATTTTCTCACGTACATTCACATCTGTTCGATATGTATAATGAAAATATATAAATATAGTGAATGGCACATAAAGGACAGGTGTTATTGAAACAGTGCTCGATGTTATATAACAAGGCTCTAAAGTATATATATATTATTGAATATCCATGTCCTATAGCGTTTGCACTAATCGGAGGTTCATGCCAAACGCAATTTTCTTATTTATTTACTATTTTATATTTTCTCTAATAATTTTATTATTTTATAGTAAATTAAATTAAGTTAGCCCTCTTCTATTATTAATAATAATTTTTAGTTGATAACTCACCACTCTAAAATTAAATTAATGCTCATATTTCATAAATATCATATCGTTATACAGGTTTAGTTGCTAGATTTAATGTCATGAAGAATATAATTAATTTTGTTTTTAATTATTATTTTTTTTTAATTTTTGAAAAAGATTACATCACTATATAAATAGTGCTTAACTAGGCTAGCATTACGACAAACTGATATATTTTCCAAGTAAATAACGATCAGTAGACACGAAGATTGTGTTGGGCATGGAAAACCGAGTAATGCAGACAGTCTGGTTCGCCCTATACAATGTCAGGGGGCATCTCGAGGTAGTGGGTTACATTAAGGCAGTTTATACGGATGATGAAGAGACTTGAAGTGTTCATGCGTTAACGCGAATTGAACGAATCAGAATCGACCGTAAAGTTATTCTCTCTTCAAAAGCAATCTTCTACACGATTTATAAGTTCCTGTTATTTTTCGTGACTTCTTACGGATATTTTTTTTCCTATTTTTCATAGTTTTGCATCAAAAACACGTATTGTCTTCGTGAGAAGGAAAAAGGAGATTGGATATTGTTATGGTCGGGTTCCTTGTACCACAGTGATAGTCCAAGGTAGAACCAATAAAGAAGAATTCGAACACGGATATGGAATAACACAGATATATTACAAACAGGAAAAGTAGAAAGTGTTAGTACGAACAATCAGGTTTAGTAGTAATTGCCTGAAAAGCGACTCTGTTTGAACTGCTTCTGACTCGACTGACTGACTCTCTCGCTCTGACTGACTGACGGACTCCTGACGGACTTCACTCTAGACTTCAAACGGAACTCTAGACTTCAGACGGAACAGTATTTAGTCACCCCCCTCCACGAGAGCATCATGTGGCACAAGACCGGTTTAACGTGGATCTCCGAGCCCGTAGGATCGGCCAAAAATATGCCCTTTGAACCCGTATAAACGGGTTCAGGGTCGGTTTACCCCGAAATAGACTCCGCCCTTCGGCGTAGGCTCCTCCAGGTTCCTTCCCGCCCGAAGGCAGAGAGTTCAACTGATCAGCCGGTCGTCCGACTTCAGAATGAACGGTATTTAGTCACCCCCCCACGAGGGTAGCATGTGGCACAATGCCGGTTTAAAATGGGATCTCCGAGCCCGTGGGATCTCCGATGCCGTGGGCTTGGCCAAAATATGCCCTTTGAACCCGTATAAACGGGTTCAGGGTCGGTTTACTTCCCCGAAAGAGACTCCGCCCTTCGGCGTAGCTTCGATTGGGTTCCTCCCCGCCCGAAGGCAGAGAGTTCAACTGATCAGCCGGTCAGCCGTTCGCTCGACTTCGGGCAGAACTCCCTGCTTCTTCTTGAGGCGCAGTATTACGTATGGAATATCCATTATGTTATTATGGGTAAGGTCCCATAACAGATATCATGTTTCTTTTAATATGACATGATGTGCAAGGTAGTATAACAATCAGTCCTGGGTATTGTAGGAATCCTTTTAACTCGATTTTTTGTTCAATGTTAAAATTCGGAGTGTCTCTATACGATACAATAATAAAATATTGTCGCAGGGTTCTTTGTAATTCGTCCCTTTAGAATAATCACACAGTTTTCATTGAAAGAATAAAATTCAGTAGAAAAGACAACGTGGTTTCAGTAAATAAACTTTAATTTAATATAACGACAAGAATACAAGCAGTTGGTGATAGATTGGAAATTAATGTCTTTTTGTTCGGGTTGATAAAGTTCTGAAACAAAGTATAAATTGTCTTTGTGTACGTATGCAAAAAAAAATGTTATATGTGTGTCTGTAGAAAAAATCAACACGTGCGTACGTGATTCATAGTAAAAGCGGATACAAGAGATAGAAATTATTTCTTACTGTTGGCGGTGTTACCGTAGTCTGAAGTTTGTCAACGCTGTCGCTTTTAGCATGAGGTTGTGAAGATCATAAGCGAGAGTTGCATGGAACTTGATGACAACTGCGTGTATCCTGTTTGGGGCCGGATTTCATATGTTTTTATACACTTTTCCTTAACAAAATCGGTTCCAGAATTAAATTATTTCTTTCTTCCTAATTGGCGCTGAAAAGTCACGTGGTATGTCTTCTAGTACGTCCGCACGATATTTTGGAGGTATCTACTTAAATCATGATGACTAATAAATCAATATTCATATTTTAGTGGACACGACAGTATGACTATAAACTACATCCAGCAGCAAGACCTTAATTGTTTTATGTCCCAAAGTCCACCCTGTCTTGGGGTGGTAGCGTCTGTTAGGGTCCCAGCTATGGGTAAATAGTAAACCCTCAAACGAAAACAAGTCATTATGTGTTGTGGAGTTATTTCGCAGTGGAGGCTTTTATTTGTACTAAATCGGTCCTAAATAGTTCGACGTACAAAAGGTTAGGAACTTGATAGAATAGGTATTACGCAGAGTAATCTTGTTGTGGTCGCTGACTACTTTCGTATTCGACTAACTGTCGTCCGACATCGACGCTATTTAGTAACTGCCCCACATAGTCACATGTGGCACAAGGCCGAATTTACTGTGGGGTTCCCGAGCCCGTAGGCTCGGCCAAAAAGTCCCCGTAGACCCCGCATAAACGGGATCGGGTCTGTCTACCCCCACCCCCGGACGAAACTCTGCCCTTCGGCATAGCCTCGTCCGGGTTCCTCTCTGCCCGAAGGCAGAGAGTTCGGCTTTTCGTCCGACATCGACTGACCCTTGTTTCTATTACTACGACTACTTATATTAGGTGGGAGAGTCTATTAACTATAGAATAGGTGTGTTTCACCATAACATTATGGAAGTATAAAAACACATTTTATAGTAAAAATACCAGCAATACATTTTTATATAAAAATTACCAACAATATCTATTTATAGTAAAATTACCAATAATACATCAATCAACAGGAAAGAACTCTTTCATTACATTAATGCATCTAATAGCCTACAATTTCTTAAAGAATTCAAACTGTATTGCAAAATATAACTTCAACAAAAGTACAATAGAAAACAATTATTTCACTGCCACCAGTAATTATATTCACACAAACATGCATGGGCAGAAAAGCTGAGTATCAACTACCATGCACTCAAATGTGAAAGCAGAATAACATATATCATATTCTTATTAATTCAAAGTTCACAAGAAAATTCATTTTCGGCATTAAATGACCCATAAAGTTTTTATATGCCATTAAACTAATACAATCACTCATGACAGTTATATATATTTGAAAATTGAATGAGCAAACGTAGTTCAAATTTCAACTGAAGCTAATTACCTTTTTCAGACCACCAGTGACACAGATGACATCGACGTTGCTGCACTTCGCCGTACTAGATTGATTGACTTATTTCTGTTTTTACGGCTTGTCACCCTTTTCTGTGTCATTTAAAGCACAAACATTTTATTATATTGTAAGAATAATTATTTTACTATTTCCTTTCTGAGACGTGGGAGATCACGGCTCTCCACAATGTCATCTCCTTTATAGCTCTTAGTAAATTTTGTCTTTTCGCTTTCTAATCTCTGTTCTGCTAATCATTTACACAAGCTCTGGTAGGTTCTGCTCAGCTTTCCTCTTGCCTTTAATAAGCCATGTATGTATCAAATTTTCTAAGCCACCATTCCTCATTATGTGCCCAATAAAATTCAATCGTCTTTTTCTGATGTTAAGTATAATACTTTCTTTGTTTCCATTTTCTCTAAAACTTCATCAATGCTCACATGTTCAGTCCATGTTATTCATTTGTAGAACCGCCTATTAAAAAAATTTTAAAAATTCGAAATTAAGTGCCCCTCAGCTGGAAGGTAGCGAATTTTGCTCGTGCACTTATATACACAGAAAATATTCTATAATGGATTAGTTTCAACTAAAACTGACAAATAGGGCCAGTTGTAAGTCATCCATTGAGATTCGGAATAAAGGCAACGAGAGTGGCAGTTGTGTTCGGAGGTGTAAACAGAGATAGTGAGACTGGTTGAGGAACAGTCGGACTTCACGCTAGCTGAATGGAAGATCTGTACTGTTCGTCTGTTATGAGAGAAGACAAAATTAAGTGTCAATACTACAGCAGACTTATACCTTCCCTGGTCTTTTGAAAAGGAGTAGAGCATTATCATTTGTTTTCTGTTTAGGTTTCTGTTTTCATTCTAAATATTCTCATTCATTTTAACTCCTAGTAGCCCTTGTGTTTTAGTGGCTTTATTGCCTTACTCTGAGTAAATTGTTTTTGTTTTGATTTAAAAAAACAGTGCAAGGATAACCCTGAATAGACAATCTAATGGATTCCGCGTTCCTTTACTCGTCGTGGGGAATTTCTTAATAATTTCACCATCAGCAAAGCAACAAAACCACAAAGATGCAAGAGTTACTGAGCTTAAAAAAAAACTCTAAGGGCAGAAAACAATGAAAGAATTAAGAAGACAACGATTGACATTGCATTTTAATGGTTTAAGATAAAAGTAGAATGGGAAAACAAGTAGGAGGATTGTTTTCCAAAACACAATTAAGGACAGAAAATAGGACTGGGAAAACATGAAGCAGGAATAAAATACACAATTAAGGAGAGAAAACAATAAAAGAATTAAGTAGACAGTAGATAACAACGATTGAAATTGTATTTAAATGGTTTAAGATAAAGGTTTACTGGGAAAAAAGCAAGAAAACAAAAGAAAAAACATTGTTAAGGAAAGAAAAGTTGACAGGGAGAACAAGAAGGAGGAAAAAAATTCTAGGAAGGACAGAAAAAACTAGGAAGGAAAGAAGAAAATTGACATTGTAAAAAACAAAAAAAACACATTAAAATGATTAAGAAAATGTTGAAGGAGAAAAAGAAGGAGGAAAAAAACAAATTGGTTAAGATTAAAGTTGAAGAAACAAGAAGAAAAAAAAAAAAACTATTTGACGACAGAAAGCAATAAAAAATAAAAAATTAAGATTGAATGTCAATTGGTTAAGATAAAACAAAAAACACGATTTGACTGGGAAAAAGAAGTTGACAGTAAAAAAAAAACACGAAAACTATAATTGAATTTAAAAATTGGTTAAGATTAAAGTTGATTAAAGGGGAAAAAAAGAAGCAGTAAAAAAAAAAAAAACACTATTTACGACAGAAAACAATAAAAGAATTTAAAAAAAAAACGATTGACATTGCATTTAAATTGGTTAAGATTAAAGTTGACTGGGAAACAAGAAGCAGTAAAACAAAAAAAACTATTTACGACAGAAAACAATAAAAAACGAAAAAAAAACGATTGACATTGCATTTAAATTAAAGTTAAGATTAAAGTTGACTGGGAAACAAGAAGCAGTAAAAAAAAAAAACACTATTTACGACAGAAAACAATAAAAGAATTTAAAAAAAAAACGATTGACATTGCATTTAAATTGGTTAAGATTAAAGTTGAAACAAAAACAAGAAGCAGAAAACAATAAAACAAAAAAAACACTATTTACGACAGAAAACAATAAAAGAATAAAAAAAAAAACGATTGAAAACATTGCATTTAAATTGGTTAAGATTAAAGTTGACTGGGGAAACAAGAAGCAGTAAAAAAAAAAACACGATTTACGACAGAAAACAATAAAAAGAATTTAAAAAAAAAACGATTGACATTGCATTTAAATTGGTTAAGATTAAAGTTGACTGGGAAACAAGAAGCAGTAAAAAAAAAAACACTATTTACGACAGAAAACAATAAAATAATTTAAAAAAAAAAACGATTGACATTGCATTTAAATTGGTTAAGATTAAAGTTGATGGGAAACAAGAAGCAGTAAAACAAAAAAAACACTATTTACGACAGAAAACAATAAAAAGAATTTAAAAAAAAACGATTGACATTGCATTTAAATTGGTTAAGATTAAAGTTGATTTGGAAACAAGAAGCAGTAAACAAAAAAAACACTATTTACGACAGAAAACAATAAAAGAATTTAAAAAAAAACGATTGACATTGCATTTAAATTGGTTAAGATTAAAGTTGACTGGGAAACAAGAAGCAGTAAAACAAAAAAAAACACTATTTACGACAGAAAACAATAAAGAATTTAAAAAAAAACGATTGACATTGCATTTAAATTGGTTAAGATTAAAGTTGACTGGGAAACAAGAAGCAGTAAAACAAAAAAAAACACTATTTACGACAGAAAACAATAAAAGAATTTAAAAGAAAAAACGATTGACATTGCATTTAAATTGGTTAAGATTAAAGTTGACTGGGAAACAAGAAGCAGTAAAACAAAAAAACACTATTTACGACAGAAAACAATAAAAGAATTTAAAAGAAAAAACGATTGACATTGCATTTAAATTGGTTAAGATTAAAGTTCACTGGGAAACAAGAAGCAGTAAAACAATAAAACACTATTTACGACAGAAAAAAATGAAATAATTTAGAAGAAAAAACGATTGACATTGCATTTAAATTGGTTAAGATTGAAGTTGACTGGGAAACAAGAAGCAGTAAAACAAAAAAAAAACAGTATTTACGACAGAAAACAATAAAAGAATTTAAAAAAAAACGATTGACATTGCATTTAAATTGGTTAAGATTAAAGTTGACTGGGAAACAAGAAGCAGTAAAAAAAAAAAAAAACACTATTTACGACAGAAAAAATAAAAGAATTTAAAAAAAAAAACGATTGACATTGCATTTAAATTGGTTAAGATTAAAGTTGACTGGGAAACAAGAAGCAGTAAAAAAACAAAAAAACACTATTTACGACAGAAAAAATAAAAGAATTTAAAAAAAAAACGATTGACATTGCATTTAAATTGGTTAAGATTAAAGTTGACTGGAAACAAGAAGCAGTAAAAAACAAAAAAAAAAACACTATTTACGACAGAAAAAAATAAAAGAATTTAAAAAAAAACGATTGACATTGCATTTAAATTGGTTAAGATTAAAGTTGATTTGAAACAAGAAGCAGTAAAACAAAAAAACACTATTTACGACAGAAAAAAATAAAAAAGAATTTAAAAAAAACGATTGACATTGCATTTAAATTGGTTAAGATTAAAGTTGACTGGGAAACAAGAAGCAGTAAACAAAAAAAAACACTATTTACGACAGAAAACAATAAAAGAATTTAAAAGAAAAAACGATTGACATTGCATTTAAATTGGTTAAGATTAAAGTTGACTGGGAAACAAGAAGCAGTAAAACAAAAAAAACACTATTTACGACAGAAAACAATAAAAAGAATTTAAAAAAAACGATTGACATTGCATTTAAAAAGAAAAGTTGGGGAAACAAGAAGCAGTAAAACAATAAAACACTATTTACGACAGAAAAAAATGAAATAATTTAGAAGAAAAAACGATTGACATTGCATTTAAATTGGTTAAGATTGAAGTTGACTGGGAAACAAGAAGCAGTAAAACAACAAAAAAACACTATTTACGACAGAAAACAATAAAAGAATTTAAAAGAAAAAACGATTGACATTGCATTTAAATTGGTTAAGATTAAAGTGGGAAACAAGAAGCATTTAAAAAAAAAAAAACACTATTTACGACAGAAAACAATAAAAGAATTTAAAAAAAAACGATTGACATTGCATTTAAATTGGTTAAGATTAAAGTTGACTGGGAAACAAGAAGCAGTAAAACCAAAAAAACTATTTACGTCAGAAAACAATAAAAGAATTTAAAAGAAAAAACGATTGACATTGCATTTAAATTGGTTAAGATTAAAGTTGACTGGGAAACAAGAAGCAGTAAAACAAAAAAACACGATTTACGACAGAAAAAAATAAAAGAATTTAAAAGGAAAAACGATTGACATTGCATTTAAATTGGTTAAGATTAAAGTTGACTGGGAAACAAGAAGCAGTAAAACAAAAAAAAACACGATTTACGACAGAAAACAATAAAAGAATTTAAAAGAAAAAACGATTGACATTGCATTTAAATTGGTTAAGATTAAAGTTGAAAGAAGCAGAAACAAGATGCAGAAAACAATAAAAAAAACAAAAAACATTTAAATTGGTTAAGATTTACGACAGAAAACAAAAAAAAGAATTTAAAAAAACGATTGACATTGCATTTAAATTGGTTAAGATTAAAGTTGACTGGGAAACAAGAAGCAGTAAAACAAAAAAAAACACTATTTACGACAGAAAACAATAAAAGAATTTAAAAAAAAACGATTGACATTGCATTTAAATTGGTTAAGATTAAAGTTGACTGGGAAACAAGAAGCAGTAAAACAAAAAAAACACTATTTACGACAGAAAACAATAAAAGAATTTAAAAGAAAAAACGATTGACATTGCATTTGAAAAGGTTAATATTAATGTTGACATTTGAAACAAGAAGCAGTAAAACAAAAAAAAAACAGTATTTACGACAGAAAACAATAAAAGAATTTAAAAAAAAAAAACGATTGACATTGCATTTAAATTGGTTAAGATTAAAGTTGATTGGGAAACAAGAAGCAGTAAAACAATTTACGACAGAAAACAATAAAAGAATTTAAAAAAAAACGATTGACATTGCATTTAAATTGGTTAAGATTAAAGTTGACTGGGAAACAAGAAGCAGTAAAACAAAAAAAACACTATTTACGACAGAAAAAAAAAAAGAATTTAAAAAAAAAACGATTGACATTGCATTTAAATTGGTTAAGATTAAAGTTGACTGGGAAACAAGAAGCAGTAAAAAAAAAAAAACACTATTTACGACAGAAAACAATAAAAGAATTTAAAAAAAAAAAACGATTGACATTGCATTTAAATTGGTTAAGATTAAAGTTGACTGGGAAACAAGAAGCAGTAAAAAAAAAAAACACGATTTACGACAGAAAACAATAAAAGAATTTAAAAAAAAACGATTGACATTGCATTTAAATTGGTTAAGATTAAAGTTGACTGGGAAACAAGAAGCAGTAAAACAAAAAAAACACTATTTACGACAGAAAACAATAAAAGAATTTAAAAGAAAAAAACGATTGACATTGCATTTAAATTGGTTAAGATTGAAGTTGACTGGGAATCAAGAAGCAGTAAAACAAAAAAAACACGATTTACGACAGAAAAAATAAAAGAAAAAGAATTTAAAAATTGAAAAAACGATTGACATTGCATTTAAGTTAGTTAAGATTAAAGTTGACTGGGAAACAAGAAGCAGTAAAACAAAAAAACACTATTTACGACAGAAAACAATAAAAGAATTTAAAAAAAAACGATTGACATTGCATTTAAATTGGTTAAGATTAAAGTTGACTGGGAAACAAGAAGCAGTAAAACAAAAAAAACACGATTTACGACAGAAAACAATAAAAGAATTTAAAAAAAAAACGATTGACATTGCATTTAAATTGGTTAAGATTAAAGTTGACTGGGAAACAAGAAGCAGTAAAAAAAAAAAACACTATTTACGACAGAAAACAATAAAAGAATTTAAAAAAAAAAACGATTGACATTGCATTTAAATTGGTTAAGATTAAAGTTGACTGGGAAACAAGAAGCAGTAAAAAAAAAACACTATTTACGACAGAAAAAATAAAAGAATTTAAAAAAAAAACGATTGACATTGCATTTAAATTGGTTAAGATTAAAGTTGACTGGGGAAACAAGAAGCAGTAAAACAAAAAAAAACACTATTTACGACAGAAAAAATAAAAAGAATTTAAAAAAAACGATTGACATTGCATTTAAATTGGTTAAGATTAAAGTTGACTGGGAAACAAGAAGAAAAAGTAAAATTTAAAAAAAAAAACTATTTACGACAGAAAAACAATAAAAGAATTTAAAAAAAAAACGATTGACATTGCATTTAAATTGGTTAAGATTAAAGTTGACTGGAAACAAGAAAGTAAAACAAAAAAAAAAGAAGCAGTAAAACAAAAAAAACACTATTTACGACAGAAAACAATGGGAAAAAGAATTTAAAAAAAAAAACGATTGACATTGCATTTAAATTGGTTAAGATTAAAAGTTGACTGGGAAACAAGAAGCAGTAAAAAAAAAAACACTATTTACGACAGAAAACAATAAAAAATTTAAAAGAAAAAAACGATTGAATTGCATTTAAATTGGTTAAGATTAAAGTTGACTGGGAAACAAGAATTAAAACAAAAAAACACTATTTACGACAGAAAAAATAAAAAGAATTTAAAAAAAAAACGATTGACATTGCATTTAAATTAAAGATTGAAGTTGGGAAACAAGAAGCAGTAAAACAAAAAAAACAGTATTTACGACAGAAAACAATAAAAAGAATTTAAAAAAAAACGATTGACATTGCATTCAAATTGGTTAAGATTAAAGTTGACTGGGAAACAAGAAGCAGTAAAACAAAAAAACACTATTTACGACAGAAAACAATAAAAGAATTTAAAAGAAAAAACGATTGACATTGCATTTAAATTGGTTAAGATTAAAGTTGACTGAAAAACATGAAGCAGTAAAAAAAAAAAAACACGATTTACGACAGAAACAAAAGAATTAAAAAAACGATTGAAAAAATTGGTTTTAAAGTTGAAAAACGACAGAAAAGAATTTAAAAAAACGATTGACATTTTAAATTGGTTAAGATTAAAGTTGACTGGGAAACAAGAAGCAGTAAAACAAAAAAACACTATTTACGACAGAAAAAAAATAAAAAGAATTTAAAAAACGATTGACATTGCATTTAAATTAAGATTAAAGTTGACTGGGAAACAAGAAGCAGTAAACAAAAAAAACTATTTACGACAGAAAACAATAAAAGAATTTAAAAAAAAAACGATTGACATTGCATTTAAATTGGTTAAGATTAAAGTTGACTGGGAAACAAGAAGCAGTAAAACAAAAAAAAAAACTATTTACGACAGAAAACAATAAAAGAATTTAAAAAAAAAACGATTGACATTGCATTTAAATTGGTTAAGATTAAAGTTGACTGGAAACAAGAAGCAGTAAAACAAAAAAACACTATTTACGACAGAAAACAAAAAAGAATTTAAAAAAAAACGATTGACATTGCATTTAAATTGGTTTAAGATTAAAGTTGACTGGGAAACAAGAAGCAGTAAAACAAAAAACACTATTTACGACAGAAAACAATAAAAAGAATTTAAAAAAAAAACGATTGACATTGCATTTAAATTGGTTAAGATTAAAGTTGACTGGGAAACAAGAAGCAGTAAAACAAAAAACACTATTTACGACAGAAAACAATAAAAGAATTTAAAAAAAAACGATTGACATTGCATTTAAATTGGTTAAGATTAAAGTTGACTGGGAAACAAGAAGCAGTAAAAAACAAAAAAACATTATTTAAGACAGAAAACAATTAAAAGAATTAAAAAAAACGCAGTAAAACAAATTGACATTTGCATTTAAATTGGAATTTAAAAAAAAAACGATTGAAATTTAAATTGGTTAAGATTAAAGTTGAAGAACAAGCAGTAAAAAAAAAAAACACTATTTACGACAGAAAACAATAAAAGAATTTAAAAAAAAAACGATTGACATTGCATTTAAATTGGTTAAGATTAAAGTTGACTGGGAAACAAGAAGCAGTAAAACAAAAAAAACACTTTTTACGACAGAAAACAATAAAAGAATTTTAAAAAATACAACGATTGACATTGCATTTAAATTGGTTAAGATTAAAGTTGACTGGGAAACAAGAAGCAGTAAAACAAAAAAACTATTTACGACAGAAAACAATAAAAGAATTTAAAAAAAAACGATTGACATTGCATTTAAAATTGGTTAAGATTAAAGTTGACTGGGAAACAAGAAGCAGTAAAACAAAAAAACACTATTTACGACAGAAAACAATAAAAGAATTTAAAAAAAACGATTGACATTGCATTCAAATTGGTTAAGATTAAAGTTGACATTTGAAACAAGAAGCAGTAAAACAAAAAAAACACTATTTACGACAGAAAACAATAAAAGAATTTAAAAGAAAAAACGATTGACATTGCATTTAAATTGGTTAAGATTAAAGTTGACTGGGAAACAAGAAGCAGTAAAACAAAAAAAAACACTATTTACGACAGAAAACAATAAAAAAAGAATTTAAAAAAAAACGATTGACATTGCATTTAAAATTGGTTAAGATTAAAGTTGACTGGGAAACAAGAAGCAGTAAAACAAAAAAACACTATTTACGACAGAAAACAATAAAAGAATTTAAAAAAAACGATTGACATTGCATTTAAATTGGTTAAGATTAAAGTTGACTGGGAATTTAAAAACAAAAAACACTATTTACGACAGAAAACAATAAAAGAATTTAAAAAAAACGATTGACATTGCATTTAAATTGGTTAAGATTAAAGTTGACTGGGAAACAAGAAGCAGTAAAACCAAAAAAACTATTTACGTCAGAAAACAATAAAAGAATTTAAAAGAAAAAACGATTGACATTGCATTTAAATTGGTTAAGATTAAAGTTGACTGGGAAATAAGAAGCAATAAAACAAAAAAAAACACTATTTACGACAAAAAACAATAAAAGAATTTAAAAGAAAAAACGATTGACATTGCATTTAAAAACATTAAAATTGATAAACAAGAAGCAGTAAAAAAAAAAAACACTATTTGACAGAAAACAATAAAAGAATTTAAAGAAAAAATTGACATTGCATTTAAATTGGTTAAGAAACTGGGAAAGAAGCAGTAAAACAAAAAAAAACACTATTTACGACAGAAAACAATAAAAGAATTTAAAAAAAACGATTGGCATTGCATTTAAATTGGTTAAGATTAAAGTTGACTGGGAAACAAGAAGCAGTAAAACAAAAAAACACTATTTACGACAGAAAACAATAAAAGAATTTAAAAAAACGATTGACATTGCATTTAAATTGGTTAAGATTAAAGTTGACTGGGAAACAAGAAGCAGTAAAACAAAAAAAACACTATTTACGACAGAAAACAATAAAAGAATTTAAAAAAAACGATTGACATTGCATTTAAATTGGTTAAGATTAAAGTTGACTGGGAAACAAGAAGCAGTAAAACAAAAAAAACACTATTTACGACAGAAAACAATAAAAGAATTTAAAAAAAAAACGATTGACATTGCATTTAAATTGGTTAAGATTAAAGTTGACATTTGAAACAAGAAGCAGTAAAACAAAAAAAACACTATTTACGACAGAAAACAATAAAAGAATTTAAAAGAAAAAACGATTGACATTGCATTTAAATTGGTTAAGATTAAAGTTGACTGGGAAACAAGAAGCACTAAAACAAAAAACACGATATTTACGACAGAAAACAATAAAAGAATTTTAAAAAAAGCGATTGACATTGCATTTAAATTGGTTAAGATTAAAGTTGACTGGGAAACAAGAAGCAGTAAAAAAAAAAACACTATTTACGACAGAAAACAATAAAAGAATTTAAAAAAAAACGATTGACATTGGTTAATTTAAATTGGTTAAGATAAAAACAAAAAAGTTGACTGGAAAACAATAAAAACAAGAAGCAGTAAAACATTTAAAAAAAAAATTAAATTGACGACAGAAAAAACAAAAAAAAGAATTTAAAAGAATTTAAAAAAAAAACGATTGACATTGCATTTAAATTGGTTAAGATTAAAGTTGACTGGGAAACAAGAAGCAGTAAAACAAAAAAAACATATTTACGACAGAAAACAATAAAAGAATTTGAAAAAAACGATTGGCATTGCATTTAAATTGGTTAAGATTAAAGTTGACTGGGAAACAAGAAGCAGTAAAACAAAAAAAACACTATTTACGACAGAAAACAATAAAAGAATTTAAAAGAAAAACGATTGACATTGCATTTAAATTGGTTAAGATTAAAGTTGACTGGGAAACAAGAAGCAGTAAAACAAAAAAAACACTATTTACGACAGAAAACAATAAAAGAATTTAAAAAAAACGATTGGCATTGCATTTAAATTGGTTAAGATTAAAGTTGACTGGGGAAACAAGAAGCAGTAAAACACAAAAACACTATTTACGACAGAAAACAATAAAAGAATTTAAAAAAAACGATTGACATTGCATTTAAATTGGTTAAGATTAAAGTTGACTGGGAAACAAGAAGCAGTAAAACAAAAAAAAACACTATTTACGACAGAAAACAATAAAAAGAATTTAAAAAAAAAACGATTGACATTGCATTTAAATTGGTTAAGATTAAAGTTGACTGGGAAACAAGAAGCAGTAAAACAAAAAAACTATTTACGTCAGAAAACAATAAAAAGAATTTAAAAGAAAAACGATTGACATTGCATTTAAATTGGTTAAGATTAAATTTGACTGGGAAACAAGAAAGCAGTAAAACAAAAAAAAAAACACTATTTACGACAGAAAACAATAAAAGAATAAAATTTAAAAAAAAACGATTGACATTGCATTTAAATTGGTTAAGATTAAAGTTGACTGGAAACAAGAAGCAGTAAAACAAAAAAACACTATTTACGACAGAAAACAATAAAAAGAATTTAAAAAAAAAAACGATTGACATTGCATTTAAATTGGTTAAGATTAAAATTGACTGGGAAACAAGAAACAGTAAAAAAAAAAAAACACTATTTACGACAGAAAAAATAAAAAAGAATTTAAAAAAAAACGATTGACATTGCATTTTAAATTGGTTAAGATTAAAGTTGACTGGGAAACAAGAAGCAGTAAAACAAAAAAACACTATTTACGACAGAAAACAAAAAAGAATTTAAAAAAAAACGATTGACATTGCATTTAAATTGGTTAAGATTAAAGTTGACTGGGAAACAAAGCAGTAAAACAAAAAAAACACTATTTACGACAGAAAAACAATAAAAAATTTAAAAGAAAAAAAAAAACGATTGACATTGCATTTAAATTGGTTAAGATTGCAAGAAAAAAAGTTGACTGGCATTTAAACAAGAAGCAGTAAAACAAAAAACACTATTTACGACAGAAAACAATAAAAAGAATTTAAAAAAAAAACGATTGACATTGCATTTAAATTGGTTAAGATTAAAGTTGACTGGGAAACAAGAAGCAGTAAAACAAAAAAAACACTATTTACGACAGAAAAACAAAAAAGAATTTTTAAAAAAACGATTGACATTGCATTTAAATTGGTTAAGATTAAAGTTGACTGGGAAACAAGAAGCAGTAAAACAAAAAAACACTATTTACGACAGAAAACAATAAAAGAATTTAAAAAAAAACGATTGACATTGCATTTAAATTGGTTAAGATTAAAGTTGACTGGGAAACAAGAAGCAGTAAAACAAAAAAACACTATTTACGACAGAAAACAATAAAAGAATTTAAAAAAAACGATTGACATTGCATTTAAATTGGTTAAGATTAAAGTTGACTGGGAAACAAGAAGCAGTGAAACAAAAAAAACGAGATTTACGACAGAAAACAATAAAAGAATTTAAAAAAAAACATTGCATTTAAATTGGTTAAGATTTTGACTGGGAAACAAGAAAACAAAAAAAAAAGAAACAATAAAAGAAAAAAAAAACGATTGACATTGCATTTAAATTGGTTAAGATTAAAGTTGACTGGAAACAAGAAGCAGTAAAACAAAAAACACGATTTACGACAGAAAAATAAAAAAAGAAAAAAAAAACGATTGACATTGCATTTAAATTGGTTAAGATTAAAGTTGACTGGAAACAAGAAGCAGTAAAACAAAAAAACACTATTTACGACAGAAAACAATAAAAGAATTTAAAAAAAAAACGATTGACATTGCATTTAAAATTGGTTAAGATTAAAGTTGACTGGGAAACAAGAAGCAGTAAAAACAAAAAAACACTATTTACGACAGAAAACAATAAAAGAATTTAAAAAAACGATTGACATTGCATTTAAATTGGTTAAGATTAAAGTTGACTGGGAAACAAGAAGCAGTAAAACAAAAAAAAACACTATTTACGACAGAAAACAATAAAGAATTTAAAAAAACGATTGACATTGCATTTAAATTGGTTAAGATTAAAGTTGACTGGGAAACAAGAAGCAGTAAAACAAAAAAAACACTATTTACGACAGAAAACAATAAAAGAATTTAAAAAAAAACGATTGACATTGCATTTAAATTGGTTAAGATTAAAGTTGACTGGGAAACAAGAAGCAGTAATAACAAAAAAAAACACTATTTACGACAGAAACAATAAAAGAATTTAAAAAAAAACGATTGACATTGCATTTAAATTGGTTAAGATTAAAGTTGACTGGGAAACAAGAAGCAGTAAAAAAAAAAAACACTATTTACGACAGAAAACAATAAAAAGAATTTAAAAAAAAAAAAACGATTGACATTGCATTTAAATTGGTTAAGATTAAAGTTGACTCAAAACAAGAAAGGGTAAAACAAAAAAACACTATTTACGACAGAAAACAATAAAAGAATTTAAAAAAAAACGATTGACATTGCATTTAAATTGATTTAAGATTAAAGTTGACTGGGAAACAAGAAGCAGTAAAACAAAAAAAACACTATTTACGACAGAAAACAATAAAAAGAATTTAAAAAAAAAAACGATTGACATTGCATTTAAATTAGAAGAAAAAGATTAAAGTTGACTGGGAAACAAGAAGCAATAAAAAAAAAAAAAACACTATTTACGACAGAAAACAATAAAAGAATTAAAAAAAAACGATTGACATTGCATTTAAATTGGTTAAGATTAAAGTTGACTGGGAAACAAAAGCAGTAAAAAAAAAAACACTATTTACGACAGAAAACAATAAAAAGAATTTAAAAAAACGATTGACATTGCATTTAAATTGGTTAAGATTAAAGTTGACTGAAAAACATGAAGCAGTAAAACAAAAAAAACACTATTTACGACAGAAAACAATAAAAGAATTTAAAAAAAAACGATTGACATTGCATTTAAATTGGTTAAGATTAAAGTTGACTGGGAAACAAGAAGCAGTAAAACAAAAAAAAAACACTATTTACGACAGAAAACAATAAAAGAATTTAAAAAAAAACGATTGACATTGCATTTAAATTGGTTAAGATTAAAGTTGACTGGGAAACAAGAAGCAGTAAAACAAAAAAAACACTATTTACGACAGAAAAAAAAAAAGAATTTTAAAAAAACGATTGACATTGCATTTAAATTGGTTAAGATTAAAGTTGACTGGGGAAACAAGAAAGTAAAACAAAAAAAACACTATTTTAAAAGAATTTAAAAGAAAAAACGATTGACATTGCATTTAAATTGGTTAAGATTAAAGTTGAAGCAAAACAAGAAGCAGTAAAACAAAAAAAAACACTATTTACGATTGACAGAAAACAAAAAAAAGAATTTAAAAAAAACGATTGACATTGCATTTAAATTGGTTAAGATTAAAAAGTTGACTGGCAATAAAATAAAAAAACATTATTTAAGAAACAGTAAAACATTTAAAAAAAACACTATTTACGACAGTAAAACAAAAAAACAAAACAAAAAGAATTTAAAAAAAAACGATTGACATTGCATTTAAATTGGTTAAGATTAAAGTTGACTGGGAAACAAGAAGCAGTAAAAAAAAAACACTATTTAAAGAAAACAAAAAAAGAATTTAAAAAAAAAACGATTGACATTGCATTAAATTGGTTAAGAGAAAACAAGAAGCAGTAAAACAAAAAAAACACTATTTACGACAGAAAACAATAAAAAAGAATTTAAAAAAAAACGATTGACATTGCATTTAAATTGGTTAAGATTAAAGTTGACTGGGAAACAAGAAGCAGTAAAACAAAAAAACACTATTTACGACAGAAAACAATAAAAGAATTTAAAAAAAAAAAACGATTGACATTGCATTTAAATTGGTTAAGATTAAAGTTGACTGAAACAAGAAGCAGTAAAAAAAAAA
Source organism: Acanthosepion pharaonis (assembly GCA_903632075.3). Classification (NCBI taxonomy): domain Eukaryota; kingdom Metazoa; phylum Mollusca; class Cephalopoda; order Sepiida; family Sepiidae; genus Acanthosepion; species Acanthosepion pharaonis. The sequence goes on from CAHIKZ030000352.1 coordinate 458,360, forward strand.
AAACACTATTTACGACAGAAAACAATAAAAGAATTTAAAAAAAACGATTGACATTGCATTTAAATTGGTTTAAGATTAAAGTTGACTGAGTAAAACAAAAAAACAAGCAGTAAAAAAAAAAAAAAAAACACTATTTACGACAGAAAAAAAAAAAAAGAATTAAAAAAAAAAAAACGATTGACATTAAAAAAAAACGATTGACGGAAATTAAGATTTTAAGATTAAAGTTGACTGAAACAAGAAGCAGTAAAAACAAAAAAAAAACTATTGACTGGGAAACGACAGAAAAAAAACAATAAAAAGAATAAAAAAAAAACGATTGACATTGCATTTAAATTGGTTAAGATTAAAGTTGACTGGGAAACAAGAAGCAGTAAAACAAAAAAAAACACTATTTACGACAGAAAACAATAAAAAAGAATTTAAAAAAAAAACGATTGACATTGCATTTAAATTGGTTAAGATTAAAGTTGACTGGGAAACAAGAAGCAGTAAAACAAAAAAACACTATTTACGACAGAAAACAATAAAAAGAATTTAAAAAAAAAACGATTGACATTGCATTTAAATTGGTTAAGATTAAAGTTGACTGGGAAACAAGAAGCAGTAAAACAAAAAAACACTATTTACGACAGAAAACAATAAAAAAGAATAAAAAAAAAAAAACGATTGACATTGCATTTAAATTGGTTAAGATTAAAGTTGACTGGGAAACAAAAGCAGTAAAACAAAAAAACACTATTTACGACAGAAAACAATAAAAAGAATTTAAAAAAAACGATTGACATTGCATTTAAATGGTTAAATTAAAGTTTGAAACAAAGATAAAACCAAAAAAACTATTTCCGACTGAAAAAAAAAAAAAAAAAAACGATTGACATTGCATGCAAAAAAAATTAAAGTTTAACAGTAAAACAAAAAAAAAACGAAGAAAACAATAAAAAAATTTAAAAAAAAACGATTGACATTGCATTTAAATTGGTAAAGGATTAAAGTTGACTGGGAAACAAAAGCAGTAAAACAAAAAAACACTATTTACGACAGAAAACAATAAAAAGAATTTAAAAAAAAAACGATTGACATTGCATTTTTGGTTAAGATTAAAGTTGACTGGAAAAAGAATTAAAAAAAAAAAACATTATTTACGACTGAAAACAATAAAAATTTAAAAAAAAACGATTGGCATTGTAAGATTAAAGTTGACTGGGAAACAAAAGTAAAACCAAAAAAAAACACTATTTACGACAGAAAACAATAAAAAGAATTTAAAAAAAAAACGATTGACATTGCATTTAAATTGGTTAAGATTAAAGTTGACTGGAAACATGAAAGCAGTAAAAAAAAAAAAAAAACACTATTTACGACAGAAAACAATAAAAAGAATTTAAAAAAAACGATTGACATTGCATTTAAATTGGTTAAGATTAAAGTTGACTGAAACAAAGAAGCAGTAAAACAAAAAAAAACTATTTACGACAAGAAAACAATAAAAAATTTAAAAAAAAAACGATTGACATTGCATTTAAATTGGTTAAGATTAAAAAGTTGACTAGGAAACAAAAGCAGTAAAACAAAAAAAACACTATTTACGACGAAAACAATAAAGAATTTAAAAAAAACGATTGACATTGCATTTAAATTGGTTAAGATTAAAGTTGACTGGGAAAAAAGAAGCAGTAAAACAAAAAAACACTATTTACACAGAAAACAATGGAAAAATTTAAAAAAAAAACGATTGTGTTTGCATTTAAATTGGTTAAGATTAAAGTTGACTGAAACAAAGGCAGTAAAACAAAAAAAACACTATTTACGACAGAAAACAATAAAAAGAATTTAAAAAAAAACGATTGACATTGCATTCAAATTGGTTAAGATTAAAGTTGACTGAAACAAAGAAGCAGTAAAACAAAAAAAACTATTTACGACAGAAAACAATAAAAAATTTAAAAAAAAAAAACGATTGACATTGCATTTAAATTGGTTAAGATTAAAAGTTCACTGGATGCAGAAGCAGTAAAACAAAAAAAAAACAGTATTTACGACAGAAAAAAATAAAAATAATTTAAAAAAAAAACGATTGACATTGCATTTAAATTGGTTAAGATTAAAGTTGACTGGAAACAAAAGCAGTAAAACAAAAAAACAGTGTTACGACAGAAAACAATAAAAAGAATTTAAAAAAAAAAACGATTGACATTGCATTTAAATTGGTTAAGATGGGAAACAATGCAATAAAAAAAAAAAGACAACAAAAAAACAATAAAAAATTTAAAAAAAAACGATTGACGTTGCGATTTGGATTAAAGTTGACTGGGAAAAGAACGTCTGAAAAATAAAAAGAATTTAAAAAAAAAACGATTGACATTGCATTTAAATTGGTTAAGATTAAAGTTGACTGGGAAACAAGAAGCAGTAAAACAAAAAAAACACGATTTACGACAGAAAACAATAAAAGAATTTAAAAAAAAACGATTGACATTGCATTTAAATTGGTTAAGATTAAAGTTGACTTTGAAACAAGATGCAGTAAAACAAAAAAAAACACTATTTACGACAAAGTTGACTGAAAAAAATGAAACAAAAAAAAATTTACGACAGAAAACAAAAAAGAAAAAACGATTGACATTGCATTTAAATGAATTTAAGAAAAAGTTGACATTTGACTGAAGAAGCAGTAAAACAAAAAAAAACACAGATTTAGGACATGAAAACAATAAAAATTTTAAAAAAAACGATTGACATTGCAATATTTTAAGATTAAAGTTAAACTGGGAAACGAAGGTAAAACAAAAAAAAACTTTTATGGAAAACAATAAAAAAATTTTAAAAAAAAAACGATTGACATTGCATTTAAATAGCAGATTTAAGATTAAAGTTGACTGGGGAAACAAGCCAGTAAAACAATAAATCTGAATTTACGAAAAGAAAAAACGAAAAAAACGATTGACGTTGCATTTAAATTGGTTAAAGATTAAAGTTGACTGAAACAAAAAACGTAAAACAAAAAAAACTATTTCTCCTGAAAAATATCTCTTTTAAAAAAAAACGATTGATGTTGCATTTTAAATTGGTTAAGATTAAAGTTGACTGGAAACAAAGCAGTAAAACAAAAAAAAAGTGTTTATTGACAGAAAACAATAAAAAAATTTAAAGAAAAACGATTGACATTGCATTTAAATTGGTTAAGATTAAAGTTGACTGAAAAAAAATTTAAAAAAAACTCCTGAAAACCCTATTGATGACAGAAAACAATAAAAATTTAATTCCGAAAAAAAAAACGATTGACATTGCAAAAAATTTAAATTTTAAATTAAAAAAAAGTGGCTATTGGTTAAACATTAAAGTAAAACAAAAAAAAATTCCTATTGAAGAAACAATAAAAATTTAAAAAAAAAACGATTGACATTGCATTTAAATTGGTTACGATTAAAGTTGACTGGGGAAAACAAAGTAAAACAAAAAGACATTTAAAAAAACAATAAAAAGAATTTGATATTGACATTTGAATTGGGAAATTAAAATTGACTAGAAACAAGAAGCAAGTAAAACAAAAAAACACTATTTACGACGAAAACAAGTGTTTATTTAAAAAAAAAACGATTGGCATTGCATTTAAATTGGTTAAGATTAAATGTTCACTAGAAACGAAGCAGTAAAACAAAAAACACTATTTACGACAGAAAAAATAAAATAATTTAAAAGAAAAAACGATTGACATTGCATTTAAATTGGTTAAGATTAAAGTTGACTGAAAAACAAGAAGCACTAAAACAAAAAAAACAGTATTTACGACAGAAAACAATAAAAAAGAATTTAAAAAAAAACGATTGACATTGCATTTAAATTGGATTTAGGAGATTAAAGTTGAATTTGGAACTTCAAGAAGCAGTAAAACAAAAAAACACTATTTACGACAGAAAACAATAAAAGGAATTTAAAAAAAAAAACGATTCCCATTGCATCCGCCAGTGTTTAAATGAATTTGAAAGAACAAAGTTGAAGAAAAAATTGTGCACCGTATAACGACGAGAAGGCAGTAAACATTAAAAAGAAAAAAATTGACATTGATTTAAAGTTGAAGAAAATTTGTTGACTGTCGTCCGAAGGTAAAACAAAAAAAAAAAACTTCAGAAAACAATAAAAATTTAAATCAAAAACGATTGACATTTATTTTTAAATTGGTTAAGATTAAAGTTGACTGGGAAACAAAGCAATAAAACAAAAAAAACACTATTTACGACAGGAAAACAATAAAAAGAATTTAAAAAAAAAACGATTGACATTGCATTTAAATTGGTTAAGATTAAAGTTGACTGGGAAACAAGAAGGTAAACAAAAAAACCCTATTTACGACAGAAAACAATAAAAGAATTTAAAAAAAAACGATTGACATTGCATTTAAATTGGTTAAGATTAAAGTTGACTGGGAAACGTAAGCAGTAAAACAAAAAAAAAACACTATTTACGACAGAAAACAATAAAAAGAATTTAAAAAAAACGATTGACATTGCATTGAAATTGTTATGATTAAGGATTGACTGTAAACAAGAAGCAGTAAAACAAAAAAAAACACTATTTACGATGAAAACAATAAAAGAATTTAAAAATCCGCGATTGACATTTGCATTTGAATTGGTTAAAAGATTAAAAGTTGACTGGGAATCAAGAAGCAGTAAAACAAAAAAAACACGCATTTACGAAGAAAAGAAAAAATAAAAAGAATTTAAAAAAAACGATTGACGTTGCATTTTAAATCGGTTAAGATTAAGTTTGTCGAAACCGAAGGTAAAACAAAAAACAAAAAAACAATATTTACGACGAAAACAATAAAATTTAAAAAAAACGATTGACATTGCATTTAAATTGATTTAAAGATTAATGTGGCAGTAAACGCAAAAAAACTAAGGCAGAAAACAATAAAAAGAATTTAAAAAAAAAAATATTGACTATTGATGTCGTTAAGATTAATGTCTGTCGTCCGGAAATAAAAAAATTTTAAAAAAACACGATTTCCGACATTGCATTGTTTATTGTCCGAATTAAATTGCATTTTACTGATTTAAGATTAAAGCAAAACAATGAAGCAGTAAAACAAAAAATGCAGAGATTTACGTTAGAAAACAATAAAGAATTTAAAAAACGATTGACGTTGCATTTTGATGTCGGATGATTAAGTTGACTGAAACAAGATGCAGTAAAACAAAAAAAAACCAAATTTACGATGAAAACAAACAATTTAAAAAAACGATTGCCAGTGTTAAATTGGTGAATTTTTAAAAAACGATTGAAAACAATAAATTGCATTTAAATTGACAGAGAATTTTAAACATTAAAAGATTTAAAATTTGACTGAAGTAAACAAAAAGTAAAAACAAAAAACACTATTTACGACCGAAAAAAATTTAAAAGAAAAAAAAATTTTTGGAAATATTTCCCATTTAGCCAAAAAACAAAAAAACGATTTACGACGAGCATAATACCGAAGAATTTAAAAAAAAAAACGATTGACATTGCATTTTAAATTTAAAAGATTAAATTTCGACTAAACATCTCTCAGTAAACCAAAAAAAACACTATTTACGACAGAAAACAATAAAGGAATTTAAAAAAAAAAACGATTGACATTGCATTCAAATTAGTTAAGATTAAAGTTGACTGAATTTCGAAAGCGCAGTAAAACAAAAAAAAACACGATTTACGACGAAAACAATAAAAAGAATTTTAAAAAAACGATTGACATTTGCATTTAAATTTGGTTAAGATTAAAATTGACTGGGCACTAAAACAAAAAAACATAAACAAAACAATAAAAAAACCGACATTGAATTTAACGACCAAAACAATAAAAATTTAAAAAAAACACACTATTTACGATTGTTTAAATTGTCTGAATTTTAAAAGAGCATTCCATTGACGAAGAGGTAAACAAATGTGCACTATTTACGACGAAAACAATAAAAATTTAATTTAAAAAAACGATTGACATTGCATTTAAATTGGTTAAGATTAAAAGTTGACTGGGAAACAAGCAGGTAAAACAAAAAAAAAACGATTTACGACAGAAAACAATAAAATCATTTTAAAAAAAAAAACGATTGACATTGCATTTAAATTGAGCATTTAAGATTAAATTGACTTGTAAACACTGCAGTAAAACAAAAAAAACGCATTTACGACAAAAAAAACAATAAAAACAAAAACCTGATTACTACTCTTTTGAAAATTCGGAATAAAACATTTGAAATAAAGCAATTTAAAAAAAAATATTCCCATCATTTATTGCCATTGCATTTAAATTGGTTGAATTAAAGTTGACTGGGAAACAGAAGAGGCAAACAAAAAAAAACACTATTTACGACAGAAAACAATAAAATAATTTAAAAAAAAAACGATTGACATTGCATTTAAATTTGTTAAAGATTAAAATTGACTCGGAAACAAGAAGCAGTAAAACAAAAAAAACACTATTTACGACGAAAACAATAAAAGAAATTTAAAAAAAAAACGATTGACATTGCATTTAAATTGGTTAAGATTAAAGTTGACATGGGGAACTGAAGAAGCAGTAAAACAAAAAACACTATGCACGACGAAAACAATTAAAAAGAATTTAAAAAAAAACGATTGACATTGCATTTAAATCGGGTTAGATTAAAGTTGACTGGAAACAACACGAAGTAAAACAAAAAAAAAACACGATTTACGGACAATAAAACAATAAAGAATTTAAAAAAAACGATTGACGTTGCATTTAAAAGAGTTAGATTAAGTCGACTGTAACCGAAGAGTAAAACAAAAAACATTTACGACGAAAACAATAAAAAAGAAAAAACGATTGACATTTGCATTTAAATTGAATTTAAGATTAAAGTTGACATTTGAAACAAGAACAGTAAAAAAAAAAAAAACACTATTTACGACAGAAAACAATAAAAAGAATTTAAAAAAAAAAACGATTGACATTGCATTTGAAATTGGTTAAGATTAAAGTTGACTGAAACAAGAAGCAGTAAAACAAAAAAAAAACACGATTTACGACAGAAAACAATAAAATTTAAAAAAAAAACGATTGACATTGCATTTAAATTAGTTTAAGATTAAAGTTGACTGGGCAATAAAAACGCAAGTAAAACAAAAAAACAGATTTACGACATTAATAAAGAATTTAAAAAAACTGATTGACATTGCATTTAAATTTTAAATTTGACAGTTAATTTACGACGAAAACAGTAAAACAAAAAAACTATAAAGAATTTAAAAAAAACGATTGACATTGCATTTAAATTGGTTCCCCATTAAATTGACTTGGAAAGTGTTTACGGTAAACAAAAAAAAAACACTATTTACGACAGAAAAAAGTAAAAAAACAAAAAAAAGAGACATTGCATTTAAATTGGTTAAGATTAAAATTACGCATGCAGTAAAACAAAAAAAAAACTAGGACATGAGAAAGCAAACAAAGAATTTAAAAAAAACGATTGACATTGCATTTAAATTGGTTAAGATTAAAGTTGACTGGAAACAAGAAGTAAAACAAAAAAAAAAACACTATTTACGACAAAACAATAATAATCAAAAAAACGATTGAAATTGCATTTAAATTGGTTAAGATTAAGTTGACTGAAACAATTGGTAAAACAATAAATAAACGTTGAGAAGGCTAGGAATTAAAAAGAATTAAAAAAAAATTGACATTGCATTTAAATTGGTTGATTAAAGATTGACTGGGAAACAAACATGTAAAACAAAAAAAACAGTAAGACAGAAAAAAATAATGGAATTTAAAAAAAAACGATTGACAGTTTGCATTTAAATTGGTTGAATTAAAGTTGACTGAAACACTGAACCAGTAAAACAAAAAAAAACTATTTACGATGAAAAACAATAAAAGAATTAAAAAAAAAAAAAAACGATTGACATTGCATTTAGAATTGATTAAGATTAAAGTTGACTGAAACAAGAAGTGTAAAACAAAAAACGTTACGACAAAAAATAAAAATAATTTAAAAAAAACGATTGACATTGCATTTTAAATTGGTTTGAATTAAAAAGAGCATAGGAAACAAAAGAGGCAGTAAAAAAAAAAAAACTATTTACGACGAAAACAATAAAAAAATTTAAGGAAAAACGATTGACATTGCATTTAAATTGGTTAAGATTAAAGTTGACTGAAACAAGAAGCAGTAAAACAAAAAAAAAACTATTTACCGAAGAAAACAAAAAAAAATTTAAAAAAACGATTGACATTGCATTTAAATTGGTTAAAGATTAAAATTGACTGGGAAATAAGCAATAAAACAAAAAAAAACACTGGCCCGACAGAAAACAATAAAAAATTTAAAAAAAATACATTGCAACATTAAAGTTGAAAAGGACAGTAAAAACAAAAAAAAAACACTATTTAAAAACGATTTGAAAAACGATTGACATTTACATTTAAATTGGTTGATTTAAATATTTTGAAAAACCGAAACAAGTAAAACAAAAAAAAAACACTATTTACGAAAGAAAACAATAAAAATAATTTAAAAAAAAAACGATTGACATTGCATTTAAATTGGTTGAAAGATTAAAGTTGACATTTGAAACAAATGCAGTAAAACAAAAAAAACACGCAGAGACGGCAGAAATTAAAAAAGAATTTTTAAAAAAAAAATTGATTGATTGCATTTAAATTGGTTGAATTAAAGTTGACTGGGGAAACAAGTCGTCCGTAAAACAAAAAAAAAAAACACTATTTTATGGAAAACAATAAAAGAATTTAAAAAAAAACAGTGACATTGCATGAAAATTGAAAGAGCATTAAAGTTGAAGAGGAAACAAAGTGCACCGTAAACGCAAAAAACACTAGAAGGACAGAAAACAATAAAAAGAATTTAAAAGAAAAAACGATTGATATTGCATTCTGATTGGGAATATTTTCATGATTCACGTCCGAAACAAGAAGCAATAAAACATAAAAAACAATATTCCCCACAGAAAACAATAAATAATTTGAAAAAAAAACATTGGCATTACCGAAGAGGCAAATTAATGTGCACTGAAACAAGAAGCAGTAAAACAAAAAAAAAAAACTATTTACGACGAAGAAAACAATAAAAAGAATTTAAAAATTAAGATTGACATTGCATTTAAATTGGTTAAATTAAAGTTCGTCGTCCGAACACTAACGTCAGAAAACAAACTTTTAAAAACCAATTCCCCATCAAAAAAGCGTTTATTGTCTGAAAACAAAAAAAATTAAAATTGAAGAAAAAACGATTGACATTGCATTTTAAATTGGTTAAAATTAAAGAAGAAACTGGGACAATAAAAAACAGAATTTACGACAGTAAACAATAAAAAATTTAAAAAAAACGATTGACATTGTCGTCCGAAGGTTACAGGATCCAAAGTTGACTTCTGGAAACAAGCAGTAAAAAAAAATCTGCCACTATTTATTGACTGAAAACAATAAAAAATTTAAACAAAAAAAGCGATTGACATTGCATTTAAATTGATTTGAGAATTAAAGGACATGAAACAAGCAGTAAAACAAAAAAAAAAAAAAACAATAAAATAATTTGAAAAAAAAATTGAAAATATCTATGTCGACAGAAAAAAAAAACACTATTTACGACAAAAAAACTTTTAAAAAACGATTGACATTGCATTTGAAAGTGTTTATTGTGTTGACATTTCGAAAGAGCAGTAAAAAAAAAAAAGGTATTTACGATGAAACCGTATACGCATTTAAAAAAAAAGGATTGACATTGCATTAAATTGGTTTAAAATTTGACTGAAACAAAACAGTGAAACAAAAAAAACACTATTTACGACAGAAAACAATAAAAATTTATGGAAAAAAAAACGATTGACATTGCATTTTTTTTATTGGATTAAAGATTCGAAGTTGAGCTGGGAAACATGAAGAGGCAAAACAAACAAAAACACTATTTACGTCAGGCTAAAACAATAAAAAGAATTTTAAAAAAAACGATTGACATTTGCATTTTAAATCGGAATAGATTAAAAGTTGACATTTTGTCTAAAGAAGCAATAAAACAAAAAAAACACCATTTACGGAAAACAATAAAAAGAATTTCCGAAATGTTTATTGGCATTACATTTCGAAAGAGCATTAAAGTTGACTGGCAAACAGGCAATGTACTAAAACGAAAAAAACACTAGAAGGACTAGGACAATAAAAGAATTTAAAATAAAACTGATTGACATTGCTCTTGAAATTGGAATTGGATCGTGTCTGTCGACCGAAACAAAAAACAGTAAAAAAAAAAAAAACTATTTCGACATCATACAATAAAAAGTATTTAAAAAAAACGATTGTCATTGCATTCAAAAGAGATTTAAGATTAAAGTTGACTGCACCGCATACGCAGTAAAACAAAAACACTATTTAGGACAGAAAACAATAAAAAGAATTTAAAAATCTCCTGAATTGAAATGTCTGTCGTCCGAAGGTAAAACAAAAAACACTATTTGGAAATATTCCCCATTAAATATTGCATTGTAAATTGGTTGAATTAGCATTGACTGAAGAGGCAGTAAAACATAAAAAGCACGCATGCAGAGCAGGAAAACAATAAAAAAGAATTTAAAATTAACGATTGACATTCCTCATTTTGAAATTGGGAGGATTAAAAGTTGACTGAAACAAAGGTTGGTAAAACAAAAAAACACGATTTACGACGAAAACAATAAAAGAATTTAAAAAGAAAAAAGTGTTTATTGCATTTAAATTGGAAAAAATTAAAGGTTGACTGAAACAAAAAAAACCAGTAAAACAAAAACGATGCACGACAGAAAACAATAAAATAATTTAAAAAAAAACGATTGACATTGCATTTAAATTTAAAATTAAAATTGACTTGGAAACAAGATGTAAAAAACAAAAAAACACGATTTACGACAAAAAAATAAAAAGAATTTAAAAAACGATTGACATTGCATTTTATTGGTTAAATTTCTGGAGTGACATTTGAAACTGAAGAGGCATAAAAAACAAAAAAAACACTATGCACGACAGAAAACAATAAAAAGAATTTAAAAAAAACGATTGACATTGCATTTAAATTGGTTAAGATTAATTTTGACTGTTCGTCGTCCGAAAACAAAAAAAACACTATTTATGGAAAACAATCCCTATTTAAAAAAAAAAACGATTGACATTGCATCTAAATTGGATTTAAGATTAAAAGTTGACTTTGAAACAAAAAACAGAGTAAACGCAAAAAAACGTTGACACCATTTGACACAAAAAAACAATTAAAAAAAATTTAAAAAAAAACGATTGATGTCGGAATATTTTCATGTCTGTTAAATTAAGGTTGACTGTCCAAACAAATGGCACTAAAACAAAAAAAAACTATTTACGACGAAAACAATAAAAAGATTTGCATTTAAATATTAAAGACTGAAACATTGCATGTATACGCAAAAAAAAAACACTATTGGTAAAAGAATTTAAAATTGACATTGCTGATAAACCTCTTGATGGAAACAAAAATAAAAAAAAACTGTCGATTTCCGAAGAAAACAATAAAACTTTTATGGAAAAATTGACATTGCATTTAAATTGGTTAAAAAAGTTGATTGAAACAAGCAGTGTTTATTTCTGAATTTGGTTAAAGATTTAAAAAAAAAAGTTGACATTGAAACAAAAGTTGACTGCACCGTAAAACAAAAAAAAACAGATTTACGACGAAAACAATAAAAAGAATTTAAAAAAACGATTGACATTGCATTTAAATTGTTTTAAGTTTAAAGTTGACTGGAAAACAAGTCCAAAACTTTCCAAAAAACACTATTTACGACTAGAAGTGTTTACAAAAATAATTTAAAAAAAAAAACGATTGACATTGCATTTAAATTGGTTAAGATTAAAGGCTAGGACATTAAAAAGAAGCAGTAAAACAAAAAAAACACTTTTACGTTTGAAAACAATAAAGTGGAATTTATGTCCAAACTTTTATGGACATTGCCATTAAATTGGTTAAAGATTCTTAGATTGACTTGAAAAAAATCAGTAAAACAAAAAAACAATCATCATGAGAGAAAACAATAAAAAAGATTTAAAAAAAAAAACGACGACATTGCATTTAAATTGGTTAAATAGATTCTGTCTGAAAAAAAACATGATAAAAATCAACACGATTTACGACCCAGCAAAACAATAAAAAATTTAAAAAAAAAAAAAAACGATTTACTTTCATTTAAATTGGTTAAGCATCAGCGTTGACTGAAAGGGAAAAAAAGCAGTAAAACAAAAAACACTATTTACGACAGAAAACAATATAAAAATTTTTAAAAAAACGATGAACATTGCATTTAAATTGGTTAAGATTAAAATTTACTGGAAACAACCAGAGTTAACAATAAAAAGGCGTACGATTTTTGTCCGTTAAACATTTAAAAATTTAAAAAAACGATTGACATTGCATTTAAAATTTCTTGAATTAAAGTTAATTCTGAAATTTTAATGGGTAAAACAAAAAAAAAAAATTTACTATTCAAAACCTTAAACAATAAATGTCTTTAAAAAGAAAAAATACATTGCATTTTAATTGGTTGGATTAAAATTCACTGTAGATAGCAATCACCCATGTACCCAAAAAAATTACGATTTAGCGACAGAAAACAATAAAAGAATTTAAAAAAACGTTATTGACATTGCATCTAAATTGGTTAACATTAATTCTCATGATAAAAAATAACACTAAAACAAAGAAAAAAAAACTATTTCGACAAGAAAAAAATAAAAGCAATTTCATAAAAAAACGATTGTTGCATTCTTAAACAACATTGAATTCGTTTTGACGCGAGAAAAATATATCAGTAAAACAAAAACACTATTTACGACGAAAACAATAAAAAGAATTTAAAAATCTGGGTGACATTGCATTTAAATTGGAAAATCGATTAAAGTTGACTGGGGAAATAATTAACGTGCTATTGAAAACAAAAAAAAATCTATTTGCGACAGAAAACAATAAAAAATCATTTAAAAAAAAAACTACATTGATTGCAATTTAAATTGAGATTTTGAACTAAATTTTTCAAAAGGAAACACCCATCCTCGATATGACATAAAAAAAACTATTTACGACAGAAAACCTTTCCTAATTACTGGCAAATAACGATGTATATTCATTTAGAATTGGTTAAGATTAAGTTGACTGGGAAACAAAAAAGCAGTAAAACAAAAACACTATTTACGACGTAAAACAATAAAAGTATTTAAAAAAAAAAACGATTGACATTGCATTTAAATTGGTTTAAATTGAAGTTGACTGGGAATCAAGCATTAAAACAAAAAGCACTATTTGACAGAAAACAATAAAAAATTTTAAAAAAACGATTGACATTGCTTTAAATTGGTTAACATTAAAGTTGACTGGGAACAAAACAGTAAATAAAAAAAAACACTATTTACGACGAAAACAATAAAGAATTTAAAAAACGATTGACATTGCATTTAAATTGGTTAAATTAAAGTTGACTTGGAAACAACAAACAAAAAACACTATTTACGACGGAAAAAAATAAAAATTTAAAAAAAAACGATTGACATTGCATTTAATAGGTTAAGATTAAAGTTGACATTTGAAACAAGAAGCAGTAAAACAAAAAAACACTTTTACGACAGAAAACAATAAAAGAATTTTTAAAAAAACGATTGACATTGCATTTAAATTGGTTCCGGGTTAAAGTTGACTGGGAAACAAAAACAGTAAAAACAAAAAAACACTATTTACGACAGAAAACAATAAAAGAATTTAAAAAAACGATTGACATTGCATTTAAATTGGTTAAGATTAAAGTTGACTGGGCAGAAGCAGTAAAACAAAAAAACACTATTTACGACAGAAAACAATAAAAAGAATTTGAAAAACGATTGACATTGCATTTAAATTGGGGATTTAAGATTAAAGTTCACTGGGAAACAGAGCAGTAAAACAATAAAACTGTTACGACGAAAAAAATGAAATAATTTAGAAAGAAAAACGATTGACATTGCATTAGAATTGGATTGCAAGATTGAAGTTGACTGGGAAACAAGAAGCAGTAAAACAAAAAAAACAGTATTTACGACAGAAAACAATAAAAATTTAAAAAAACGATTGACATTGCATTTAAATTGGTTAAGATTAAAAAAGTTGACTGAAACAAGCAGTAAAACCAAAAAACTATTTAAGTCCAGAAAACAATAAAAATTTACGACAGAAAAAATGAAAAATTTAAAAAAAAAAACGATTGACATTGCATTTAAATTGGTTAAGATTAAAGTTGACTCAAAAACATGAAACAGTAAAACAAAAGCAACTATTTACGACAGAAAACAATAAAAGAATTTAAAAAAAAACGATTGACATTGCATTTAAATTGGTTAAAATTAAAGTTGAATGGGAAACAAAAGAAGCAGTAAAAAACAAAAAAACTATTTACGACAGAAAAAAATAAAAAAATTTAAAGAAAAAAACGATTGACATTGCATTTAAATTGGTTAAGATTAAAGTTGATTGAAAACAAGAAGCAAAGTAAAAAAAAAAAAATTATTTACGAAAGAAAACAATAAAAATTTAAAAAAACGATTGACATTGCATTTAAATTGAAAATAAAGATTAAAATTGACTGGGAAACAAAAGCAGTAAAACAAAAAAAACTATTTACGACAGAAAACAATAAAAGAATTTAAAAGAAAAAACGATTGACGTTGCATTTAAATTGGTTAAGATTAAAGTTGACTGGGAAACAAGAAGCAGTAAAACAAAAAAAACACGATTTACGACAGAAAACAATAAAAGAATTTAAAAGAAAAAACGATTGACATTGCATTTAAATTAGTTAAGATTAAAGTTGACTGGGAAACACGAAGCGGTAAAACAAAAAAACACTATTTACGACAGAAAACAAAAAAAATTTAAAAAAAACTAATTGATATTGCATTTAAATGGTTAAAAAAGTTGACGATTGAAAACAACAAAAAAACATTTAAAATTGAAAACAATAAAAAAATTTAAAAAAAAAACGATTGACATTGCATTTAAATTAGTTCAAATTAAAGTTGACAGGAATCAAGAAGCTTAAACAAAAAAAAGACTATTTACGACGAAAAAATAAAAAAAATTTAAAAAAAAACGATTGACATTGCATTTAAATTGGTTAAGATTAAAGTTGACTGAAACAAGAAGCAGTAAAACAAAAAAAAACACTATTTGCCGATCGAAAACAATAAAAAATTTAAAAAGAAAAAACGATTGACATTGCATTTAAATTGGTTAAAGATTAAAAATTGACTAGAACAAAACAGTAAAACAAACGCGATTTGACAGAAAAAATAAAGAAATTTAAAAGAAGAAGCAATTGACATTGCATTCGTTGTTAAGATTAAAGTTGACTGGGAAACAAGCAGTAAAAAAAAAAAAACTATTTACGACAGAAAACAATAAAAAAATTTAAAAGAAAAACGATTGACATTGCATTTAAAATTGGTTAGATTAAATTTGACGCAAACAAATGCAGTAAAAACAAAAAACCCTATTTACGACAGAAAACAATAAAAAGTTAATTTAAAAAAAACGATTGACGTTGCATTTAAATTGGATTTAGGATTAAAGTTGACTGGGGAGCAAGCAGTAAAACAAAAAAAAAAAACACGATTTACGACAGAAAACAATAAAAAATTTAAAAAACGATTGACATTGCATTCAGAATTGGTTAAGATTAAAGTTGACTGGGAAACAAGAAGCAGTAAAACAAAAAAAAACTTTACGACAGAAAACAATAAAAAATTTAAAAAAACGATTGACATTGCATTTACAATAGGTTTTAAATTGAAAAACGATTGAATTGGTTAAGATTAAAGTTCACTGGGAAACAAGAAAAAAAACAAAACATTTATTTACGACAGAAAAAAATAAAAATTTAAAGAAAAAACGATTGACATTGCATTTAAATTGGTTAAGATTAAGTTGACTGGGAAAAAGAAGCAGTAAAACAAAAAAACACTATTTACGACAGAAAACAATAAAAAATTTAAAAAAAAAACGATTGGCATTGCATTTAAATTGGTTAAGATTAAAGTTGACTGGGAAACAAGAACAGTAAAACAAAAAAAACTATTTACGACAGAAAACAATAAAAAGAATTTAAAAAAAAACGATTGACATTGCATTTAAATTGGTTAAGATTAAAGTTGACTGAAACAAAAAAAAACAAAAAAACTATTTACGACAGAAAACAATAAAAAATTTAAAAAAACGATTGATATTGCATTTAGAATTGGTTAAGATTAAAGTTGACTGAAACAGAAGCAGTAAAAACAAAAAACTACGACAGAAAACGTAAAAGAATTTAAAAGAAAAAACGATTGACGTTGCATTTAATTGGTTAAGATACAAGTTGACTGGGAAACAAGAAGCAGTAAAACAAAAAAAACACGATTTGACAGAAAACAATAAAAATTTAAAGAAAAACGATTGACATTGCATTAAGTTGATTAAGATTAAGTTATTGGGAAACTGAAGCGGTAAAACAAAAAAACACTATTTGACAGAAAACAATAAAAAGAATTTAAAAATGAAGAGAAAGAAACATTTAAAGAAAAAAAGAATAAAATTGACTGGGAAACAATAAAAGTAAAAGAATAAAAAAGAAACAATAAACAGTAAACAATGAAAGGAAAAAAAAAAAAGAAAAACGTGCATTTAAATTGGTAAAGATTAAAGTTGACTGGAAACAAGAAGCAGTAAAACAATAAAAAAACGAATTTACGACAGAGAAAAAAATGAAATAATTTAAAAAACGATTGACATTAAATTTTAAATTGGTTAACATTAAAGTTGGCTGGGAAACAAGAAGCAGTAAAACAAAAAAATCTTCTCATATCTCGCTAGAAAACAATAAAGAATTTAAAAAAACGATTGACATTGCATTTAAATTGGTTAAGATTAAAGTTGACTTGAAACAAAACAGTAAAAAAAAAAACTATTTACGACAGAAAAAAATAAAAAATTTAAAGAAAAAACGATTTGACATTGCATTTTAAATTGGTTAAGATTAAAGTTGACTTTTTTTAAATGAACAATAAAACAAAAAAAAACACTATTTACGACAGAAAACAATAAAAAATTTTAAAAAAACGATTGGCATTGCATTTAAATTGGTTAAAGATTAAAATTGACTGGAAACAAAAGCAATAAAACAAAAAAACACTATTTACGACAGAAAACAATAAAAAATTTAAAAAAACGATTGACATTACATTTAAATCGGTTAAAAGATTTCCTCTTGACTGAAACAAGATGCCTAAAAACAAAAAATAATACGATTTGTATAGAAACTATAAAAGAACTTTTAAAAAACGATTGACATTTGCATTTTAAATTGGTTCAAATTAAATTGACATTGAAACAGAAGCAGTAAAACAAAAAAAAACACTATTTACGAAAGAAAACAATAAAAAAAAAATTTAAAAAAAAAAGATTGACATTGCATTTAAAGGTTAAGAGAAAAGTTGACTGGAAACAAGAAGCAATTAAAAACAAAAAAATAACGACAGAAAACAATAAAGAATTAAAAAAAAAGGATTGAAATTGCAGGAAATTGGTTAAGATTAAAATTGAACTGGAAACAAAAACGGTAAAACAAAAAACACTAGGAAGACGAAAAAATAAAAAATAATTTAAAAGAAAAAACGATTGACATTGCATTAAATTGGGAATGAAAAAGTTGGCTGAAACAGAAGCAATAAAACAAAAAAAAAGTATTGACGACAGAAAACAATAAAGAATTTAAAAAAAAAACGATTGACATTGCATTTAAATTGGATTTAAAATTAAGGATTGACTGGAAACAAAGCAGTAAAAAAAAAAACACTATTTACGACGAAAACAATAAAAATTTTTAAAAAAACGATTGACATTGCATTTAAATTGGATTTAAGAATTAAAGTTGACTGGAAATTAAACAGTAAAACAAAAAAAACACTATTTACGACAGAAAAAAATAAAAAAATTTAAAAAAACGATTGACATTGCATTTAAAATTGGTTGGGATTGAGTTGACTGGGAAACAAAACAGTAAAACAAAAAAAAAACAGTATTTACGAAAAACAATAAAAGAATTTAAAAAGAAAAAACGATTGACATTGCATTTAAATTGGTTAAGATTAAAGTTGACTGGGAAACAAAACAGTAAAACAAAAAAAACACTATTTACGACAGAAAAAAATAAAAAATTTAAAAGAAAAACGATTGACATTGCATTTAGAATTGGTTTTGATTAAATTTTGACTGGGAAACAAGAAAAACAGTAAAACAAAAAAAACATTTGACGACAGAAAACAATAAAGAATTTAAAAAAAAAAAAAACGGTGGATTGACATTGAAACATTTAAAAAACTATTTAAGATTAAAGTTGAAAAAACTGACGGAAACAAAAAATGGTAAAACAAAAAAAAAAACGATTTTACAGAAAAAAAGAATAAAAGGAAAAAACGATTGACATTGCATTTAAATTGGTTAGATTAAAGTTGACTGGAAACAATGAAAGTAAAACAAAAAACACGATTTACGACGAAAAACAATAAAAAGAATTTAAAAAAAAAAACGCAGTAAACATTACACATTTAAATTGGTTAAGATTAAAGTTGACATTTGAAACAAGATGCAGTAAAAACAAAAAAACCTATTTACGACAGAAAACAATAAAAAAAGAATTTAAAAAAAAAACGATTGACATTGCATTTAAAATTGGTTAAGATTAAAGTTCACTGGAAACAAAACGGTGAAACAAAAAAGCCAAGATTTACGACAGAAAAAATAAAAAAAATAATTTTAAAAAAACGATTGACATTGCATTTAAATTGGTTAAAGATTAAAGTTGACTGTAAACAAGAAGCAGTAAAACAAAAAAAAACACTATTTACGACATGAAAACAATAAAAAAATTTAAAAAAAACGATTGACATTACATTTAAATTGGTTAAGATTAAAGTTGACTAGAAACAAGAAGCAGTAAAACAAAAAAAACTATTTATACAGAAAAAACAATAAAATTTAAAAAGAAAAAACGATTGACATTGCTTTTAAATTGGTTAAGATTAAAGATTGACTGAAACAAAACAGTAAAACAAAAAAACACTAATTTACGACAGAAAAAAATAAAAAATTTAAAAAAAACGATTGACATTGCATTTAAAATTGGTTAAGATTAAAGTTGACTGGGAAACAGAAGCAGTAAAACAAAAAAACACTATTTACGACAACAAATAAAATAATTTTAAAAAAACGATTGGCATTGCATTTAAATTGGTTAAGATTAAAGTTGACTGGGAAACAAGAAGCACTAAAACAAAAAAACACTATTTGACAGACAACAATAAAAAAAGAATTTAAAAAAAAAACGATTGACATTGCATTTAAATTGGTTATGATTAAGTTGACTGGAAACAAAACAGTAAAATAAAAAAACACTATTTACGACGAAAACAATAAAAATTTTTAAAAAAAAACGATTGACATTGCATTTCAAATTGGTTAAGATTAAAGTTGACTGGGAAACAAGAAGCAGTAAAACAAAAAAAACCTATTTACGACAGAAAACAATAAAAATTCAAAAAGAAAAAACGATTGACGTTGCATTTAGAAATTGTTTAAGATTAAAGTTGACTGAAACAAAGAAGCAGTAAAACAAAAAAAAAAACGATTTACGACGAAAACAATAAAAAAATTTAAAAAAACGATTGACATTACATTTAAGTTGGTTAAGAAGACAAAAGTTGACTGGGAATCACGAGCAGTAAAACAAAAAACACTATTTACGAGAGAAAACAATAAAAAATTTAAAAAAAAAAACGATTGACATTGCTTTTAAATTGGTTAAGATAAAAATTGACTGAAATAGAAACAGTAAAACAAAAAAAAACTATTTACGACAGAAAACAATAAAAATTAAAAAAAAAACGATTGACATTGCATTTAAATTGGTTAAGATTAAAGTTGACTGGGAAACAAAGCAGTAAAACAAAAAACACTATTTACGACAGAAAACAATAAAATAATTTAAAAAAAAACGTTGACATTGCATTAAATTGGTTAAGATTAAAGTTGACTGAAACATGAAGCACTAAAACAAAAAAACACTATTTACGACGAAAACAATAAAAAATTTAAAAAAAACGATTGACATTGCATTTAAATTGGTTAAGATTAAAGTTGACTGGAAACAAAACCAGTAAAACAAAAAAACACTATTTACGACGAAAACAATAAAAAATTTTAAAAAAACGATTGACATTGCATTTAAATTGGTTAAGATTAAAGTTGACTGGGAAACAAAGAAAAAAAAAACAAAAAACACTATTACGACAGTAAACAATAAAAAAACACGATTTACGACGAAAAAAAAAAAAAAAACGATTGACGTGCATTTAAATTGGTTAAGATTAAAGTTGACTAGGAAAACAAGTAAACAGTAAAACAAAAAAAAAACGATTGACGACAGAAAACAATAAAAATAATTTAAAAAAAAAAACAATAAAAACACGATTGACATTGCATTTAAAAAAAAAATTGGTTAAGATTAAAAGTTGACTGGGAAACAAAACAGTAAAACAAAAAAAAAACACTATTTAAAAAACGACATTGAAAACAATAAAAAATTTAAAAAAAAAAACGATTGACATTGCATTTAAATTGGTTAAGATTAAAGTTGACTGGATTAAGTTGAGCAAGAAGCAGTAAAACAAAAAAACACTATTTACGACAGAAAAAATAAAATAATTTAAAAAAGAAAAAAAACGATTGACATTACATTTAAATTGGTTAAGATTAAAGTTGACTGGGGAAACAAAACAGTAAAACAACAAAAAACAGTATTTGAAAGAAAACAATAAAAAAATTTAAAAAAAACGATTGACATTGCATTTAAATTGGTTAAAGATTAAAGTTGACTGGAAACAAGAAGCAGTAAAACAAAAAAAAAACTATTTACGACAGAAAACAATAAAAAAATTTAAAAAAAAAACGATTGACATTGCATTTAAATTGGTTAGATTAAAAGTTGACTGAAACAAATGCAGTAAAACAAAAAAAACGATTTACGACAGAAAAAAATAAAGAATTAAAAACGATTGACATTGCATTTAAATTGGTTTAAGATTAAAGTTGACTGGAAACAAAAGCAGTAAAATAAAAAAAAACACTATTTACGATGAAAACAATAAAAGAATTTAAAAAAAAACGATTGACATGCATTAAATTGGTTTCAAGATTAAAGGATTGACTGGAAACAAAACAGTAAACAAAAAAAACACGATTTACGACGAAAACAATAAAGAATTTAAAAAAAAAAAACGATTGACATTGCATTTAAATTGGATAAGATTAAAGTTCACTGGGAAACAAAGCAGTAAAACAAAAAACACTATTTACGACAGAAAAAAATAAATAATTTAAAAAAAACGATTGACATTGCATTTTAAATTGGATTTAATTGTAAAGTTGACTTGAAACAAGAAGCAGTAAAAAAAAAAAAACTATTTACGACAGAAAAAAAATAAAAAATTTAAAAAAAAAAACGATTGACATTGCATTCGGCAGATTTAAGATTAAAGTTGACATTTGAAACAAAACAGTAAAACAAAAAAACACTATTTACGTCAAGAAAACAATAAAAAAATTTAAAAAAAAAACGATTGACATTACATTTACTAAATTGGTTAAGATTAAAAGTTGACTGGGAAATAAAGCAATAAAACAAAAAAAAAACACTATTTGACAGAAAACAATAAAAAAGAATTTAAAAAAAAACGATTGGCATTGCATTTAAATTGGTTAAGATTAAAGTTGACTGAAACAAAAGATGCAGTAAACAAAAAAAACACTATTTACGACGAACAACAATAAAAAACTTTAAAGAAAAAAACGATTGACATTGCATTCAAATTGGTTAGATTAAAGTTGACTGAAAAATAAAGCAAAAAACAAAAAAAACACTATTTACGACAGAAAACAATAAAATTTAAAAAAATTGACATTGCATTTAAATTGGTTAAGATTAAAAGTTGACATTTGAAACAAGCAGTAAAACAAAAAACACTATTTACGACAGAAAACAATAAAAAAAATTTAAAGAAAAAAACGTTGACATTGCATTTAAATTGGTTAAGATTAAAGTTCACTGGGAAACAGAAGCAGTAAAAACAAAAAAACACTATTTACGACAGAAAAAAATAAAATAATTTAAAAAAACGATTGACGATTGCATTTAAATTGGTTAATATTAAAGTTGACAAAACAGAAGCAGTAAAACAAAAAGCATTTAAAAACAAAAAAAAAGTAATTGACGCATTTAAAACAATAAAATTGACTAAAAAAAACGATTAAAACAAAAAAAACACTAACAAGCGCCAAAAAACTACCGTCGAAAACAATAAAAGAATTTAAAGAAAAAACGATTGACATTGCATTAAATTAGTTAAGATTAAATTGACTGGGAAATAAAAAGCAAAACAAAAAAAAACACTATTTACGACAGAAAACAATAAAAATTTAAAAAAAACGATTGGCGTGCATTTAAATTGGTTAAGATTAAAGACGACTGGGAAACAAGAAACGTAAAAAACAAAAAACACTATTTACGACGAACAATAAAAGAATTTAAAAAGAAAAACGATTGACATTGCATTAATTGGATTTAGTTAAAGTTGACTGAAAAACATGAAGCAGTAAAACAAAAAAACATATTTACTAAGAAAACAATAAAGAATTTAAAAAAACGATTGACATTGCATTCAAATTGATTCAAGATTAAAGTTGACATTTGAAACAAAAACTGATAAAACAAAAAAAACACTATTTACGACAGAAAACAATAAAAATTTAAAAACGATTGACATTGCATTTAAATTGGTTAGGATTAAAGTTGACTGGGAAACAAGAAGCAGTAAAAAAAACAAAAACACTATTTACGACAGAAAACAATAAAAGAATTTAAAAAAAAAACGATTGACATTGCATTTAAATTGGTTAAGATTAAAGTTGACTAGGAAAAAAAACAGTAAAACAAAAAAAAACTATTTACGTCAGAAAACAATAAAAGAATTTAAAAAAAAACGATTGACATTGCATTTAAATTGGTTAAGATTAAATTTGACTGGGAAACAAGCAGTAAAACAAAAAAACACGATTTACGACAGAAACAATAAAAATTTAAAAAAAAAACGATTGACATTGCATTTACAAATTGGTTAAGATTAAAGTTGACTGAAACATAAAACAAAAAAAAAAACACTATTTACGACAGAAAACAATAAAAAGAATTTAAAAAAAAAAAACGATTGACATTGCATTTAAATTGGTTAAATTAAAGTTGACTGGAAACAAAAACAGTAAAACAAAAACACTATTTACGACAGAAAAAAATGAAAAATTTAAAAAAAAAAAACGATTGACATTGCATTTAAATTGGTTAAGATTAAAGTTGACTGGGAAACTAAAAAAACAAAAAAAAAAAACGACAGAAAAAAATTTCAAAAAAACGTTGACATTGCATTTAAATTGGTTAAGATTAAATTTGACTGAAACAGAATTAAAAAAAACTATTGACATAAAAAAGAATTTAAAAAAAAAAAAAACATTACATTTAAATTAGTTATTAAAGTTGACTTGGAAACAAGAAGCACTAAAACAAAAAAACACTATTTACGACGAAAAAAATAAAAAAATTTTAAAAAGGAAAAACGATTGATTTGCATTTAAATTGGTTTAGATTAAAGTTGACTGAAACAAGCAGTAAACAAAAAAAAAACACTATTTACGACAGAAAACAATAAAATTTAAATTTAAAAAAAACGATTGACATTGCATTTAAATTGGTTAAGATTAAAAGTTGACTGGGAAACAAGAAGCAGTAAAAAAAAAAAAACAATTTACGACAGAAAACAATAAAACAAAAAAATTGACATTGCATTTAAATTAGTTAAGTTAAAGTTGACTGAAACAAGCAGTAAAACAAAAAAAAAAATTTTACGACAGAAAAACAATAAAAAAAAAACGATTGACATTGCATTTAAATTGGTTAAGATTAAGTTGACTGGAAACAAAAAACAGTAAAACAAAAAAAAACACTATTTACGACGAAAACAATAAAAAAATTTAAAAAAAAAAACGATTGACATTGCATTTAAATTGGTTAAGTTTAAAGTTGACTGAAACTGAAGCAGTAAAAAAAAAAAAAAACACTATTTACGACAGAAAAAACAATAAAAAATTTAAAAAAAAAACGATTGACATTGCTTTTAAATTGGTTAAGATTAAAGTTGACTGACTGAAACAAGAAGCAGTAAAACAAAAAAAACACTATTTACGACGAAAGAAAACAAAAAAATTTAAAAAAAAAACGATTGACATTGCATTTCAGTGGTTAAGATTAAAGTTCACTGAAACAAGCAGTAAAACAATAAAACACTATTTACGGTAGAAAAAATGAAATAATTTAGAAGAAAAAGAAACGATTGACATTGCATTTAAATTGGTTTAATATTGAAGTTGGCTGGAAACAAAACAGTCAAACAAAAAAAAAAAAAAAGCAGTATTTGACAGAAAGTATCAAAATTTAAAAAAAAAACGACATGCATTTAAATTGGTTGAATTAAGTTGACTGAAACAAAAACAGTAAAAACAAAAAAAAACCAACGTCGAAAGCAATAAAAAGAATTTAAAAGAAAAAACGATTGACATTGCGACTAAATTGGTGAATTAAAGTTGACTGGGAAATAAGAAGCAATAAACAAAAAAAAACACTATTACGACGAAAACAATAAAAAAATTTAAAAAAACGGTTGCATTTAAATTGGTTAAGATTAAAGTTGAAAGCAATATGCCAAAGCAGTAATTCAAAAAAACACTATGGTGAACAACAATAAAAAGAAATTTAAAAAGAAAAACAGTTGTTAGCTATTTTCAATTGGTTAAGATTAAAGTTGACTGAAAAAACTTAAACATTAAAAAAAAAAAACAATATTAGAACAGAAAACAAGAAAAGAATTTAAAAAACTAATTGATATTGCATTTTAATTTATTTAAAATTAAAGTTGACTTGAAAACAATAAAACAAGGTTCCACAAACAACGAGTGCAAAACAATAAAAATTAGCATAGAAAAAACGATTGACATAACATTTCAACTGTAAAATAAAGATCTTGCTGCCGATCTGGTAAAAACATTATTAGTTGAGAACAATAAAGAACAGGAATTTAAATTAAATTAGATTAAAATGCATTTAAATTTATGAACATAAAACAGTAAAACAAAAAAGGGACGACCAGAAAACAATAAAGTATTTAAAAAAAACTATTGACATTAGTTCAAATTGCTATTAGGATGTAAATGATTGATCTGCTGCCAATCTAGTACTTAAACAAAAAAAAACACTACAATAAAAGAAAACAATAAAAATTTAAAAGAAAAATGCTAATTGATGGCCATTTAAATTGGTTAGATTAGGAAGTTCACTGGGAAAAAGCAATAAAAACAAAAAAACACAATTTACGAGTGCAAAAAGAAGAAATAATTTAGAAGAACTTACAGTTACATTGCATTAAATTGTTTCAACTGTGAATAAAAGTTGACTGAAAATCTAGCAGTAAAATTAACAAAAAAACAACAATAACGACGGAAACAATAAAAATTTAAAAAACTAATTGACATTGCATTTAAATTTATGATTAAAAGTTGACTTGGAAACAAAGCAGTAGTTCCAAAAAGCAAGTACGTCAGAAAACAATAAAAGAATTTAAAAAGAAAAACGATTGACGTTGCTATTTCAACTGTAAAAGATTAAATCTTGCTGTAACTGGAAACAAGCATTAAAACAAAACACGATTTACGACAGAAAAATAAAAAAATTTAAAAAGGAAAACGATTGACATTGCATTTAATTTATGAAGATTAAAGTTGACTGGAAAGCAATACCAAGTAAAACAAAAAACACGATTTACGACAGAAAACAATAATGGCATAAAACACGGTTACCATTGCATTTCAACTGTAAAATAATAATTTGACTGAAACAATCTAAGGAAACAAAAAAACTTATTTACGACAGAAACAATAAAAAACAGGAATTTAAAAAAAACGATTGACATTACATTTTAAATTTATGAGGATTAAAGTTGACTGAAACAATATGCCAAAGAAACAAAAAAACAAGTAGTTAAGAGAAGAAAACAATAAAAGAATTTTAAAAGTTACAACGTGCTATTTCAACTGTAAAATAAGTTGATCTGGTGCAATCTGCAAAACAAAACATTGTACGAGAGAGAACAATAAAAAAAATTTAAAAGAAAAAAAAACTAATTGATACGTTAAATTGGATTTTAAGATTAAAGTTGACAGAAAGCAATGTAAACCAAAAAAAACACGATTTACGACAGAAAACAAGAAAAAATATTAAAGAAAAACAGTTACATTGGCTATTTCAATTGGTTAAAAATAATTAGATCTTTTAAACAAATCTAGTAAAACAAAAAAAACAGAGAGAACAATAAAAGAACAGGAATTAAAAAATTTAAAAACTAATTGACATTGCATTTAAATTTAGTTAAGATTAAAGTTGACTGAAAGCAATATGCCAAAAACAAAAAAACACAATTTGACAAAACAATAAAATAATATTAGCATAAGACGATTGACAGTTACAATTGAAATTTTTCAACTGTAAAATGATTGATCTTACTTTCGCCAATCTAGTACAAAAACAGTATTAAGACAGAAAACAATAAAAGGAATTTAAAAAAACTAGTGACATTGCATTTAAATTTATGAAGATTAAAGTTGACTGGAAACAAAAGCAGTAAAACAAAAAACACTAGTGCACGAAGAAGAAACTATTAGCAAAAACTTTAAAAAAGCTGTTTCAACTGTAAAATGATTAGATCTTGTTAATCTGGTGTAAACATTATTAAAGAGAACAGAAAACAATAGGAATTTAAAAGGTAAATACGATTGATATTGCATTTAAATTTATGAAGATTAAAGTTGACTTGAAAGCAATAAAACAAAAAACGAGTTCCACAACAAGTAGTGCAATAAAAGAATTTAAATAGAACTTACAGTTACAACATTGCTGTTTCAACTGGCAAAATGATTAATCTTGACTGCCAATCAAGACTTAAACAAAATTAAAAAACACTAATAAAGAACGAAAATTAATAAAAAATTTAAAAAAAACGATTGATGTGCATTTAAATTTGGTTAAGATTAAAGTTGACTTAGCAAGAAAGTAAAACAATAAAAAGAGGATTTACAAGCAAAACAATGAAATTTAAAAAAAAAAGATTTAACATAGAATTTAAATTGGTTAAGATTAAAGTTTCAACTGTAAAATAATTAGATCTTGCTGTAAAACAAAAAAACATTATTAAAGAGAACACAATAAAATTTAAAAGGAATTTGAAAAGTAAATACTAATTGGTGCATTTATTAATGTTTACTGAAACAGAAACGGTAAAACAAAAAAAACACGATTTACGACAGAAAACAATAAAAAAATTTAAAAAAACAATTGAGCTGTTTCAACTGTAAATGATTAATCTTGACTTGGAATCTGGTACAGTAAAATTAAAAAAACACTAGAACAATAAAAAAACAAAAATTTAAAAAGTAAAAACTAATTGTTGTTGCATTTAAATTTATGATTAAATTAAAGTTGACAGAAAGCAATATGCCAAAGAGTTAAAAAAAAGTATTGCATGAAAACTATTAAAAAACTTAAAAAAACGATTGACATTACATTTCAATTAGTTAAAATAAATTGACTTAGCAAACAAAATATTAAAACAAAAAAAGAGAACAATAAAACAATAAAGAATTTTAAAAAAAAAAGGAAAAACGATTGACATTGCATTTAAATTGGTTAAGACCAAAAGTTGACTTGAAACAAATATGCCAAAAACAATAATAAAGCATTTAGTGCAGAAAACTATAAAGAACTTTTACAGTTAGAACTAGCTGTCTAATTGGTTAAAATTAATTAGATCTTAAACAAATCTAGTACTAAAACATTAAAAAGACTGTTACAAAAACAATAAAAGGAATTTAAAAAATACTATTGACATTGCATTTAAATTTATAAAGATTAAAAGTTGACTTGAAAGCAAGCAGTAAAACAAAAAAACACAAGCACGACGAAAGCAATAAAAATTAAAAAAGAAAAACTTACGTTGCATTTAATTGGTTTTAACTGTAAAATGATTAGAGAAGCTGTAAAACAATAAAACACTATTTACGACAGAAAAAATAAAATAATTTGAAAGAAAAAACAATTGACATTGCATTTAAATTGGTTAAGATTAAAGTTGGCTAGGAAACAAAAACAGTAAAACAAAAAAAAACAAGTAATTACGTGCAAACAATAAAGAATTTAAAAAAAACTTACAGTTACATTTAAATTGTTTCAAGATTAAAATGATTGAATCTTGCTGTAGTAAAACCAAAACATTATTAAAGAGAGAAAAACAATAAAATTTAAAAGAAAAAAACCTTTGACATTGCATTTAATTTATGAAGATTAAAAGTTGACTTGGGTAAAAAATTCCACAAGCAAGTAGTGCAAAAGAAAAAACACATAGAACTTTTACAACAGAAAACTGTAAAAAATTTAAAAAACGAATCCTATTGCATTTAAATTATTAAAAGATTAAAGGAATTGACTGGAACCTAATTGATATTGCATTTAAATTTATAAAACAACTTGAAAGCAATATGTAAAAGAGGACACAAAACATGTAAAAAAAAAAGAATTTACAGTTACAACTAAGAAAAACTGTAAAATGAATTGAATCTTACTGCAATCTGCATTTAAACATTATTAAGAGAACAAGTTGACTGAAAATTATGAAAGCAGTAAAACAAAAAAAACATTTAGAATTGTAAGTTAAAGTTACTTGAAAAACAATGCCAAAAGAATTTAAAAAAAGTGCAGAAGGAAATGCATTACAGTTACAACTTGGTTAGACTATTAAAATGATTGACATTTGAAACAAAAACGGTTAAACAAAAAACACTAGAGAGAACAGAAAAGAATAAGGAATTTAAAGTAAAAACTAATTGACATTGCATTTAAATTGGTTAAGATTAAAGTTGACTTGAAAGCAATATGCCAAAAAACAAAAAAAACAGAAATGGTGCAAGAGAAACTATTAGCATAGAACTTACATTTAAAAAAACTGTTTTAATGCATTTAATTTGATCTTGCTGCCAATCTAAGTTGACTGGAAGAACAATAAAAAAACAGAATTAAGAAAAGAGTAATGCAATTGATAAAACATTTAAATTTATTTACGACTTGAAAGCAAATGCCAACAAAAGAATTTAAAGAGAAAAAACGATTGACGTTTGCATTTACAATTAGCTGTTTAAACTGTAAAATAGGAAATAAGAAGCAATAAAACAAAAAAACATTATTAAAGAAGCAGAAAACAATAAAAAATTTGAAAAAAACGATTAAATACTAATTGATATAAGTTAAATTAAAGTTGACTGAAACAATTATTAAGCAATATACCAAAAAGAGTTTTACGACAAGTAAAACAATAAAAGAATTTAAGAAAAAACGATTGACATTGCTGTTTCAATTGTAAAATGATTAAATTTGCTGGCCAATCATGAACTTAAACAACAAAAAAAACACTAAAAGAACAGAAAGCAATAAAAGTATTTAAAAAATAATTGATATTGCATTTAAATTTGTTTAGGATTAAACTTGAAAACGAAACAAAAAAGGGTAAAACAAAAAAGTAGTGCCAAGAGAAAACTAATAAAAAGAATTTAAAAGAAAAACTAGCTGTTCCAACAACAAAATGATTAGATAAAATTGACTCTAGTGCAAAAACATTAAAAAATAAAAAAACAATAAACGAAGTAAACAATAAGAAATTTAAAAAAAATATTGACATTGCATTTAAATTTATGAGGATTAAAAAGTTGACGAAACAAGAAGCAGTAAAACAAAAAAACACTAAGTAGACGAAAGAGATAAAACTTTAAAAAGAAAAACTTACATTGCATTTAAATTGTTTTAAATTAAAATGATTAGGAATCAAACAACCAATCCTAAAAAAACATTATTAAAGACAGAAAATAAATAAAATAATTTAAAAAAAACTAATTGATATTACTAAATTTATTAGATTAAAAGTTGACTGTAAACAAGAAGCAGTAAAACAAGCAAGTATTTACGGCAAAAAAAATAAAAGACTTTAAAACAAAAACAATTGACATTGCATTTGTAAAATGGTTAATATTGCTGCCAATCTAGTACTTAAACATTATTAAAACAAAAAAGCAATAAAGAACAGAAAACAATAAAAGAATTTAAAAAACGATTGGCATTGCATTTAGAATTTAGTTAGATTAAAAGTTGACTGGGAAACAAAATGTAAAACAAAAAAAACACTAAACGAAGTAATTAAAGAAAAAAATTTAAAATAAAACTTACATTGACATTACTGTTTAAATTGTCAAAAATGATTAGATTTGACTGAAACATCTAATTACTTAAACAAAAAACAGAGAGAACAACGAAACAATAAAATTTAAAAAAACGATTGACATTACATTTAAATTTAGTTAAAGATTAAAGTTGACATTTGAAAAAAACAATAAAAGAATTTAAAAAAAAAAAAAATTGGTTAAGATTTACGACAAGAAAACAAAAAAAAAACGAATAACAAAAAAGAATTTAAAAAAAAACGATTGACATTGCATTTAAAATTGGTTAAGATTAAAGTTGACTGGGAAACAAGAAGCAGTAAAAAAAAAAACACTATTTACGACAGAAACAATAAAAGAATTTAAAAAAAACGATTGATATTGCATTTAAATGGTTAAGATTAAAGTTGACCGGGGAAACAAGAAGCGGTAAAACAAAAAAAAACACTATTTACGACAGAAAACAATAAAAGAATTTAAAAAGAAAAAAACGATTGACATTGCATTGAAATTGGTTAAGATTAAAGTTGACATGGGGAAACAAGCAGTAAAACAAAAAAAAAACACTATTTACGACGAAACAATAAAAGAATTAAAAAAAAAAATATTGATTGAATTACATAAAAAGATTAAAGTTTCAGAAACAAAAAAACTATTTACGACAGAAAAAAAAGAAAGAATTTAAAGTTGACTGGGAAAGGACTGGGAAACAATAAAACAAAAAAAAAAAACACTATTTACGACAGAAAACAATAAAAGAATTTAAAAAAAACGATTGACATTGCATTTAAATTGGTTAAGATTAAAGTTGACTGGGAAAACAAGAAGCAGTAAAACAAAAAAAAAACACTATTTACGACAGAAAACAATAAAGAATTTAAAAGAAAAACGATTGACATTGCATTTAAATTAGTTAAGATTAAAGTTGACTGGGAAACAAGAAGCAAAGTAAAAAAAAAAACACGATTTACGACAGAAAACAATAAAAAGAATTTAAAGAAAAAAACGATTGACATTGCATTTAAATTAGGATTTAAGATTAAAATTGACTGGGAAACAAGAAGTAGTAAAACAAAAAAAACACGATTTACGACAGAAAAAAAATAAAAAAGAATTTAAAAAAACGATTGGACATTGCATTTAAATTAGTTACATTAAAGTTAGACTGGAAACAAGAAATAGTAAAAAACAAAAAACACGATTTATGACAGAAAACAATAAAAGAATTTGAAAAAAAACGATTGACATTGCATTTAAATAGGTTAAGATTAAAGTTGAATAAGAAAAGTAAAAAAAAAAAAAATTATTTACGACAGAAAACAATAAAAGAATAAAAAAACGATTGACGATTGAAATTACATTGAAATTGGTTAGAAGAAGAAAACAAAAATTGACATTATATACAGAAAACAATAAAAGAATTTAAAAAAAAGTTGATAAAACAAAAAAAAACAAAACAAGATTTACGACAGAAAAACAATAAAGAATTTAAAAAAAAACGATTGATATTGCATTTAAATTGGTTAAGATTAAAGTTGTTCAAAACAAAAGAAGTAAAACAAAAAAAAACACTATTTACGACAGAAAAAATAAAAGAATTTTAAAAAAACGATTGACATTGCATTTAAAATTAGTTAAGATTGAAGTTTGACTGAAACAGATGGTAAAAACAAAAAAACTATTTACGACAGAAAAAACTATAAAGAATTTAAAAAAACGATTGACATTGCATTTAAATTGGTTAAGATTAAAAAGTTGACTAAAACAAGGGAAACAAAGAAGTATTTATGACAGAAAACAAAAAAAAAAAAAAACACTATTTACGACAGAAAAGATTAAAGGACTTGATCAAAAAAGAATTTAAAAGAAAAAACGATTGACTAAAGTTAAAACAAAAAAAGAATTTACGACAGAAAAAAACGAAAATAATTGACATTGACATTTAAATTGGTTAAGATTAAAGTTGACTGGGAAACAAGAAGCAGAAAATAAAAAAAAAAAAACACTATTTAAACGATTAAAGTTGAAAAATAAAAACCAAAAAAATTTAAAAGAAATTAAAAAAAACGATTGACATTGCATTTAAATTGGTTAAGATTAAAGTTGACTGGGAAACAAGAAGCAGTAAAACAAAAAAAACACGATTTACGACAGAAAACAATAAAAGTATTTAAAAACGATTGACGTTATTTAAATTGGTTAAGATTAAAAGTTGACTGGGAACAAGAAGCAGTAAAACAAAAAAACACTATTTACGACAGAAAACAATAAAAGAATTTAAAAAAACGATTGACATTGCATTTCGTTAAGGTTAACATTAAAGTTGACTAAGAGTAAAAAACAAAAAAAACAAAAAAAATTGGTTATTGACGACAAGGAAAAAAATAAAAAATTTCGACAGAAAAAAAAAGAATTTGAAAAGAAAAGCGACTGATTGCATTTAAATTGGTTAAGTTTAAAGTTGACTGTAAAAAACAAAAAACACCAACGACAGAAACAATAAAAGAATTTAAAAAAAACAAAAAAAAAGATTAAAATTGACGACAGAAAACAAAAAAATAATTTACGAAAAAACAATAAAAGAATTAAAAAAACGATTGACATTGCATTTAAATTGGATTAAGATTAAAGTTGATCAAACAAGAAGTTATAAAACAAAAAACACTATTTTACGACAGAAAACAATAAAAGAATTTAAAAACGATTGACATTGCATTTAAAATTTTAAAAATGACAAGAAGCAGTAACCAAAAAAAAAAAAAAAAACACTATTTACGACAGAAAAATAATAAAAGAATTTAAAAAAAAATTGATACTGTTTTTAAAACTGGTTAAGATTGTTGACTGAAACAGAAGCTATAAAACAAAATAACAGATTTACGACAGAAAAAACAATGAAATAATTTAAAAAAAAAAAAACGATTAAAGTTGAAAAAACAAAGAAGCAGTAAAAAAACGATTGACAATAAAAGAATTTAAAACGATTGACATTGTTAAGATTAAAGTTGATCGGAAACAAGAAGCAGTAAAAACAAAAAAACAATTTACGAAAAAACTTAAAAGAAAAAAGAATTTATTTAAAAAAAGATTAAAGAAGACGAAACAAGAAGCAGTAAACAAAAAACACTATTTACGCTGCATTTAAATTGGTTAAGATTAAAGTTGACTACCTAAGAAGAAAACAGTGGACGACAGAAAAACAAAAAGAATTTAAAAAAAACGATTGACACTGTAATTTAAAACTGGTTATTTGGAAACAAGAAGCAGTAAAACAAAACACTATACGAGACAGAAAACATTTTAAAAAAAACGATTGATATTGTATTTAAAATTGGTTAAGATTAAAGTTGTTGACTGGGAAACAAGAACAGCAAACAAAAAAAAACACTATTTACGATAGAAAAAATAAAATAATTTAAAAAAACGATTGACATTAAAATAAAACTGTCAAGATTGAAGTTGATGGGAAAACAAGAAGTAAAACAAAAAAAAAAAACAGTATTTACGACAGAAAAACAATAAAGAATGAAAAAAAGAATTTAAAAAGAAAAATGATTGACATTGTCAGAAAATAATGAAGAATTAAAAGAAAACGATTGACAGTATTTAAATTAAAAGATTAAAGCGACTGGGAAACAAGAAGCAAAAAACAAAAAAAACACTATTTACGACAGAAAAAATAAAATAATTTAAAGAAAAACGATTGATACTGTATTAAAATTGCTATGATTAAAGGATCAAAACAAATAAAAAACAACGAACGACAGAAAATAAAAGAACGAAAAAAACGATTGACATTGCATTTAAAATTGTTAAGATTAAAGCGATCAAAACACAGTAAACAAAAAACAATACGAGCGAAAAATAAAAGAATTTAAAAGAAAAAACGATTGACATTGCATTTAAATAGGTTAAGATTAAAGTTGACATTTAAATGGTAAACAAAAAACAAGAAAGCAATAAAAGAATTTAAAAAAAACTATTGTATTTAAATTGCCAAGATTGTGTCGATCAAAACAGAAAACAAAAAAAAAAACACCACGCGAAAGAAACAAAAAAGAAAAATGATTGACATTGTATTTAAGATTAAAGCTGATCAAACAAGATGGAAAACAACAACAATTAAAGACTGAAACTATAAAAGAACTTTTTAAAAAACGACGATACTGAAAAAAAAAAAAAAGGATGATTTATGAAGGAAAAAAAAAAAAAAGAATTATAGAAAATAAAAAAGAATTTGAAGATATTGTATTAAAATTGCTAAGATTAAAGTTGATTGGAAACAAGAAAAACAAAAAAAAACACGATTTACGACAGAAAAAAAAATAAAAGAATTTAGAAGAAAAACGATTGAGTGCCATTGCATTTAAACTTGTTAAGATTAAGGACTGGGAAGGCAGCCAGTAAAACAAAAACAGTATAGCTATAAAACAAAAAGAATTAAAAAAATTTGATGTATTTAAAAGAAAAACAAAAGCAGCAAAAAAAAAAAAACTATTACGCCAGAAACACAAAGAATTTAAAGAAAAATAGGTTAAGATTAAAGTTAAGATTAAAGAAAACAAGAACAGAAAACAAAAAAAATTATTTACGCTAGAAAAAAATAAAAGAATTTAAAAAAAAACGATTGACATTGGGTATCAACCAAGGTTAAGATTAAGTTGGGACTGGGAAAAAAGGTTATAAAACAAAAAAACACGATTTACGATAGAAAACAATAAAAAAATTTTAAAAAAAAATGATTGATACTGTATTTAAAACTGGTTAAGATTAAAGTTGGGAAACAAGATGCAGTAAAAACAAAAAACCCTTATTTATGCCAGAAAAACTATAAAAGAATTTAAAAAAACGATTGCATTTAAATGACAAAGCTGACTAAAAAATTGGTGAAGCAGTGAAACAAAAAAACGAAATTGACAGAAAAACAATAAAAGAATTTAAAAAAAGCGATTGAAAACAAAAAAAGCGACTGGAAAACAACAGGAAACAAAAAAAGAATTATTTATTAAGAAAAAGAATTTATCAAAAACGATTGATATTGAAATTTTGTTAAGATTAAAGTTCATTGGGAATGAAGGCAGTAAAACAAAAAAACACTATTACGACAGAAAAAAATAAAAGAATTTAAAAGAAAAAAAACTTTTAAATTAGTTAAGATTAAAGCGATAAACTGCAGTAAATTAAATTGAAACAATAAAAGATTAAAAAAACTGACATTGCATTTAAAATTGGTTAAGATTAAAGTTGACTTGGAAACAAAACAAAAACAAAAAACACTATTTACGACAGAAAAAATAAAAGAATTTAAAAGAAAAAACGATTGACATTGCATTTAAATAGGTTAAGATTAAAGTTGACATTTGAAACAAGAAGCAGTAAAACAAAAAAAACACTATTTACGCCAGAAAGCAATAAAAGAATTTAAAAAAAAAACGATTGACATTGCATTTAAATTGGTTAAGATTAAAGTTGACTGGGAAACAAGAAGCAGTAAAACAAAAAAACACTTTATTTACGACAGAAAAAACAATAAAAGAATTTAAAAAAAAACGATTGACATTGCATTTAAATTGGTTAAGATTAAAGTTGACTGGGAAACAAGAAGTAAACAAAAAACAGTAAAAAAAAAAAAAAACACTATTTACGACAGAAAACAATAAAAAGAATTTACGAAAAAAAAACGATTGACGATTGCATTTAAATTGGTTAAGATTAAAGTTGACTGGAAAATCAAGAAGCAAAAAACAAAAAACACGATTTACGACAGAAAACAATAAAAGAATTTAAAAAAAAAATGATTGATATGTATTTAAAATCATTTAAGATTAAAGTTGACTGGGAAAAACAAGAAGCAAAAAAAAAAAAAAAACAGATTTACGATAGAAAACAATAAAAAGAATTTAAAAGAAAAAAACGATTGACATTTGCACGAAATGGTTAAGATTAAAGCTGAGTAAATGCTAGCTATAAAACAAAAAAACGATTTACGACAAAAGACAAAAAAAACACTATTTACGACTGGAAACAAGAAATAGTAAAAAACAAAAAACAAATAATGAAGAAAAAATAAAAGAAAAAGAAAAACGACTGACATTGCACTTAAATAGGTTAAGGATTAAAGTCGAATAAGAAGCAGTAAAACAAAAAAACAATTATTTACGCCAGATACAAAAAAAAAAAACATTGACTTAAACGATTTCAGAAAACAAGAAGCAGTAAAACAAAAAAAAACAAAAATAACAATAAAAGAATTTAAAAAAAAAAACGATTGACATTGCTTTTAAATTACAGATTGATCAAACAAGATTAAAGATCAAAAGAAATCTATAAAAGAACTTTTAAAACGATTGATATTGCATTTAAATTGTTAAGATTAAAGTTGACTGGGAATTAAAACAGTAAAAAAAAAACACTATTTACGACAGAAAACAATAAAAGAAGAAGAAAAAAAAACGATTTGATATCATCGAAATAAAACAACAAAACTATTTAAGATAGAAAATGAAATAATTAGAGAAGAAAACGATTGACATTGGTAAAACAAAAACACTAAAACAAGCAAAGAAAACAAATAACAAATAAAAGAATTAAAAAACGACTGACATTGTATTAAAATTGGTTAAGATTAAAGGACTGGGGAAACAAGCAACAGCAAAACAAAAAAAACTATTTATGACAGAAAACAAAAAAGAATTTAAAAAAACGATTGACGTTGCATTTAAATGGGTTAAGATTAAAGCTGACTGTAAAAACAAGTGAAGTGGTAAAACAAAAAACACTATTTACGACAGAAAAAATAAAAGAATTTCTAAAAAAACGATTGATATTGTATCTAAATTGGTTAAGATTAAAGCCGACTGGGAAACAAGAAGCATTAAACAAAAAAAACACTATTTACGACAGAAAACAATAAAAAGAATTCTAGTAAGAAAATGATTGACATTGCATTTAAACTGGGTTAAGATTGTGTTGATGGGAACAAGAAGAAAAACAAAAAAAACATTTACGACAGAAAACAATAAAAGAATTAAAAAATGATTGAATAACATTTAAAGTGAAGAAGATTAAAGTTGACTGGGAAACAAGAAGTGGTGAAACAAAAAACACTATTTGATGAAAAAACAATAAAAAGAATTTAAAAAAGCGGGATTGACATTGCATTTAAAATTGGTTAAGATTAAATTGATGGGGGAAACAAGAACAGTAAAAACAAAAAACACTATTTGCTGACAGAAAAACAATAAAAGAATTTAAAAAAAGATTGACATTGCATTTGAGATTTGAAGTTGATCAGAAAGAAGCAGTAAAAAAACAAAAAAAAAAACAACAATAAAAGAAAAAAGAAAAAAAAACGATTGAGATGCTTAAAATAGAAAAGTTGACAATAAAAAGCAAAAAAACAAAAAAAATTTAAAAAACAATAAAAGAATTTAAAAAACGATTGACATTTAAATTGTTAAGATTAAAGTTGATGGGAAATACGAAGGGCAAAACAAAAAAACATGATTTACGACAGAAAAAATAAAAAAAAAGAATTTAAAAAAAAAACGAGTTGACATTGAAATTTAAATTGGTTAAGATGGGAAAAAAAAACAAGAAGCACTAAAAAAAAAACACTATTTTACGACGAAACAATAAAAATTTAAAAAACAAAAATTGGTTGTTGATTAAAGTTGACGGGGAAACAAGAGTGAAACAAAAGACTATTACGACAGAAAACAAAAAGATTAAAAAAACGATTGATATTGCATTTAAATTGGTTAAGATTAAAGTTGACTGGGAAACAAGAAGCAGCAAAACAAAAAAAAAAGCATTATTTACGACTAGAAATAATAAAAGAATTTAAAAAAAAAACGATTGACATTACATTTAAATTGGTTAAGATTAAAGTTGACTGGGAAACAAGAAACAGTAAAAAAAAAAAACACTATTTACGACAGAAAAAACAATAAAAGAATTTAAAAAAAAACGATTGACATTGGCTGTTTAAAATTGTTGAGATTAAAGTTGATTTGGGAATCAGAAGCAGTAAAACAAAAACACGATTTACGACAGAAAACAACAAAAGAATTTAAAAACGACTGAAAAAAAACAAGATTTAAAATGGATTAACAGCAAAACAATAAAATTGACAGTTAAGAGAATTAAAGTTGACTGGAAACAAAATCAGTAAAACAAAAAAAACACCGACAAGCAACTAAAAGCAGTAAAAAAAAAACGAAACCAAAAACACTAAAGAACAAAAAAACACGATTGACAGCATTTAAAACAATGACTGAAAAAGAAGCAGTAAAAAAATAAAAAAAAACGATTGAAAACAATATGCAAAAAATTTAAAAAACGATTGACATTGCATTTAAAATTAAAGATTAAAGTTGACTTGGAAAAAAAGCAAAACAAAAAAAACACTACGACAGAAAAAATAAAGAATTTAAAAAAACGATTGACATTGCATTTAAATAGGTTAAGGATTAAAGTTGACATTTGAGGAAACAAGAAGCAGTAAAAAAAAACAAAAAAAAAAAATAAAAAGAAATTTAAAAAAACGATTGACATTGCATTTTAAATTAGTTAAGATTAAAGTGACTGGGAAACAAGAAGCAGTAAAAACAAAAAAAAAAACACTATTTACGACAGAAAACAATAAAAAGAATTAAAAAAAAAACGATTGACATTGCATTTAAATTGGTTAAGATTAAAAAGTTGACTGAAAACAATGCAGTAAAACAAAAAAAATACTATTTACGACAGAAAACAATAAAAGATTTAAAAAAAAAACGATTGACATTGCATTTAAATTGGTTAAGATTAAAGTTGACTGGGAAACAAGAAGCGACAGAAACAATAAAAAAAAAAACACTATTTACGACAGAAAAACAAAAAAGAATTTAAAAGAAAAAGATTGACTGGGGAACAAGAAGTAAAACAAAAAAACACATTTAAAATTGGATTAAGATTAAAGTTGACTGGGAAACAAGAAGCAGAAAAACAAAAAAAGAACGACAGAAAAAAATAAAAAAAAAAAAAAAAAACATTTAAACTAGTTTGGGAAACAAAGAAGCAGACAGAAAAACAATAAAAAGAATTTAAAAAAAAAAAAATTGATGTTGCATTTAAATTTGGTTAAGATTAAAGTTGACTGGGAAAACAAGAAGCAGTAAAACAAAAAAACACGATTTACGACAGAAAAAATGAAAGAATTTAAAAAAAACGATTGACATTGCATTTAAATTGGTTAAGATTAAAGTTGACTGAAACAAGAAAAAACAAAAAAAAAAGAATTAAAAGAAAAAAAAAACGATTGACATTGCATTTAAATTGGTTAAGATTAAAGTTGACTGGGAAACAAGAAGCAGTAAAACAAAAAAAAAACAAAAAACTATTTGACATTGCATTTAAATTGATTTAAAAAACTGGGAAACAAAAATAAAACAAAAAAAAGAATTTAAAAGAAAAAACGATTGATATTGCATTTAAATTGGTTAAGATTAAAGTTGACTGGGAAAACAAAAGCAGTAAAACAAAAAAAAAACTATTTATTTACGACAGAAAAAACAAAAAAAAGAATTTAAAAAAAACGATTGACATTGCATTTAAATTGGTTAAGATTAAAGTTGACTGGGAAACAAGAAGCAGTAAAACAAAAAAAAAAAAACACTATTTACGACAGAAAACAATAAAAAGATTTAAAAAGAAAAACGATTGACATTGCATTTAAATTGGTTAAGATTAAAGCGACTGGGAAACAAGAAGCAGTAAAACAAAAAAAAAAAATATTAACGACAGAAAAAAATAAAAAAGAATTTAAAAAAAACGATTTGACATTGCATTTAAATTGGTTAAGATTAAAGTTGATCGGAAACAAGAAAAAACAAAAAAACACTATTTACGACAGAAAAAAATAAAAGAATTTAAAAGAAAAAAACGATTGACATTGCATTTAAAACAAAAAAAATTGGTTAAAAGATTAAAGTTGACATTTGGAAACAAGAAGCAGTAAAAAAAAAAAAACACTATTTGATAGAAAACAATAAAAGAATTTAAAAAAAACGATTGACATTGCATTTAAATTGGTTAAGATTAAAGTTATGGGGAAACAAGAAGTAAAAAAAAAAACACTATTTACGACAGAAAACAATAAAAGAATTTAAAAAAAAACGATTGACATTGCATTTAAAATTGATAAAAAAAAAAAATTATTTAAGATTAAAACGATTGACATTGCATTTAAATTGGTTAAGATTAAAGTTGGGAAACAAAGAAGCAGTAAAACAAAAAAAAAACACTATTTACGACAGAAAATAATAAAAGAATTTTAAAAAACAATAAAAGAATTTAAAAAAAAAAACGATTGACATTGCATTTAAATTGGTTAAGATTAAATTAGTAAAACAATAAACACTAACGACGAAAAAAACGATTTGAAAGAAAAAAACGATTTTAAATTGGTTAAGATTAAAAGTTGACTGGGAAACAAGAAGCAGTAAAAAAAAAAAAAAACACTATTTACGACAGAAAAACAATAAAGAATTTAAAAAAAAAACATTTAAATTGGTTAAGATTGTAAAACAAAAAAAAACATTTACGACAGAAAAATAAAAGAATTTAAATTGTTAAGATTAAAGTTGACTGGGGAAGCAGAAAGACAGAAAAAAATAAAAAGAATTTAAAAAAAAATTGACATTGCATTTAAATTTAAGACATTTGGAAACAAGAAATAAAACAAAAAAAACT
Organism: Acanthosepion pharaonis; assembly: GCA_903632075.3. Classification (NCBI taxonomy): domain Eukaryota; kingdom Metazoa; phylum Mollusca; class Cephalopoda; order Sepiida; family Sepiidae; genus Acanthosepion; species Acanthosepion pharaonis. Next base: position 499,588 of record CAHIKZ030000352.1, read on the forward strand.
ATTTACGACAGAAAACAATAAAAGAATTTAAAAAAAACGATTGACATTGCATTTAAATTGATTTAAGATTAAAGTTGACTGGAAAACAAGAAGCAGTAAAACAAAAAAAACCTATTTAAAAAAAACAATAAAAGAATTTGAAAAAAAATGATTGACATTGTATTTAAATTGGTTAAGATTAAAAAGAAACAAATTAAACAAAAAAACGATTTACGACAGAAAATATTAAAAGAATTTAAAAAAAACGATTGCATTGCATTTAAATTGGTTAAGATTAAAGTTGACTGGGGAAACAAGAAGCAGTAAAAAAAAAAAACACTATTTACGACAGAAAACAATAAAAAGAATTTAAAAAAGAAAAAAACGATTGACATTGCATTTAAATTGGTTAAGATTAAAGTTGACTGGGAAACAAGAAGTAAAACAAAAAAACACTATTTACGACAGAAAAAAAAAAAAATTTAAAAGAAAATTTGACATTGCACAGAAAACAAAAAAGATTAAAGTTGACTGGGAAGAAGCAGTAAAAAAAAAAAACACTATTTACGACAGAAAACAATAAAAATTTAAAAAAACGATTTGCATTTAAATTGGAGATTAAAGTTGACTTGGAAAAAACAGTAAAACAAAAAACACTATTTACGACAGAAAAAAAAAAGAATTTAAAAAAAAAAAACGATTGACATTGCATTTAAATTGGTTAAGATTAAAAGTTGACATGGGAAACAAGAAGCAGTAAAAAAAAAAAAAAACACTATTTACGACAGAAAAAACAATAAAAGAATTTAAAAAAAAACGATTGACATTGCATTTAAATTGGTTAAGATTAAAGTTGACTGGGAAACAAGAAGCAGTAAAACAAAAAACACGATTTACGACAGAAAACAATAAAAGAATTTAAAAAAAAAACGATTGACATTGCATTTAAATTGGTTAAGATTAAGTTGACTGGGAAATTGGTAAAACAAAAAAACACTATTTACGACAGAAAACAATAAAAAGAATTTAAAAGAAAAAACGATTGACAAAAAAATTGGTTAGATTAAAAGTTTGACTGGGAACAACAAAAAGTAAAAAAAAAACTATTTACGAATTTAAAAAAAACGATTAACATTGCATTTAAAAAGAAGTTGACTGGAACAAAAAAGAAAAAAAAAAACACTATTTACGACAGAAACAATAAAAGAATTTAAAAAAAAAACGATTGACATTGCATTTAAATTGGTTAAGATTAAAGTTGACTGGAAAAAGAAGCACTAAACAAAAAAACACTATTTACGACAGAAAACAATAAAAGAATTTAAAAGAAAAACGATTGACATTGCTTTTAAATTGTTAAGATTAAAGTTGACTGGGGTAAAACAAAAAAAACAAGAAGCAATAAAACAAAAAAAAACACTGCATTTAAATTGGTTAAGATTTACGACAGAAAAACAAAAAAACACTATTTACGAGAAAAATAAAAAAAATTTTAAAAAAACGATTGACATTGCATTTAAATTGGTTAAGATTAAAGTTGACTGGGAAACAAGAAGCAGTAAAACAAAAAAAACACTATTTACGACAGAAAACAATAAAAGAATTTAAAAAAAACGATTGACATTGCATTTAAATTGGTTAAGATTAAAGTTGACTGGGAAAGTAAACAAAAAAAGCAGTAAAAAAAAAAACTATTTACGAATTCAGAAAACAATGGGGAAAAAGAATTTAAAAAAAAAAACGATTGACGTTGCATTTAAATTGGTTAAGATTAAAGTTGACTGGGAAACAAGAAGCAGTAAAAAAAAAAAAACACTATTTACGACAGAAAAAAAATGAAAGAATTTAAAAAAAAACGATTGACATTGATTTAAATTAAATTAAAGATTAAACAAAAAAAAAAACAGTATTTACGATGGAAAAACAAAAAAGAATTTAAAAAAACGATTGACATTGCAAAAAAGATTATTTACAAGAACAGTAAAACAAAAAAAAGAATTTACGTCGAAAACAAAAAGAATTAAAAGAAAAAACGATTGACATTGCATTTAAAATTGGTTAAGATTAAAGTTGACTGGGAAAACAAGAAGCAGTAAAACAAAAAAACACGATTTACGACAGAAAACAATAAAAGAATTTAAAAGGAAAACGATTGACATTGCATTTAAATTGGTTAAGATTAAAGTTGACTGGGAAACAAGAAGCAGTAAAACAAAAAAAACGGATTTACGACAGAAAACAATAAAAAGAATTTAAAAAAAAAAACGATTGACATTGCATTTAAATTGGTTAAGATTATTGACTGACTGGGAAACAAGAAGCTATTTACGACGTAAAACAAAAAAAACACTATTTACGACAGAAAACAATAAAAGAATTTTAAAAAAAAACGATTGACATTGCATTTAAATTGGTTAAGATTAAAGTTGACTGGGAAACAAGATGCAGTAAAACAATAAATAACACGATTTACGGCAGAAAACTATAAAAGAACTTTTAAAAAAACGATTGACATTGCATTTAAATTGGTTAAGATTAAAGTTGACTGGGAAACAAGAAGCAGTAAAACAAAAAAAACACTATTTACGACAGAAAACAATAAAAGAATTTAAAAAAAAAAACGATTGACATTGCATTTAAATTAAGATTAAAGTTGACTGGGAAACAAGAAGCAGTAAAACAAAAAAACACTATTTACGACAGAAAACAATAAAAAAAAAGAATTTAAAAAAAAAAAACGATTGACATTTAAAAACGATTGACATTGAAATTGGTTAAGATTAAAGTTGACTGGGAAACAAGAAGCAGTAAAAAAAAAAAACAAAATTTAAAAAAACGACAGAAAACAATAAAACAAAAAAAAATTTAAAAAAAAAACGATTGACATTGCATTTAAATTGGTTAAGATTAAAGTTGACTGGGAAACAAGAAGCAGTAAACAAAAAAAACACTATTTACGACAGAAAAACAATAAAAGAATTTAAAAAAAAAACGATTGACATTGCATTTAAATTGGTTAAGATTAAAGTTGACTGGGAAACAAGAAGCAAAAAAACAAAAAAACACTATTTACGACAGAAAACAATAAAAGAATTTAAAAAAAAAAACGATTGACATTGCATTTAAATTGGTTAAGATTTAAAGTTGACTGGGAAACAAGAAGTAGTAAAAAAAAAAAAAAACTATTTAAAGACGTCAGAAAACAATAAAAATTTAAATTTAAAAAAAAACGATTGACATTGCATTTAAATTGGTTAAGATTAAAGTTGACTGGGAAACAAGAAGCAGTAAAACAAAAAAAAACACGATTTACGACAGAAAACAATAAAAGAATTTAAAAAAAACGATTGGCATTGCATTTAAATTGGTTAAGATTAAAAGTTGACTGGAAACAAGAAGTAAAACAAAAAAACACTATTTACGACAGAAAACAATAAAAGAATTTAAAAAAAACGATTGATATTGCATTTAAATTGGTTTAAGATTAAAGTTGACTGGGAAACAAGAAGCAGTAAAACAAAAAAAACACTATTTACGACAGAAAACAAAAAAGAATTTAAAAAAACGATTGACATTGCATTCAAAAAAAGATTAAAGTTTTGGGAAACAAGAAGCAGTAAAACAAAAAAACACTATTTACGACAGAAAAAATAAAAGAATTAAAAAAAAAACGATTGACATTGCATTTAAATTGGTTAAATAAAACAAATTAAAGTTGATTTAAAAACAATGAAGCAGATAAAAAAAAAAAAACACTATTTACGACAGAAAACAATAAAAGAATAAAAAAAAAAACGATTGACATTGCATTTAAATTGGTTAAGATTAAAGTTGACTGGGAAACAAAGAAGCGATTTACGACAGTAAAAGAAAAAAAAAACACTATTTACGACAGAAAACAAGAAAAAAAGAATTAAAAAAAAAAAAACGATTGACATTGCATTTAAATTGGTTAAGATTAAAGTTGACTGGGAAAACAAGAAGGTAAAAAAAAAAAAAAAACACTATTTACGACAGAAAAACAATAAAAGAATTTAAAAAAAAACGATTGACATTGCATTTAAATTGGTTAAGATTAAAGTTGAAACTGGTAAAACAAAAAAAACAAGAAGCAGTAAAAAATTTAGAAAAAACATTTTGTATTTAAATTTACGACAGAAAAAAAAACAAAAAAAAGAATTTACGACAGAAAACAAAAAAAACGATTGACATTGCATTTAAATTGGTTAAGATTAAAGTTGACTGGGAAACAAAGAAGCAGTAAAACAAAAAAAAAAGAAGTAAACAATAAAAAGAATTTAAAAAAAAAACGATTGACATTGCATTTAAATTGGTTAGGATTAAAGTTGACTGGGAAAAGAAGCAGTAAAACAAAAAAAAAAAAACACTATTTACGACAGAAAACAATAAAAGAATTTAAAAAAAAAACGATTGACATTGCATTTAAATTGGTTAAGATTAAAGTTGACTGGGAAACAAGAAGCAGTAAAACAAAAAAAACACTATTTACGACAGAAAAAAATAAAAGAATTTAAAAAAAAAACGATTGACATTGCATTTAAATTGGTTAAGATTAAAGTTGACTGGGAAACAAGAAGCAGTAAAACAAAAAAAACACTATTTACGACAGAAAACAATAAAAGAATTTAAAAAAAAAACGATTGACATTGCATTTAAATTGGTTAAGATTAAAGTTGACATGGAAAACAAGAACAGTAAAACAAAAAACACTATTTACGACAGAAAAAAATAAAAAAAAAAAACGATTGACATTATTTTAAATTGGATTAAAGAAAACAAAACTAAAAGAATTAAAAAAAAAAACGATTACGATTTAAATTTAAAAAAATTTGACATTGATTTAAATTGGTTAAGATTAAAGTTGACTGAAACAAGAAGCAGTAAAACAAAAAAACACTATTTACGACAGAAAAAAATAAAAGAATTTAAAAGAAAAAACGATTGACATTGCATTTAAATAGGTTAAGATTAAAGTTGACATGGGAAACAAGAAGCAGTAAAACAAAAAAACACTATTTACGACAGAAAACAATAAAGAATTTAAAAAAAACGATTGACATTGCATTTAAATTGGTTAAGATTAAAGTTGACTGGAAACAAGAAGCAGTAAAACAAAAAAAAACACTATTTACGACAGAAAAAATAAAAGAATTTTAAAAAAAACGATTGACATTGCATTTAAATTTAAAATTGACTGGGAAACAAGAAGCAGTAAAAACAAAAAAAAACAGTATTTACGACAGAATAAAGAATTTAAAAAAAAAACGATTGACATTGCATTTAAATTGGTTAAGATTAAAGTTGACTGGGAAACAAGAAGCAGTAAAAAAAAAAAAACAAAAAAAAACACTATTTACGACAGAAAACAAAAAAAGAATTTAAAAAAAAACGATTGACATTGCATTTAAATTGGTTAAGATTAAAGTTGACTGGGAAACAAGAAGCAGTAAAACAAAAAAAAACACTATTTACGACAGAAAACAATAAAAAAGAATTTAAAAAAAAAAACGATTGACATTGCATTTAAATTGGTTAAGATTAAAGATTGACTGGGAAACAAGAAGCAAAAACAAAAACACTATTTACGACAGAAAACAAAAGAATTTAAAAAAACGATTGACATTGCATTTAAATTGGTTAAGATTAAAGTTGACTGGGAAAACAAGCACTAAAAAACAAAAAAAAAGATTTACGACAAAACAAAAAAAACACTATTTATTGGATTTAAGATTAAAGTTGACAGAAAACAATAAAAGAATTTACGACAGAAAAAAAAAAAACGATTGATATTGCATTTAAATTGGTTAAGATTAAAGTTGACTGGGAAACAAGAAGCAGTAAAACAAAAAAAAACACTATTTACGACAGAAAAAATAAAAAGAATTTAAAAGAAAAAACGATTGACATTGCATTTAAATTGTTAAGATTAAAGTTGACTGGGAAACAAGAAGCAGTAAAACAAAAAAAACACGATTTACGACAGAAAACATAAAAGAATTTAAAAAAAAAACGATTGACATTGCATTTAAATTGGTTAAGATTCTTAAAGTTGACTGGTAAACAAAAAAACAAGAAGCAGTAAAACAAAAAACACTATTTACGACAGAAAAACAATAAAAGAATTTAAAAAAAAACGATTGACATTGCATTTAAATTGGTTAAGATTAAAGTTGACTGAAAAACAAAGAACGACAGTAAAAAAAAAAAAACATTTAAATTGGTTAAAGATTATTTGGAAACAAGACAGAAAACAATAAAAGAATTTACGACAGAAAAAAAAAAAGAAAAAAAAACGATTGACATTGCATTTAAATTGGTTAAGATTAAAGTTGACTGGGGAAACAAGAAGTAAAACAAAAAAAACTATTTAGACAGAAAACAATAAAAGAATTTAAAAAAAAACATTGCATTTAAATTGGTTAAGATTAAAGTTTACGACAGTAAAAAAAAAAAAAAACTAACGACAGAAAACAAAAGAATTTAAAAGAAAAAACGATTGACATTGCATTTAAATTGGTTAAGATTAAAGTTGACTGGGAAACAAGAAGCAGTAAAACAAAAAAAAAACAAAAAACAATAAAAGAATTTAAAAAACGATTGACATTGCATTTAAATTGGTTAAGATTAAAGTTGACTGGGAAACAGAAAACAAAAAACACTAAACAGAAACAATAAAAGAAAAAAAAAAACGATTACATTGCATTTAAATTGGTTAAGATTAAAGACTGACAAGAAGGTAAAACAAAAAAAACAAACAAGAAACAATAAAAAAAAAAAAAAAAACACTATTTACGACAAGCAGATTAAAACTGGGAAAAAAAAAAACTATTTACGTCAGAAAAAAAAGAATTTAAAAGAAAAAAACGATTGACGTTGCATTTAAATTGGTTAAGATTAAAACTGGGAAAAAGAAAACAAAAAAAAAAAAGAATTTACGACAGAAAACAATAAAAAAAAAAAAACGATTGACATTGCATTTAAATTGGTTAAAAGATTAAAGTTGACTGGGAAACAAGAAGCAGTAAAACTAAAAAAAAAACACTATTTACGACAGAAAACAATAAAAGAATTTAAAAGAAAACGATTGACATTGCATTTAAATTGGTTAAGATTAAAGTTGACTGAAAAACAAGAAGCAGTAAAACAAAAAAACACTATTTACGACAGAATTTAAAAAAACAAAAAAAGAATATAAAAAAAAAACGATTGACATTGCATTTAAATTGGTTAAGATTAAAGTTGACTGGGAAAACAAGAAGCAGAAAAAAAAAAAAAAACACTATTTACGACAGAAAACGTAAAAAAATTTAAAAAAAAACGATTGACATTGCATTTAAATTGGTTAAGATTAAAGTTGACTTGGAAACAAGAAGCAGTAAAACAAAAAAACACTATTTACGACAGAAAAAAATAAAAGAATTTAAAAGAAAAAACGATTGACATTGCATTTAAATAGGTTAAGATTAAAGTTGACATTTGAAACAAGAAGCAGTAAAACAAAAAAAAACTATTTACGACAGAAAAACAATAAAAAGAATTTAAAAAAAACGATTGACATTGCATTTAAATTGGTTAAGATTAAAGTTGACTGGGGAAACAAGAAGCAGTAAAACAAAAAAAAACACGATTTATTTACAGAAAAAACAATAAAAGAATTTAAAAAAAGAAAAATTGATTGACATTGCATTTAAAGAATTTTTAAAAAAAACGATTGACATTGCATTTAAAGATTAAAGTTGACTGGGAAACAAGAAGCAGTAAAACAAAAAAAAACACTATTTACGACAGAAAACAATAAAAGAATTTAAAAGAAAAAACGATTGACATTGCATTTAAATTGGTTAAGATTAAAGTTCACTGGGAAACAAGAAGCAGTAAAACAAAAAACAAACGAAAAAAAACAAAAAATTTAGAAAAAAAACGATTGATTTACGACAGAAAACAATAAAAAAACAAAAAAAACAATTAACAGAAAAAACGATTGACATTGCATTTAAATTGGTTAAGATTAAAGTTGACTGGGAAAAACAAGAAACAAAAAAAACAAAAAAAAAACTATTTACGACAGAAAACAATAAAAGAATTTTAAAAAAAAACGATTGATTGCATTTAAATTGGTTAAGATTAAAGTTGACTGGGAAAACAAGAAGCAGTAAAACAAAAAAACACTATTTACGACAGAAAACAATAAAAAAGAATTTAAAAAAAAACGATTGACATTGCATTTAAATTGGTTAAGATTAAAGTTGACTGGGAAACAAGAAGCAGTAAAAAAAAAAAAACATTGATTTACGACAGAAAACAATAAAAGAATTTAAAAAAAAAACGATTGACATTGCATTTTAAATTGGTTAAGATTAAAGTTGACTGGGAAACAAGAAAAAACAAAAAAAAAAAAACACAATAAAAGAATTTAAAAAACGATTGACATTGAAAAGATTAAAGTTGAAAAAGAATTTAAACAAAAAAAAACACTTTTACGACAGAAATTAAAAGAATTTAAAAAAAATTGACATTGCATTAAAATTTAAGATTAAAGTTGACTGGGAAACAAGAAGCAGTAAAACAAAAAAACACTATTTACGATAGAAAACAATAAAAGAATTTAAAAGAAAAAACGATTGACATTGCATTTAAATTGGTTAAGATTAAATTTGACTTTGAAACAAGAAGCAGTAAAACAAAAAACACTATTTACGACAGAAAACAATAAAAAGAATTTAAAAAAAAACGATTGACATTGCATTTAAATTGGTTAAGATTAAAGTTGACTGGGAAACAAGAAGCAGTAAAACAAAAAAAAACACTATTTACGACAGAAAACAATAAAAAAGAATTTAAAAAAAAAAAAACGATTGACATTGCATTTAAATTGGTTAAGATTAAAGTTGACTGGGAAACAAGAAGCAGTAAAACAAAAAAAACACTATTACGACAGAAAACAATTCCTGTTCGAACAATAAAAAGATTAAAGTTTTAAAAAAAAAAAACGATTGAAAACAATAAAAAGAATTTGCGATTGAAATTTTGGTTAAGATTAAAGTTGACTGGGAAACAAGAACTAAAACAAAAAACACTATTTACGACAGAAAACAATAAAAGAATTTAAAAAAAAAAAACGATTGACATTGCATTTAAATTGGTTAAGATTAAAGTTGACTGGGAAACAAGAAGCAGTAAAACAAAAAAAAAATTTACGACAGAAAACAATAAAAGAATTTAAAAGAAAACGATTGACAGCATTGAAATTGGTTAAATTAAAGTTGACTGGGAAAAAAAGCAGTAAAACAAAAAAAACACTATTTACGAAAAAAAATAAAAAGAATTTAAAAAAAACGATTGACATTGCATTTAAATTGGTTAAGATTAAAGTTGACTGGGAAACAAGAAGCAATAAAAAAGTAAAAGAAAAAAAAACATTATTTACGACAGAAAACAATAAAAGAATTTAAAAAAAAAACGATTGACGTTGCATTTAAAAAATTGCATTTAAAAGATTAAGATTGACTGGGAAACAAGAAGCAGTAAAACAAAAAACATTTATTTACGACAGAAAACAATAAAAGAATTTAAAAAAAACGATTGACATTGCATTTAAATTGGTTAAGATTAAAGTTGACTGGGAAACAAGAAGCAGTAAAAAAAAAAAAACACTATTTACGACAGAAAACAATAAAAGAATTTAAAAGAAAAAACGATTGACATTGCATTTAAATTGGTTAAGATTAAAGTTGACTGGGAAATTGCAGTAAAAAACAAAAAAATTTACGACAGAAAACAATAAAAGAATTTAAAAAAAAAACGATTGACATTGCATTTAAAATTGGTTAAGATTAAAGTTGACTGGGAAACAAGAAGCAAAAAAAAAAAAAAGATTTATTTACGACAGAAAACAATAAAAAAGAATTTAAAAAAAACGATTGACATTGCATTTAAATTGGTTAAGATTAAAGTTGACTGGGAAAACAAGAAGCAGTAAAAAAAAAAAAACAAACGACAGAAAACAATAAAAGAATTTAAAAAAAAACGATTGACATTGCATTTAAATTGGTTAAGAAAGTTGATTAAATTTAAAAGAAAAAACGATTGACATTGCTTTTAAATTGGTTAAGATTAAAGTTGACTGGGAAACAAGAAGCAGTAAACCAAAAAAAAACACTATTTACGACAGAAAACAATAAAAGAATTTAAAAAAAAAACGATTGACATTGCATTTAAATTGGTTAAGATTAAAGTTGACTGGGAAACAAGAAGCAGTAAAACAAAAAAACACTATTTACGACAGAAAACAATAAAAGAATTTAAAAAAAAACGATTGACATTGCATTTAAATTGGTTAAGATTAAAGTTGACTGGGGAAACAAGAAGCAGTAAAAAAAAAAAACAGTATTTACGACAGAAAACAATAAAAGAATTTAAAAAAAAACGATTGACATTGCATTTAAATTGGTTAAGATTAAAGTTGACTGGGAAACAAGAAGCAGTAAAACCAAAAAAACTATTTACGTCAGAAAACAATAAAAGAATTTAAAAGAAAAAACGATTGACATTGCATTTAAATTAATTTAAGATTAAAGTTGACTGGGAAACAAGAAGCAGTAAAAAAAAAAACACTATTTACGACAGAAAACAATAAAAGAATTTAAAAAGAAAAAACGATTGATTAAATTGAAACAAGAAGCAAAAAACAAAAAAAACACGATTTACGACAGAAAACAATAAAAAATTTAAAAAAACGATTGACAAGATTAAGATTAAAGTTGACTAAAAAACAAGAAAAATAAAAGTAAAACAAAAAAAAACACTATTTACGACAGAAAACAATAAAAGAATTTAAAAAAAACGATTGACATTGCATTTAAATTGGTTAAGATTAAAGTTGACTGGGAAAAGATGCAGTAAAACAAAAAAACAAGAAGCAGTAAAATTTTAAAAAAACACTAAATTGGTTAAGATTAAAGTTTTACGAAGAAAAAACAAAAAAAGAATTTAAAAGAAAAAAAAAACGATTGACATTGCATTTAAATTGGTTAAGATTGAAGTTGACTGGGAAACAAGAAGCAGTAAAACAACAAAAAAACAGTATTTACGACAGAAAACAATAAAAGAATTTAAAAAAAAACGATTGACATTGCATTTAAATTGGTTAAGATTAAAGTTGACTGGGAAAACAAGAAGCAGTAAAAAACAAAAAACACTATTTACGTCAGAAAACAATAAAAGAATTTAAAAGAAAAAACGATTGACGTTGCATTTAAATTGGTTAAGATTAAAGTTGACTGGGAAACAAGAAGCAGTAAAACAAAAAAAACACGATTTACGACAGAAAAAAATAAAAGAATTTAAAAAAAACGATTGACAATTTAAATTGGTTAAGATTAAAGTTGACTGGGAAACAGAAGCAGTAAAACAAAAAAAACTATTTACGACAGAAAACAATTTAATTTAAAAAAAAAACGATTGACATTGCATTTAAATTGGTTAAGATTAAAGTTGACTGGGAAACAAGAAGCACTAAAAAACAAAAAAAACACTATTTACGACAGAAAACAATAAAAAAAAAAAAACGATTGACATTGCATTTAAATTTACGATTAAAGTTGAGAAACAAGAAAGTAAAACAAAAAACAATTTTAAAAGAATTTAAAAAACGATTGACATTGCATTTAAATTGGTTAAGATTAAAGTTGACTGGGAAACAAGAAGCAGTAAAAAACAAAAAAACACTATTTACGACAGAAAACAATAAAAGAATTTAAAAAAAAACGATTGACATTGCATTTAAATTGGTTAAGATTAAAGTTGACTGGGAAACAAGAAGCAGTAAAACAAAAAAACACGATTTACGACAGACAATAAAAGAATTAAAAAAAAACGAACATTGCATTTAAAAAGAATTAAAACAAAAAAAAACAAACGACAGAAAACAATAAAGAATTTGATTGACATTGCATTTAAATTGGTTAAGATTAAAGTTGACTGGGAAACAAGAAACAGTAAAAAAAAAAAAAAAACTATTTACGACAGAAAACAATAAAAAAATTTAAAAAAAACGATTGACATTGCATTTAAATTAGTTAAGATTAAAGTTGACTGGAAACAAGAAGCAGTAAAACAAAAAAACACTATTTACGACAGAAAAAAAAAAAAGAATTTAAAAAAAAACGATTGACATTGCATTTAAATTGGTTAAGATTAAAGTTGACTGGGAAACAAGAAGCAGTAAAACAAAAAAAAACACTATTTACGACAGAAAACAATAAAAGAATTTAAAAGAAAAAACGATTGACATTGCATTCAAATTGGTTAAGATTAAAGTTGACATTTGAAACAAGAAGCAGTAAAACAAAAAAACAACGACAGAAAACAATAAAAGAATTTAAAAAAAAACGATTGACAAAAAAACATTATTGACTGGGAAAGAAAACAATAAAACAAAAAAAACACTATTTACGACAGAAATTAAAAAAAAAAAACGATTGACATTGCATTTAAATTGGTTAAGATTAAAGTTGACATTGGGAAACAAGAAGCAGTAAAACAAAAAACACTATTTACGACAGAAAACAATAAAAGAATTTAAAAAAAAAAATTGACAATTTAAATTGGTTAAGAATTTGGGAAACAAAAAGTAAAACAAAAAAAACACTATTTACGAAAAACAATAAAAGATAAAAAAAAAAACGATTGACATTTAAAATTGGTTAAGATTAAAGTTGACTGGGAAAAACAAGAAAAACAATAAAACACTATTTAAAACAAAAAAAAACACTATTTACGACAGAAAACAAAACAAAAAAAGACTATTTAAAAAAAAAAAACGATTGACATTGCATTTAAATTGGTTAAGATTAAAGTTGACTGGGAAACAAGAAGCAGTAAAAAAAACAAAAAAACACTATTTACGACAGAAAACAATAAAAGAATTTAAAAAAAAAACGATTGACATTGCATTTAAATTGGTTAAGATTAAAGTTGACTGGGAAACAAGAAGCAGTAAAACAAAAAAAACACTATTTACGACAGAAAACAATAAAAGAATTTAAAAAAAACGATTGACATTGCATTTAAATTGGTTAAGATTAAAGTTGACTGGGAAACAAGAAGCAGTAAAAAAAAAAAAACACTATTTACGACAGAAAACAATAAAAGAATTTAAAAGAAAAAACGATTGACATTGCATTTAAATTGGTTAAGATTAAAGTTGACTGGGAAACAAGAAGCAGTAAAACAAAAAAAAACACTATTTACGACAGAAAACAATAAAAGAATTTAAAAAAAAACGATTGACATTGCATTTAAATTGGTTAAGATTAAAGTTGACTGGGAAACAAGAAGCAGTAAAAACAAAAAAAAAACACGATTTACGACAGAAAACAATAAAAGAATTTAAAAAAAAAAAAACGATTGACATTGCATTTAAATTGGTTAAAAAGATTAAAGATTGATTGGGGAAACAAGAAGCAGTAAAACAAAAAAAAAAACAGAAAACAATAAAAGAATTTAAAAAAAACGATTGACATTGCATTTAAATTGGTTAAGATTAAAGTTGACTGGGAAAAAGAAGCAGTAAAAAAAAAAACACTATTTACGACAGAAAATAAAAGAATTTAAAAGAAAAAAAACGATTGACATTGCATTTAAATTGGTTAAGATTAAAGTTGACTGGGAAACAAGAAGCAGTAAAAAAAAAAAAACACTATTTACGACAGAAAACAATAAAAAGAATTTAAAAAAAAACGATTGACATTGCATTTAAATTGGTTAAGATTAAAGTTGACTGGGAAACAAGAAGCAGTAAAACAAAAAACACTATTTACGACAGAAAACAATAAAAGAATTTAAAAAAAAACGATTGACATTGCATTTAAATTGGTTAAGATTAAAGTTGACTGGGAAACAAGAAGCAGTAAAACAAAAAAAACACTATTTACGACAGAAAACAATAAAAAGAAAAAAAAAACGATTGACATTGCATTTAAATTGGTTAAGATTGAAGTTGACTGGGAAACAAGAAGCAGTAAAACAACAAAAAAACAGTATTTACGACAGAAAACAATAAAAGAATTAAAAAAAAAACGATTGACATTGCATTTAAATTGGTTAAGATTAAAGTTGACTGGGAAACAAGAAGCAGTAAAACCAAAAAAACTATTTACGTCAGAAAACAATAAAAGAATTTAAAAGAAAAAACGATTGACGTTGCATTTAAATTGGTTAAGATTAAAGTTGACTGGGGAAAAACAAGAAGGTAAACAAAAAAAAAAACAAGAAGAAAACAATAAAAAACAAAAAAAACACATTTATTTACGACAGAAAAAGAATAAAACAAAAAAATTTACGACAAAAAAAAAAGAATTGACATTGACATTGCATTTAAATAGGTTAAGATTAAAGTTGACATTTGAAACAAGAAGCAGTAAAACAAAAAAAACACTATTTACGCCAGAAAGCAATAAAAGAATTTAAAAAAAAAACGATTGACATTGCATTGAAATTGGTTAAGATTAAAGTTGACTGGGAAACAAGAAGGTAAAAAAAAAAAACACTATTTACGACAGAAAACAATAAAAAATTTAAAAAAAAACGATTGACATTGCATTTAAATTGGTTAAGATTAAAGTTGACAAAACAAGAAGCAATAAAAAAAAAAACACTATTTACGACGAAAACAATAAAAGAATTTAAAAAAGAAAAAACGATTGACATTGCATTTAAATTGGTTAAGATTAAAGTTGACATGGGGAAACAAGAAGCAGTAAAACAAAAAAAACAGTATTTAAAAAAACACTAAAAGAATTTTTACGCATTTAAATTGGTTAAGAAAACTGGGAAATAAAAGTAAAACAAAAAAAAACAATTTTTAAAAGAATTTAAAAAAAAACGATTGACATTGCATTTAAATTGGTTAAGATTAAAGTTGACTGGGAAACAAGAAGCAGTAAAACAATAAAAGAATTTAAAAAAAAAACACTATTTACGACAGAAAACAATAAAAGAATTTAAAAAAAAACGATTGACATTGCATTTAAATTGGTTAAGATTAAAGTTGACTGGGAAACAAGAAGCAGTAAAACCAAAAAAACTATTTACGTCAGAAAACAATAAAAGAATTTAAAAGAAAAAACGATTGACATTGCATTTAAATTGGTTAAGATTAAAGTTGACTGGGAAACAAGAAGCAGTAAAACAAAAAAAAAACACGATTTACGACAGAAAACAATAAAAGAATTTAAAAAAAACGATTGACATTGCATTTAAATTGGTTAAGATTAAAGTTGACTGAAAACAAGAAGCAGTAAAACAAAAAAAAAAACAAAAAACAAAAAAGAATTTACGACAGAAAACAATAAAAGAATTTAAAAGTAAAACAAAAAAAACGATTGACAGAAAATTAAAAGAATTTAAAAAAAAACGATTGACATTGCATTCAAATTGGTTAAGATTAAAGTTGACATTTGAAACAAGAAGCAGTAAAACAAAAAAAAACACTATTTACGACAGAAAACAATAAAAGAATTTAAAAGAAAAAACGATTGACATTGCATTTAAATTGGTTAAGATTAAAGTTGACTGGGAAACAAGAAGCACTAAAACAAAAAACACTATTTACGACAGAAAACAATAAAGGAATTTAAATAAAACGATTGACATTGCATTTAAATTGGTTAAGATTAAAGTTGACTGGGAATAAAGAAGCAGTAAAACAAAAAAAAACACTATTTACGACAGAAAACAATAAAAGAATTTAAAAGAAAAACGATTGACATTGCATTTAAATTAGTTAAGATTAAAGTTGACTGGGAAACAAGAAGCAGTAAAACAAAAAAACACGATTTACGACAGAAAACAATAAAAAAAAACTAAATTTGGGAAACAAGACAGTAAAACAAAAAAAACAATTTACGAAAAGAATTTAAAAAAAAAACGATTGACATTGCATTTAAATTGGTTAAGATTAAAATTGACTGGGAAACAAGAAGCAGTAAAACAATAAAAAACACGATTTACGACAGTAAACAATAAAAGAATTTAAAAAAAAACGATTGACATTGCATTTAAATTGGTTAAGATTAAAGTTGACTGGGAAACAAGAAGCAGTAAAACAAAAAAAAACACTATTTACGACAGAAAACAATAAAAGAATTTAAAAAAAACGATTGACATTGCATTTAAATTGGTTAAGATTAAAATTGACTGGGAAACAAGAAAGTAAAACAAAAAAACACGATTTACGACAGAAAACAATAAAAAGAATTTAAAAAAAAAAACACTATTTACTGGGAAACAAGAAGCACTAAAACAAAAAAAACTATTTAAGACAGAAAAAAATAAAAGAATTTAAAAAAAAAACGATTGACATTGCATTTAAATTGGTTAAGATTAAATTTGACTGGGAAACAAGAACCAGTAAAACAAAAAAAAAACACTATTTACGACAGAAAACAATAAAAGAATTAAAAAAAAACGATTGACATTGCATTTAAATTGGTTAAGATTAAAGTTGACTGGGGAAACAAGAAGCACTAAAACAAAAAAAAACACTATTTACGACAGAAAACAATAAAAGAATTTAAAAAAAAAACGATTGACATTGCATTTAAATTGGTTAAGATTAAAGTTGACTGGGAAACAAGAAGCAGTAAAAGCAAAAAAAAAAACACTATTTACGACAGAAAACAATAAAAGAATTTAAAAAAACGATTGACATTGCATTTAAATTGGTTAAGATTAAAGTTGACTGGGAAACAAGAAGCAGTAAAACAAAAAACACTATTTAAAACAATAAAAGAATTTAAAAAAAATTGACACATTTAAATTGGTTATTTTGACGAAACAGAAAAAAAAAAAAACAATTTACGACAGAAAACAATAAAAGAATTTAAAAAAAACGATTGACATTGCATTTAAATTGGTTAAGATTAAAGTTGACTGGGAAACAAGAAGCAGTAAAAAAAAAAACACTATTTACGACAGAAAACAATAAAAGAATTTAAAAAACGAACATTGCATTTAAATTTTTAAGTTTAAAATGGGAAACAAGAACGTAAAAAAAAAAAAAACACTATTTGAAAACAATTGAATTTGAAAAAAAAAATTGCATTTAAATTGGTTAAGATTAAAGTTGACTGGGAAACAAGAACAAGTAAAACAAAAAAAAAAAACACTTTTTACGACAGAAAACAATAAAGAAAAAAAACGATTGAAAAAATTGGTTAAGATTAAATTTGGGAAACAAGAAGCAGTAAAACAAAAAAAAAACAATATTTACGACAGAAAACAATAAAAGAATTTAAAAAAACAACGAGTGACATTGCATTTAAATTGGTTAAGATTAAAGTTGACTGGGCAGAAGCAGTAAAACAAATATAGCACTATTAAGGTCAGAAATTCGACTGGGATAGATTGAAGCATGAAAACAAAAAAAACAGTATTAAAGACAGATAACAGTAAAAGAATTAAGAAAACAACGATTAATATTGCATTTAAATTGCTTAAGATGAAAGTTGACTGGGAAACAAGACACAGGAAAACAAAGCTGGAAACAACATACACATATAATAATAATGATAATATGATGTTTTTGATATCTTACTTATTATAAAACGCAGATTTTGTGTGTGTGTGTGTGTGTGTGTGTGTGTGTGTGTGTGTGTGTCTCTGTGTGTGTGTGTGTGTGTAACTTTTATATATTGGATCGGATTTCCTACATTTTTCAACCGATTTCAACAAAACTTCACAGGAGTACATAAAATTAACTTGTGGTGGTTCTAACAGCGCCAGAATGGGAAAAATATAATTGTTTTTGCACAAAATCAATTTGAAAACACGATTAAGAGACATCGTGAAAATGGAAGGGGGACAACTCACATCGGGTTTTTTGTGTGTGTGGGTTCCTTTAAATATGGGAACGGATTTCCTATATTTTTCAGCCGATAAAACAAAACCACTTTTTTGGGGGGGCATGTAGTGTTTCTTATTCTCTTGCACACTTTTTTCTTTATTTTTAACATTCAGAATGCTTTAAAAATTCCATTTACAAGACAATTATTTATAATAAAATTCTATTCAATTCTGAAACTCATAACGTTTGAAAACAATGTTTTTGTTTGAGTTTGGGTTTGACCAATTCGTAAAAAATAAAAATAAAAAACTAATTAAGACATGCATGTCCGTCAACCTTAAACAATAATCTAACGATCTCTACTGATTGTACGAATACAGACATCGGATAAATTCTTTATCTTTAGGGAAAGATAATGTTAATCTAAACATATACAAGTCCTAACTAAAAATAATAACCGGAACGGGAAACTATGTGTCCAATTGTGTCCAATTTTTTTACTGTATTCAATAAGTAAAAATCATAAATTGTAAAAGATTATTGTTACAGAAAGGCTACTAAATGAATAAGATTTGTTAGATCATAATTAATAAACCCAAATAAAGTTAATATTTTTTGTATTAGAAACGAGTGGAAAATATATTCAAATCAGAATTCTAATTATGAATTACCACAAGCAAAATATGCAATTTTTTTTACTGTATTCAATAAGTAAAAATCATAAATTGTAAAACTAAAAGATTACAGAAAGACTACCTATATTTTTCAACCGATTTCAACAAAACTTCACTTTTTTTTTGGCATGTAGTATTTCTTATTGTCTTGCACACTTTTTTCTTTTTTTTTACATTCAGAATGCTTTAAAAATTCCAGTTACAAGACAATTGTTTATAAAATTATTCTATTCAATCGGGAGACTCATAATGATTGAAAACAATGTTTTTGTTTGAGTTTGGGTTTGACCAATTCCTAAAAAGAAAAAAAAAACTATTTAAGCCATGCGTATCCGTCAACCTTAAACAATAATCTTTGTCAATTTTATTTTACAGTCTTTATGATGGTGGATACTTGATCTATCTCTTACTGTTATATCCCCGGGCAACGCCGGTCTCTACTGCTAGTGTATAATAAATGTTTACTACAAGACTACAAGTCAGGTGCAATTAGTGAGGATCAATCTCACCGAACCATCTATCAAGATAAATGAATCCAAAGCATGACCACAAGTTTTAGGCACATAGTTTAGACAAATCTCACTATATTTTTACAGGTATTTCTATAAGTATGCCTCTCAGTATTAGGGATTTACATAGTCCGGCCTCGTACAAGCGCAAAACTGAGACACCCATAGCATTGAATTATTTCTGAGGTTAAATTAAATCTAGTCCCCAAGGGACGAAAAATCTGACCTCAATTATTACAGATATTCTCTTTTCTGTGCCTGGCCAGACGTCTTTGCTTAACCTTTCACCTCTTATAATAATTATATATAATTTCTCGAAGAGAATTATTCGATAAACACGAATATTTATCTCCGTGTATTTCTCATTTTGGGCAAAGATAATTTTCAAACTTGATTTCTTGTTATTCTATTATCTCGTATCACATTATATAACGACACAAAATTTAACTTAAAATTAAATTTATTTGCGTGAATTCTAACACATTGACAGACATGAGATCACCGACAGACATTCGGAGGCTTTGTTTCCTGAGATAGTCAGCTGCTGTTCTGAATGATACGTGCCCACGTCTAGTAGGAAGCCTATTTCTAAGTTCCTAATTTAATTTCATTTAATTAGAATACAGATGTTTTCTTTTCTTCTGGCTTATCATCACCCTGGCCAAGTCGGATACAAAAGACAAATATGTGTGTTTAGTTTTAAAAAGTTCTCAACGATACAGACGTCTCTGGGTTGAACTGAAGACTGAAAGAGCTTGATATAAACGCGATACTTTTATAGCTAATCTCGCAAATAGTCTTTTTTATGTCAGTATATATTAGAAATATACCGGGTTTTTTTTATGAGCCTATAATTGGTTTTGTAAATATCATTAAAAAAATGAAGAATTAAAAAAGTTTGAGGCGACGGAAAAAGTAAGATGGCCCTTGTATCTTTGCCTTTTGACTGGTTTGGTTACAATGGAAAATACATGGAAAATAATTTTTTTTTCTTTTACTTTGAGTAAATCAATACTCAAAAGAAAAAGGTTGTGCTACCAAAGAAGAATAGCAATTTTCTGATTGATTGGTTTTTACAGTTTATTAAACATTTGCAGATTATTTAAAGCCAGAAAATATTTTTAGATTGTTAGGATATAACGGAGATTATTTTAACCCTAGAACACTAAACATCAATTAAAGTTACACCACAACTAACCATGGATATATCATACCCGATTTAGAAAATATCAAAAAAAAATTAAATATAAATATTTACTTGAAATATTTTACATGCAGGCACTTCAAACTTTTTGCTTTGAATTAACATTAGTAGGAATTAAAAAACATTATTTCGGTAAGAAAATCAGGCACTGAAAATTGTAATTAAAAATAGGAAAATATGCCAGGGTTAATTATCCATTTCCTACTAATTAACCCATAGTTGGAGGAAAAGAGGTGGATTCATAGCTTTTCTTGATTTCCAAAATTCGAGCTGTCTGTGCTAACACTGCCGATATGAAAACGCCGGCGGTCCGACAGCAGGCCGCCCGAGGTAAATGTTAGCGGCATGCCACACAGTGGCAGATTGGTGGCTTGCATCTAGGGGTCCCACTAATTAATCTATAGGTGGGGGAGAAGAAGTTCATACATATTTTTTCCAAGAGCAATTGAAATAACAAACACGACTGGAAGTGGAATTCGTTTCCCCGATTTCCAAAAATCCGAAACGTGATCCATTACACCACCTGCACATCCAAGCTTACAACACGATAAGAGATCAGTTCATGCCTTTCCCAAGGCTATTTGCGCATAAGTGAATATAACGAACCCAATTGGAACTCGGCTCTCCGATTAACAATTCCGAGCCATTATCCATTTACACCACCTGCACATCCAAGCATACAACACCAGTTATTCCCATGCGATATTTTGTATCTTGTTTGCCTTCTAATTGATTTGGTTACGAAGGAAAATGCATAAAAATTTTTTCTTTTACTTTGGGAAAAGCAATACTCAAATTTTGTTTTACCAAAGAATAATAACCATTACTATCAGACAACTTAACTTATAAATCTTGGAATAGTAATTTTATCTTATTTTATCTTATATCTTATTCTTTTTCATTCTGACTAAACGCTGTTCTAATTTTCACTCACATAATGGTCAACATTAAACATCTACCTGATTACATTGACACATGCATCTTTCTTTGCCAAACAAGTGTTCTTAGTTTTCTAGTAGACTACACTTCTTTAATTCGGTCGTAGAATGTAGGCGAAAAGTCAGGTAATAAGCCTAAATTTGTGTGTAATCATAGTCGCTGGTCATTTCCCGGGCACGTCCCACCGAATGTTGGGTGAATCAACACGCAAACTTCGGCACCCTTAAGTTATTGTCGACAGTAAATCTACGAGTTACATACAGAAACTTATACCCAAAACAGCTGAATTAGAAGCGATTGGATTTTTTTTCTTTCCCTCAATCCTCACATTTTTTTTTTAATCGATGTAATTAGAATTTAGAAACCTATGAGATCGGGTCTGTCAAACGGACTGTAGCGTGAAACCGCCAGTTGCACGTTCACAATATTATAAACACACTAAATCCGATATATGGACACGTGACCGAGTGGTTAGAACGTTCGCTATCTGACCTGGGCTCGAATCTCACCATGGTCGATTTGTCAGGAAAGTGACTTATTGATGCTATCGGTCTGGAAGCAGCATCCCAGCGTGCACCTGGATTCTTTATAGCACCTTTTGGAAAGTGCCTGTAAACCATACTACGGTTTAAGCCAAGCCTTGTGAGTGAAAGTGGGTAAACGGAACTGTCGATAGTTGTGCTAGCACGAAGTCACAAGTCATCGTGACCGAGGCTTTGAGCGCGCTGGACTTGTTCAGATTGTTGATCACGCAAGATAACGCACTCTCTCCCAGAAACTGTAACTAAGGTCTGCTCAGCATAGTTGCAGCATAAACCACAGGTGGGCTCTGTGGGTGTTGAACATAAATGTGCTTGAACAATGAGGATTATCTAGCCGCCTTCGTAGACTGGCATCCTCGGATACGAGTGGCTGTGCCATTTACATTTTATATATCCACAATTCTCTATAAATACACCAAATTTTAAACAATATGTGTTATTTTTAAAATTTAAAATAACATATATATATATATATATATATATATATATATATATATATATATATATATATATATAATATATATATATACAAATAATATATATATATATATATATATATATATATATATATATATATATATATATATATGGCATAAAAAGCAAGAAATTTTATATTATAGGCCATGATAGATTTAAAATAAAAACACGCACCAGTCGACCGGTTTCGTCCCCTCTCATCAGAACTATAAACGGGGAACACAAATTATGAAGAGAAAATAAGGCAAAGTCTGTCATGGATGACGTGAATGAATGGACAGGGAGAAAAAAAAATATTATAAAAATTATACCAACCAAGATGTTAGAAGCGCAGTACAGCAAGTCCAAGCAAACAATCTCTTTGTTTCCAAAGAGCAGGTTGCCTGGACATGATGTACAGCGTCTCCAACACCTTAAGATGGAATGGTGAGTGTGCTCTGGCCAAAACGGAAAACCAGTTCACACTGAAATTCATCGCACAAGTGGGATTCTTTATAAAGTGATTCGCAATCGAAGAACCATATGTGTTACGAATGGTATCGCCCAACGAAAAAACTTTATTTAGTATGATAGCAAGTACGTGTTGTTTAATTCTAAGGTCCAACCGCTGTGTCGTTCTACCTATGTAGTCGCATCCACAATTACATTTGAAATGGTAAATAACAGAATTAATATGGTGGGGGGGGGGTAGAACATCTTTACACATAGATGAAAGTACGTACTTAGTTTGAAAAACAACACAACTTGTGCGATGGATTTCAGTGCAAACTGGAGAAACACCTGCTACCGAGGTATAACTAACTTTGACAAGAATCGTCTCAACCATTTCAGAGAATTAATAACCAACACTAAATCTCGGGTTAATACATCAGCCCATATGATGGTCAATCCTTCAGTATGCCTTTCGTGTGGATTTGTTTGCAAATCCCGTGCAGGATTGTTGTCTCATACGAAACATAAACATAAATACTGAACTGAAAGACACTCATACGTGGAAAACGACGACAGAGTCTATCATCATCCTCATCATCTTCATCTATCTCTCTCTCTCTCTCTACATATATACATACATATATATATATATATATATATATATATATATATATATATATATATATATATATATATGAAAAGTGTGTGTATATAAATATAAATAAAAATATATATATAATTATTTATATATTATATATATGGCACTTATTAGAAAGCGCTCAATATCAGAGATAGAGCTAACATATTTGGTTGGATTTTGTTTGACGATCGCTAAAGCGTGAAACCCAGGGCCACAAACTCACATCTATCCAACCAAATATATATATATATATATATATATATATATATATATAATGAACTCTGTTTCCTGCTTCAAATTAATCTTCTTAGCCTGAAGATTGCGTTGAAGCATGAGTCAAACTGTTTTAGTTTTGACATCGGAGTCCACCTACACATACGCTCTACCTCTGATATTGAGCACTTTTATTATAAAAAAAGTAATCGGGATGGCAGTCAATAGCGATTGACATTGCATTTAAATTTTTTAACTTCTCCACTCATTTCTTTCTTCTTTTTCTCTCTGTTTATTTCTCATTCTATCTCTCTATCTCTCTATCTCCTATCTCTCTATCTCTCTATCTCCTATCTCTCTATCTCTCTATCTCTCTACTCCTGTCTGAAGAAGATTTTGGTCGTGACGAAATATTTGACAATGTGATAAAAAATTTTTCCTCGTCTGATTTTTTTTAAACGAATAAATTCTGCAGAAAATTAAATTTTCGAAATTTTTCTAATATCACATATTATAAAAGTGATGTTTTTAGACAGAGACATTTTATATATAACATTTTAGAGAAAAGGAATGTTTATATATTTTTTAACGATTTCACCCCATGTAAGGCAGTAAAGCCGCTAAGACACATTGGGGTTGCTGGGCGTAGAAGAATGAGAAGCAGAAACATTACTAATGAGCAGGAACAAAAAGAGTAATCAGGAGGACAGAAAATATCGATTGGCATTGCATTTAAATTTCTGAAGATTAAATTTAAAGAATGGACCCGGAAGGGAGCTTCACAAGCGACAGGTGCGAGAAAAGAAACTATTAGCATAGAATTTACATCTAACCATCTCAACTGTATATTGATGAGATCACGATACCAGTCCATTCGCTTAAATTCATAAATTGTAGGTACCCTTGAAAACAGTGATATTTATTCGTAAAAATAAAAAATGTGGCACAAAGCCAAAATGGGGGATTGGAAAAGAACGGTCTTTATCTGTCTTAACATTGAACTTAGCTAGTCACAAACATTAACCAAAACATATCACAATATTGCTAACACCAAAAACACATTCTGGCTTTCCTTTCTTACTACATCCACCATAATAACTTATTGTCTCTATGAAGGACCTAACTAGCCCCATTATGTACAATTCATTGTTTGTGAAGGCGGGAATAAAACAACAATATAAAAATTTAACTCCAGAGGTGAAGAGTGATATTTATTCTGATATATACACAGAAATCTGGCACAAGGCCAAAAATGGGGATTGGGAAAAAGACTGTTTTCTTCTGTCTTGACTTTAAACTTAGCTAGCCACAAACACTGACCCAATCATACAAACAATATTCCTTACACCAAAACAACACAATCTTACGTACCTTTCTTACTATAAGGTAACCAAAAAAGTTCTGTCCGTTTTTAAAGGAAAAAAAGAAAACGCTTCACAGTATGTGTAACTTATATTTAGTCTTCGAAGTAATCGTCATCGGCATCCAGCACCTTCTGCCAACGTGTCTCCAGCTGTTCAATGCCCTTGCGGTAGAACTCGGGGGTGGGGGATTGACGCAAAGAAGTCTGTGAGGGCTTTGCGCAAGTCTGTTTCATTGGTGAAGGATTTCCCACGAAGATCATTATCCAGGGAGTGGAAGAGGTGGTAATCGGATGGCGCAAGGTCAGGTGAATTCGGTGGATGGCACAAAGTGCCCCACCCAAGCTGCTGTATGGTATCCCTGACCACTCGCGCGACATACGGCCTGGCGTTGTCATGGAGGAAAAGCACACCTTTGCGATTCACCAGTGCTGGATCCTTCTGGCGCAATGCCTGTGGCACACGTTTCAATTGCTGCGAGTATAGGTCTCCAGTGACTGTTTGGCCCATTGGTAGCAGTTCATAATGAATTACTTGACGAACTGTCTACCAGACACAAAGCATAATCTTGCACGGGTGCAGAGGCGGTCTTGCGGTGTGAGCGACAGCATCCTGAGGAGACAACCAATTTCTGGAACGCTTGGGAATTTCGTACAGAACCCACTTTTCATCACTGGTAAGTACTCGATTAAATAAGGATGCGGTACGGTGTCGAGAAAGCAGCGATACGCAGGCTGCCACTTGCTCAGTTTGTACGTCTTACCTAGTCGGTGCAGGTGAAGTCTAACTGTTTCATCGGAAACGTTGAACTGTCTTGCAAGTTCACCACACGTTAGACTGCTGTCCTCTTCAATGGCCGCCTTCAGGACTCCGTCATTCAAGACCTGTGGTCGTCCACTGCGAGGCTCATCATGGAGAGACAAATCTTCCGACTTGAATTTTCGAAACCAACGCTTTCCAGTACGTTCCTTCACAGCACTATCCCCAAACGCTTGACATATGCGGCGACTTAATCCAATTGCTGATAAGCCCACTTTGAAGTCGTAAAGCAAACAGCCCCGAACGAGATCTCTAGACACTTCCATCCTTCTCACAGCTGTCCGGCTTATAACTGATGGCTGGGCACGGTGCGCGTGTTTTTTTATAACATCTGATGTTCCTACTTCCGGCTGTCCGAATTTGAAAACAATTGCTACACGCATTTCGTATATATTTCAACTTCATTCAATGACTAATCAAAAAACGGACAGAACATTTTTGGTTCCCTTGTACATCCACCATAGTACCTCATTGTCTCTATGAAGGCCCTAACTAGTCCCCATATATACAATCCATTGTCTGTGAGGGCGGAGATAAAACAACAATTTAAAAATTTACCCCCACAGGTGAAGAGCTCATCGGAACAATTACTATGAAACGGAGGCAAACTTACGTTGGTGGAAAAGTGACTGAAGCCGAGCTGACAGATGTGTGTGTGTGTGTGTGTGTGTGTGTGTGTGTGTGTGTGTGTGTGTGTGTGTCTAAAATCTAAAATCACAAAATATGAACGTAAAAGAGAACTCCATCCTTAAAGACCCACATACTTGCAGGTGGCGTAACCTGGTATTATACATTGACTTCCGATAGGCTATGGGCGAGGAGGGAATTCCATCACCCACACCCACCAAACATAAACCCGTCCTGGGTAAGACGATAAACTACATCCAACAGCAATGCCTCTGATCAGGAGGTTTTGAGGAGCATGGAACAACCTCTTGATTGCTGGTGTTCCCAGGTCCACACTGACCCTGGGTGGTAGCAACTGTTAGGGTCCCAGCTATGGACAAATAGTGCCCCCCCGCCAAAGGGATCATTACACTAAGAAAGTATAAAAATAGGTATTAATACCAGCAATACTTTTTAGGAAAAATATTACCAGCAGGACATTTTTTTGAAAAAAATATTACCAGCAATACATTTTTGAAAAAAATATTACCAACAATACATTTTGAAGAAAAAATATTACCAGCAATACATTTTTGAAAAAATATTACCGGCATTAAATATCAGCAATACTCTGGACAAAAACACTCTATAAAAATACGTCAATGAAACCTGATCGACAAACTGATTTCTTACGAAGAATGCATATTCTGCTCATACAAATCTGTTGTAAAAATCTTGCCGGCATTAAATAACCCATTGAAGCTGAGAAATGCAAAGTCGGTCTTTGTCTTCTCGTTAACTTGGAGCATGTGCATGTAAATTTTGGTGCAAATCCGTCGAAAATTGCGGCCGTGCATTCGTTACACACACACACATATCCTGCCTATTTATAGATAGAGATTTACAATTTTAAAAGATATTTCAGATGTTATAGCGTGAAGAAGTAACTTTTATATTTTTTCTGGTCATTTGTTAAAGAACTAACGGATTCAGTTAAAAGAAGAACGCTTGATGCTGCATTAGATCCTGGCTGTGTTTGCATACTTCTGTGACACCATAAAGTGTCACTGGTGGTCGTTGAAAGGAATGTGACACTATTGTGACACTGCTGGTATGAAATTAATATTAAGAAGTTTCTTATGTAAACCCCATATAGAATTGAAGAGAATTGGAAGGGTTGAAAACGTAAGAAAAACATTATGATGAAAAACATGAATTGAAATATGAAGCGAAGGAATAAAAGAGATTTTTTTTTTCATTTTTGATTAACTGGAAAAGCAAATAAGTTATGTTATGAATACGAAATAATTCGCAAAGCCGAGCTTTGTAAATGTGCGCCTGAACAGGAAATATTTAGTTCGTATTGGTAAATCGATAAACAAAGAAAATACTTGCAGTTGACAGATTTGTTATTTTAAGGTCATTGTCGGGAAAACAAATTTTGGTAAAGCTAAAATGTAAACAATAGGATGTTAGATCAATCATTTTAGAGGCGAGAAACAGAATGGAATTCTTTTACGATAGAGAACATAAAGATAAATTTTAAACGCATAAAGATTTGTTGACGAAAAATTATTGTTGGAAAAAAGGAATGTTAAAACAAAGATTATTGTTTTGGAATAACTGACCGTTTTGTTTGAAAGTCGATATAATTTCTCCTGGGTTAGAGAAAATAATTAATCAATGAATACGTAATGAGCTTTGAGGGGTGGTATGTGTTGGGTGAGATGCAAATAAAACAAACGTTTAGCTGAAACTGGCAATTGTAGTTTAAGCGAGAAGGACACGACAAAGCAGCAGAGAGCGCCAGAGACCAGCGGTGGTCGGGAGAAGCCGGAAGAGGCCGAAAGAGACCAGAGAGGCTGGAAGAAGGCTGCTGAGAGAATCCTATGTGAATATTTAACACGTTCCAAGTTTTAGAAGCAAGAAATACAGTGTCACGATAGACAGCTTAACGGGAAGAGTTAATTGTGTTGCATCAACCAATTATATAAACCAAATGAACGGCCTTCTTTATTTGTTGTGATAATTGTATTTTCACCAGCGGAAGCATTCTTGTCATTTTTTCATGACACGGTTCCGTCAAGTCGATTCAGCGCTTAAGTACGGACGATAATTCGATCTTCACTACACCGTGATCAAAGAACACAACGTGGACAGAGCAGGTGAAGAAAAGAAGCGCTCAACAGATAACCATCAGTTGACAGGCGCCAATAGTGACCAGCGTGGAAAAAACCCTGGATCGTGCCGGGCAGGCAGTGTTATAATTGGTGACCAGGATAAGATCCCGTGTGCCATAATTAATGCCGTGACTAAGGACGTGACTCAGCAGAAGCCAAAAGAAATTAAGAAGATCAAACTAAGGACACAGAACAGACCTAGAAGGCCATTTCGTTGAGAGTATAGAACCTATGGACTTTAAGGTCAAAAAACTCTATGACATTTTTCCGCAAGTGGAACGACGACAGGAGACATCAAGTGACTTTTTGGTTTCCGTTCTTTCTCTTTTCTTGTGTGACGGCTAAAATCTGAGTGAGGATGGATCAGATGATAGGCCGACTGCTCCATAAATGGAAGTGAGGTGAATGGGCCTCAGGTGTCGGCTAAATTTAGAGGTCTGTTTGTAGGACCCAGAGTTTCAAATATATAAAAGGTACACGGGCGAATTAAAGAATTGGCTAACGGCGATGGAGAAGGTTTGGGAAAAAGTCGAGGAATAGCGGAACACACGTTCAAGGTCAGGAAGCAACAGGAAGAATAGGGAAAGAAACCCTCCCACGTAGGACAAATGGAAGAGCGACCAGAAAACTGAGAGAAGGAAGAAGAGGTCACCAATAAAAGAGACTGGTCATTAGGGCAAGGGTTTTATAAGCCCACACCTGGTAATACGGACTAGTATGCTAGACCGGTAATAAGAAGGATGTCGGGAAATATATCATCCGGTAAGCCAAGCTGTCCTCAGTGTGTCCAGCGTGGACATAAGACAAAGTGGTGTAGGACCATGGAAAAGAAACCCTCAGAGACTCCGTCAAAAGATACACTCCTAGAAGACAGAGCCAGGGAAAGCCCAGTTGTCACTCCAGTACAAAAACTAAGAAGGAAGGTGGTCCATGTAACAATAAAAATATTAACCCCAATAGAGAAATGCAGACCCACAGTAGTACCGATGAAAGCAATGAGAGAGGAAGGAAGAGACAGGATCGATAATGAGAGAATTATCGCCTCTTGATGAGGAACGTATTAAGACATTATAGATAATAAGTGAATTATCGCCTGCTGATGAGAAATTTATTCAAACAGTAGATAAAGAGGGACTCATAGCCTGCTGATGAGATAGTTATTAAGACAGGTTAGATAGATATCGCCTGATGATGAGAAAGAAAGAGACAGAGTCCATTAGAGAGTGAAGTATTGCTGCTGCTGAGAAAAGGGAAAGAGTTCAATAGAGAATGAGTTATTTTATGCAGCCAAGGAAAAAGAAAGACAGACTCTATTGGAGAGAGAGCTATTGTCTGTCAGCAAGGAAAGGGAATAACAGACTTCAATAGAGAGTGAGTTATTGTCTGTTGTTAAGAAAAGAGAAAGAAAGTTTTCAATATAGAGTGAGTTACTGTCTGCCGCTAAGAAAAGCAAAAGACTGATTTCAATAGAGAATGGGTTATTTATTGCTTAAAAGGAAAAAACACACTGGATAAGCGATGCCGATACTGTGAAGTATGAAAAACAAAAAAAAGTTTTTATCGCAACGGTTTTTCCATATTGTTGAGAGCAACGACCAAAATGTTTTTGTGTTTTTTTTTGGTGGGGGGGGGTCGAAAATTAAATTAAAGTCAGATTTTGGAAGCTGTCTGATGTTTATGATAATTTTGAAAACAAAACGTCTTGGAGAAATTTTAATCGAAGTAATTTATAGGGTTTTGAATCTTTTAAAATTCTCAGTTGAATTGTATTCAACGAATAGCGGAGTAAAAAACTTATTTGTAGACATTATAAAAAACAGTAGTGATTATTATTTGTTTTTGTTTTTTTCTCCTCTTTCGTCGCTTGTACGAAGGGGTGATGATTGATGAATTATTTGATTATGTTATGAGGCCTAGATATCGACCGTACCCTTTTCTCTCGGTTGATAGATCTGAACTTAATGTCGCTGGTAAGATCGTATTTATTTGAAATTGGATTACGTGCACCACTCCGTTGTTGGGTGAAGGCTGTGTGTCGACAGGGAGATTTTAGGTCGCCGATTTGGTTGTTGCCCATAGTGTGGCGAGACTATGTAATGATGGCCTGTAAATTTGCCACGATTTGATGTATTTTCAAGACACAAGAAAGGAAATGTGGAGGCTAGCAGAAGATCCGACCGGTGGGACATGGAAATATTGGTTTTGAAGAAATACTAATCAAGGATTAAGGTGATATATAACATATGAGATATATTTTGGTAATAGTGGCTGATTAAAAATGAAGTGGATTATCTGGCTCTGGTGATTAAGCCATGAAATTTAAAGTGAAAGAGAATCACGAAGACAATTTGCAATACACATTAGGGGGAAGATCGTCCGAAATCATATTGATAGTTAACAATGTTTAAATATATAGGGGAAATACAGTCTAGAAGAAGAGGAAAAAGAAAAAGAACAAGAAGATTAATACAAAGAATACAAAGAAGAAGATCAATACGAAGAAGAAGAAGAAGATCAACACGAAGACTGTGAAGAAGATCAATACGAAGACTGTGAAGAAGAAGAAGAAGAAGAAGAAAAAGATCAATACGATGAGTGTGAAGAAGAAGAAGATCTATACGAAGAAAAAGAAACAAGAAGAAGATCAACACGATGACTGTGAAGAAGAAGAAGAAGAAAAGATCAATACGATGAGTGTGAAGAAGAAGAAGATCTATAAGAAGAAGAAGAAGAAGAAGAAAAAGACTGTGAAGAATATATAGAAGAAGAAAAAGATGGCCGATATGAAAGGGCTGATACCACTGATGATTATGGTCATGGTAGGAGCTTGGATGTACAACCAAAATACGATTTTCAGCAAAACGAGTGAAGTGACAGTAGCGCGATCAAAATGGTTAATCACTTTCGTGATAGATTTGAATCCCTACAAATTGCTGTTAAGTAAACTGGGAAGTGAACTACTTAAGCTGAGAACAGACAGAATGAAGGTAGCGGAGAATTATATCAGAGGGGAATAATACCATAGATTACTGTACATTCTGCAGCTGGAGATTCCCATAATCTCGATGGAAAGATGTGAAAAATTATTTAGAAGGAATCGATCGGTTACAGAGACAAAAATGAAAATAGCAGTAAACCCTATTGTCGGAAAAGGGGTTAAGCGTTCGATTCGGATCAGTGACCGAAGCATGAATTTAAATTATACGGGGAAAGCTGGGAGGATTAGAAAAGGATCCGAGAATTTTAGCCCAAGGGACACAAGGAAGTATATCAATATTGAATGTGACGAGATAAAACTGGTGGGAAATAGAAGAAATATAAACTGGTTAATAAGTGATATATAAATTGAGAGAGAATATATAGCTTTAAATTTAACAAGAACGAAAGCTATGTTGCTGACGACAGAAGAAGCAAGATGTGATACTAATGCTTTAGGGACGTGTACTTCAGTCGGTCCCATTTATGTGACGGGGAATCACGGATTGCGTGTGCTTGAATTGTTTATGAGTGATAAAAAGCGGATTAAAGAACATTGTCGAGTGGTAGTTTTGGCAAATACAATATTACCAGAAGCTACCGGTGTGTCTGATGTGGTTTGGGAAGTAGCCAAGCAGAATCAGATAGATTTATCTAGAGTATGTACTGAGGGAGACCTGCTAGAGCAATAAGGATAGAACCCCCCTTGGCGTTGATAGAATTACCCCTAAGATGTTCGACAATTGGAGTATCAATCTCCCTCACCCCGTGGTATCAGGCCAAGAAGAAATATGAGAAGTTTTCTTTGGTGAAGTTAATCGAAACGAGTTTGAATAATTAGGCAGAGATATGGGAACCAATGGTAGGAAAATTCCCTGAAGTTACTGTTAAATAATAGTCTAGCAGGCTTTTACTTTTTAAACAATTGCATTTCATATGACTTCCTCATTTTAACCTTTGAGGTCAGATGGTAGACTAAATATAAGGATGTCGATTTTGATTGACTTAGCCAAACGTGAAAAACGTTAGAGTTAAAAAGTGTTTTCACTGAGTTAAGATTTTACACGTCATATGCAGTAGACGTGGTTATTTCGTGTCTCTGGGAACTTGCTTCTTAGTGGGGGGGATACAGCGACCCCCACTGGCTAGTTAAAAATGAACAGGTCGACGTGTTTAATAGAATAGATAAGTTTAAAATCCCTTTTTATTGAAGCTCTCATGTATTGACGAACTAAAAGAACAACTAGCGATCACCCGGCCAAGAGAAGAAACAGAGGAAGACAACTTTATTATGATCGCCTCAAGACCGTCAACCAAAAAACCTCACTAAAAGAAAGAGAAGATGCAAATTTATGAGTGAATCAAGACCGTCGCCCAAGAGGCACGCTGAACGAGCGGGCTATACAACATATACGTTATTTTGCACGTTTGACCAGCTCCTTGCAACAAGGAAATGGCGCAGAAAAGAAAACAACGTGGAAAAGTTCGGAGAAGATTTTCGACTGAGGACTCAAAAAAGGGGAATATAAAAAAAATAGAAGAAAAAGTAGTCTAGACATATTTGACAGTATATAAGTACACTGATATTGCTTTGTTCAACTGCTAGACACACAAACACACACTCACACATACATACACACAGATCTAAGCAACAAACCAAAATATGAAGTAATGATGAAAACATGAGAAAAAAGAAACATTGACGGCATTTTTGTAAGGACAAGAATGTAAAAGAAGAAAGAAAGTACAATGAACAACCACACTCATGCATACGCAATTTTCATGATACATATTAGTAAGATACTAATTTTTTTTGTTTCTTCTTTTTCCAAGAGATTAAACCATGTGCGGAAATGTATTGTTTGATTTTGATTAGCATGTTTAATGTTTATATTTTATATGTTTGGCAGACTTTTCGCTACGTGGACGTCTGAATTTGAGTATTTTCTTTTTTTTTTTTGGAAAAGAAAGACTGACGGCATTTTGTGATGGGGCATTCCTACTGTGATTTTTGTGGTGTGTTAATGAGTTGAAAGCTTTTTGTGATTATGGTTTTACATGCATTCAAATGTTTTAAGTTTAGAATTATTTTGTTAATTGTAATTAACTGACAAATGATTATTATTTTTTTCATTTTTGTAACAGAGTGTTGAATATTTTTTTATTTTAAGAGCCGTGTATGCGTCCTTTTGTCTTCATTAGTTGGTTAATTATTAATTGGTGAATTTTGTGAATTAGTTTTTTGTGGAAAATTTAATTAGCTAATTGTAGTGGGAATAAGTAGATTCGGCTTGCATGTTTTCGATTTTCCGATTATGTTTAGGTCTGTGCCCTGGGGTGGAAATGGTCACACCTAGCTATGCAGTTAGGGACCCGATGATTTATGGGGAGAAGAATGAGGACCTGTTCTCCCTGAGTTATTTATATCGAACAAATATACCCTGATACTCCTGGGCCAAGTTTTGAGGCCCCTGATGACATAGTGGAATTGGCCAAGTTGCGATAGCGACTCGGGGATGAAGGAGCTCTTGTAACATTAGTTAGGAGATGCTGAGCGGGTGTGTTTTTCCCCCATAGGGTCAGACAGGGGCAGAAGAATTTGAGGTAATGCGATCTGAGTTTCTGGCACACAAAGGCAGATGAGCAATAACAGTAACTATAGGAAATTAATGGTAGTAAAAATATTGTGAAGTTCTGTTCCAGTGAATCTAGTAAAATGCAAGTAAAAAGCAAAATAAAAAAAATGAATAAATAGGCTGATATGAACTATGTGTGCTGTGTCAATGTGAGTGGAAAAAGGATGTAGATGATGGCATATTTAACGTGTAAAAATTAAGTGGTAAGGATATGGCTGTTGTAGAGTAGTTTCACAGCGGAGGCTTGTATTTGTACTAAGTCGGTCCTAAAATAGGTTCGACGTACAAAACGTTAGGAACTTGATATAATAGGTAATGACGCAGAGTAACTGACTGACAAACGATATTTGGTCACCTACCCCAAACGAGGGCATCATGTGGCACAAGGCCGGTTTAACGTGGGATCTCCGAGCCCGTGGGTTCCGCCAAAAATATGCCTATTGAACCCGAATAAACGGGTTCGGGGTAGGTTTACCTTCCCCGAAAGAGAATCCGCCCTTCGGCGTAGCCACTTTCGGGTTCCTCCCCGTCCGAAGGCAGAGAGTTCAACCGATCAGCCAGTCGACTGACTGACTGACCAACGATATTCAGTCACCCCCCACGAGGGCGTCATGTGGTACAAGGCCTTTTTAACGTGGGATCTCCGAGCCCGTGGGCTCGGCTAAAAATATGCCTATTGAACCCGTATAAACGGGTTCAGGGTCTGTTTACCTCCCCGAAAGAGAATCCTCCCTTCGGCGTAGCCTCGTTCGGGTTCCTCCCCGCCTGAAGGCAGAGAGTTCAACCGATCAGCCAGTCGACTGACTGACTGACCAACTCACAGTACGACTCCTACTACTCCTACTTATAGGTGGGAGAGTCTATTAACAATAGAATAGGTGTGTTCCACTATAACAATGGCTCAGTTATAGAATTTTTTGACGCTGTGGCGTGGGGATTTTATCATCTATTGTGTGTTTTTTGGTCCAGTACATTTGCTTTTCAGTGCACTGTATGTAAATTCCGTGTAGTCTCAAGTGAAGAAGCAAAGAATTTTGTTCTCCGCAGGAATAATGGATAACGGATGTGGTAGCTGCTGACCTGGGTGGAGAGGATAATGGAGATGTCAAAGTTCACTGTTGGGGTGACTTGTATCCAGACTAGCGTCTGGGGTGTTAACCTTGAGTCACGGAACCTAGTGACCAAGAATGGACAAAAGAATTGTCCGTTATTCTGTTTTTGTTTTAAAAAATGTTTATGAACTTTGAAAAACTGGTCAGAATTTTGTTATGTTCATTCTTTTTCAGGAATTGTTTATGTGCATGCCGGAGTGATCATGTGACCAAGGACCAATAAAAAGAATTGTAAGGAGCACACCCTGCATACACGAAATTATAGAGGTTATTTTAGAGTAAATAGTTGAAATAAAATTCATAAATTAATCTTTTTTGATGGTTGGGTAAGGAGTTTTAAATAATAGTCTAGCAGACTAAAGAATTATATTTCATATGACTTCCTCATTTTGACCTTTGAGGTCAGATGATAGACTAAATATAGAGATGTCGATTTTGATTGGCAGATCCGAACGTAGGAATGTTAGAGTTAGAAAGTGTTTTTAGGCAGTTAAATTTTGCACGTCATACACATTAGACATGGTTATTTCGTGTCTCTGGGAACTTTCTCCCCAGTGGGGCTAATAAAGTGATCCCACTGGCTAGTTAAAAATGTACCCTTCGACGTGTTGATAAAATTTATAATTTGAACATTACTTTTATTGAAGTTCTCATTTTACCTCCGAACCAACCAACTAGAAATCACCCGACCGGGGGGAAAGACGGCCGAGGAATAAGAATGCATCTTGTTATGAAATCGTCTCCTTTAGCCAAAAGAGACTCCCCAGAAGAATGGGAGTATACAACATTACTTTTAAAGATTATGGAAACCAGTGGTAGAGAAATTCCCCGAATCTAGATTAAAGGCAATGCAAAGGTTGTTAAGGCATGCAGAGAAATTTAAGTCTTGAGAAATTGAAAGACAAATTGAGTGGAACTAGAAAAGGGAATGCAATAAAAGAGGATAATTCAAGGATCATAATTAACTGGTCAACCATGGTATGTGCCTTAAAAGTTATTGCTGTCATATGGAAGCTGAAAAAGCATAGGAAGAAATCAATTAATAAGCTATTTGCGACTTGCATCAAATCGAGAAATGGGATGCCATTTGTTGTTCTTCATGCAAGCAGATTGAATCCAGACGAGAAAGCGACTGAATGGAATGAATCAGAAGAACAGGAAGCAGAGTCAACACGTATCAAGGGAAACCAACACTACCTAAGATGGAAAGAGGAAATTCGATCAAGAAAACGACTCATAAAAACCTGTCAATGGATTAAATTGTAAAGGGTGATGAGAACCCTAATGTAAATGCTCATGGATCGGAAAGACTTCATAATTCTACTGCATGTATAGTGGAAAAAAGCGATGCGTAAAGAAACTTTCATTTTGTTGTTTGTGGGGGGGTGTCATTTACAAGTAAATGGCAAAAATAGGGAAGAATGTGACACTATAAAGTGTCACTGGTGGTCGTTGAAAGTAATGCGGCACAATCTGAAAATGGTGGTACGAAATTAAGATTAAAATGTTTCATGTGAAAACCCCGTATAGAATTGGAGAATTGAAAGGGTTCAAAACGTAAGAAAAACATTAAGATGAAAAATATGAACTGAAATATGAAGTGAAGTAAAAAAGAGATTTTTTTTTCTATTCTGATTAATTTGAAAAGCAAATAAGTTATGTAATGAGTACGAAAGAATTCGCAAAAGCGAGTTTTGTAAACATGCGACTAGGCGGACAATATTTAGGTCGTACTGATAAATGCACAAATAAAGAAAATTCTTGAAGTTGACTGTTTTGTTATTTGAAGTTCATTGTCGGCCGAATTTTCGTAAAACCAAAATGTAAACAATGGGATGTTAAGTCAATCATTTTGGAGGCGAAAAACAATGAAATTTCTTTTACGACAGTTAGAGATAATTTTTAAACGCACAAAAATTTGTTGACGAAAAATTATTATTATAAAAAAGCAATGTTAAAACAACATTCATTGTTTTGGAATAGCTGATCATTTTGTTTAAAGGTCGGTACCATTTCTCCTGGTTTGGAGAAAAATAATTAATAGCTGAATACGTAATATGATTTGAGTGGTGGTAAGAGTTGGGCAAGAATGCATACAAACCGAACGCTTAGCTGAAGCTGACAGTTGCAGTTGATGCGAGAAGCGCCCAGAGGCCACGAGGAGCCAGCAGAGGGCGCCAGAGACCAGCGGTGGCCTGGAAAAGCCGGAGGAAGACACGTGACCTACTGCCGAGAGATTTGCTAGTGTTGAGCCTTTTCGGCATAATTAACGATGACCTAACATCTCGTATGAATATTTAACCCGTTCCAAGTTTTAGAAGCAAGAGATACAGTGTCATGATAGAGAGTTTAATGGAAAGAGTTAATTGCATTGCACCAACACCAACCAATTATATAAACCAAGTGAATATTAACCCAACGCCCTTCTTCTTTGTTTGTTACGATAATTGTATTTTCACCAGCGGAAGCATTCTTGTCATTTTTCATGACATGGTTCCGTCAACTCGATTCAGCGCTTAAGTACGGACGATAATTCGATCTTCACTACACTGTGATCAAAGAACACAACGTGGACAGAGCAGGTGAAAGAACGAAGCGGTCAACAGATAACCATCAGTTGACCGGCGCCAGTAGTGACTAGCGTAGGAAAGACCCCGGATGAAACCGGGCTGGTAGTGTTATAATTGGTCACCAGGATAAGATCCCGTGTGTCATAATTTATGCCTTGACTAAAGGCGTGACCCAGGAGAAACCAACAGCAATTTAGAAAATCAACCTAAGGACACAGAACCGCGACCGAGAAGGATGAAGAAGGCCACTGCATTGAGGGGAGAGAACCTATGGACTTTAATCAGTTTGATTATAAGGTTCAAAAACTCTATGAATATTTTTTGGCAAGTGGAACGAAGACAGGACAAATCAAGTGACTTTTTGGTTTCCTGATCTTTCTTGTGACAATTCTTGCACCTCACCAGCTGAAAAAAATTAGTCGGATTGTTTCTTTTGTCTTGTGTGACAGCTAAAAAATGAGAGAGGATGGATCGGATGATAGGCCGACTGCTCTATAAATGATGTGCGATTTAAACGAATTAAAGATATTCAGAAAAAAAAGACTGGCTCGGTCATTAGACTCCCGACATCATATGCTCAACATTTGTGACCAGATTGCAAGTGACATTTCTGAACATCACCGGTATACTGCACAGGAATGACTCAACATGTGAAAATTGTTATATATATATATATATATATATATATATGTGTGTGTGTGTGTGTGTGTGTGTGTGTGTGTGTGTGTGTGTGTGCGCGCGCGCGCGCGCAAGTATGCAGAAAAATAGGAAGGAGCACGTTAGGTAAATAATCCGGAGTTCCTTAGTTTTTATTTTTAAGAAGACAGTGCTCCATACAATATTGTTGAAGGAGCTCTTGTGTTGTCTCCATCTAATTTTAAATTTATTCTTCGTTGACCCACTGTATATCCTATCAGTGTTAGGACTCTCAGTGGATAAAACAAATAAATAAAGAGAATAAACAAATAAATAGATTAACAGATAGATAACAATAAAACAAAATCCTCTCGACACTCAACGACCTGCCGTCGCGCCATGAAATTTCTTCCGCTGTAAACTAACTAGACAGTGACCGCCACCATTAGCTTTGAAATAGATACCCCACTCTACTGTGGCATAACCTTTCCGAAGGTGACGAATCTGTAGATAAGAATTAACAGTCTGACCACCTAACCAAGATGGCGGGCCTAGCTGTTTCCATAGTAATTAATGTTGCAATGGATCATACTTATAAACACGCGCAAAGCACAAGATAGCTTATTCCTAAATTTTAGCTTGAAGATGAAACGGGATCCAACACCTTGATTCAACTTAATTTTAATAATTATATTGATGGTTTCTGCTTTGAAATTTGAGAACTCTTATGTAGCGAAAGAATCATATTTTTTTAAATATTATATATATATATATATATATATATATATATATATATATATATATATTATATCTATCAGTATCGAATTTAAATCGGTTGAACGACTGTGAATGTGAGCCCTCAACAAGCCGTTATTTCTCAGAGAGCAACACAAGATAAAATTATTTTTCATCAACACTTTACTTTTTGCAAAAAAAAAAAAACGAAG
Source organism: Acanthosepion pharaonis (assembly GCA_903632075.3). Classification (NCBI taxonomy): domain Eukaryota; kingdom Metazoa; phylum Mollusca; class Cephalopoda; order Sepiida; family Sepiidae; genus Acanthosepion; species Acanthosepion pharaonis. The sequence continues at coordinate 538,906 of CAHIKZ030000352.1, forward strand.
TTAAAAAGACCATCAAAGTCAAGGGTTATTGGACAACTAATTATACAAATATATTTGAATAACGCGGTCGTGAATCAATTAAGGTAGTTAAAAGAGAGAAAGGACTATGAACTACTTAACAGGATATATGGATTTGATTTGCTTTCTTGTGAAGCAAAGTATCATCCAACCAGCAGTCAAAAGTACTTGCTACAAAAACGAAAGCTGTGGAGATCAAAGCACCCAGAGCATGTTCAAAAGCAATCTCCTTGGTTGAAGTTTATAAAATAGCATTTGAAGAGGTGTGTAGCGTGACTGCTCATGAGATCATAATAAAAAAAGAATTTTAACTTTTGTACTAAGAGATTTCTACATATTGCATATACAGAAAACACCATTTGCAAATCCAAATTATCATAATGAAAACCTTAAGTACAAAATATAAATAAAACATTGTGTTCTGCCTTATTGAGCAGCCTATAAAAGCCTTCCTGGTGTTTAACAGCTAAATGGATATTACTGCCGCAGTAAGAACAGCTTGCCAATTGAGCCAAAGTGATAAATTGAAACTGATGCGCAGTCGATAATATAATAAAAGAAACTATTATAGAACAAGTCTAGAAGTGGGAGTGGTTCTTCTGGTGCACGGCTCCGGGGTCTGCATACTAACTATGGTGCCTAACAACTATGGGTAAGAACTTCGAGTGAAAGAGTTAAGATCATGCTGGCTACTTACAAATTAGTAGATATGGCAAATGAACATTATGTTAGTAATCAACATAGAGATCTTAGTAGCACAGTAGAAAAAAGTGAAAAACAAGTTACAAGAACTATGGATTCTATCTGTAATTTCATTAACCTGTTCACCATGCCTGACAAAAACAAAATTTATTGCATATAATCAGTAGCCCCGACCTCAATAGAGGTTGAATATGACATACTTAGGGCTGAATCTACAGGATGAAAACGTAATGATTTCGGTACTCGAACATTGAACCGAATGGACATTTAGCCGTAAATGTAGTGGCGTACTTGCATACATGTCACACTCTTTATCGTAATGTGCTACATATATTTATATTTATTTACTGTATTAATTTATAATTTTTCGTCTTTTATTTATTTATCTATTTATTTTTTGACAGGCGTTTTACAATCTATTTCGTTTATATTATATTTTACTTCAAATATTACTGTAAGATGATAAGTATTTTGAAAAAAAAAACAAATTTTACTACAGCAAAAATCTTAAGCTTTTACGATATGAAAGATCTTTCAATTTCGCTTATGGAAATCATTATCTTAAAGGGATGAACTTGCTTTTATTTTACTGTAAAATAAAAATTTAAATAATTAGGTGCTACGTTTTACCCAAATACAGTCAAATATTTTTTAAATGCTAATTTCAATAAACAAATATTGAAATAAGAAAAATTTTAACTTTAGATTTAGTAATTTAATCACTTGAAATTCAGTGCTAATTATTAGTCCTATTCTAGTTTATAATACTGCAAATTAAAATACCTAAAGTATTGCTTGTTACTATTTTTACTTGTACTTTTGCGGTGAAATATCTGTCGGCCAAATGTCCGTTCGGTCAAATGTCCGTTCGGTCAAATGTCCGTCCGGCCAAATGTCCTTACGGTCAAATATCCGTTCGGTCAAATGTCCGTCCGGCCAAATGTCCGTTTGGTCAAATGTCCGTTCCGTCAAATATCCGTTCGGCCAAATGTCCGTTCAGTCAAATGTCCGTTCGGTCAAATGTCCGTTCCGTCAAATCTCCGTTCCGTCAAATCTCCGTTCGGTCAAATGTCCGTTCTGTCAAATATCCGTCCGGCCAAATGTCCGTTCGGTCAAATGTCCGTTCGGTCAAATGTCCGTTCTGTCAAATATTCGTCCGGCCAAATGTCCGTTCGGTCAAATATCCGTTCGGTCAAATGTCCGTTCTGTCAAATATCCGTCCGGCCAAATGTCCGTTCGGTCAAATATCCGTTCGGCCAAATGTCCGTTCGGTCAAATGTCCGTTCTGTCAAATATCCGTCCGGCCAAATGTCCGTTCGGTCAAATATCCGTCCGGCCAAATGTCCATTCGGTCAAATGTCCGTTCGGTCAAATGTCCGTTCTGTCAAATGTCCGTTCGGTCAAATGTCCGTTCGGTCAAATGTCCAACCATGAAAATATCATTGCAAATAGGTTGGAAATTGGCGAAATCTTCTTTGAACCAATTAAGTAATTGAAACTAAAGACTAACAGAAATGAGAACTTGAAGAGGGGAATTAACAGATGACTGACAACTGATATCCATTAAACATGACACGTGGAACGTTCTACCCCAGTGAGCGAAATAAAGGGTTCACTTCGACATTCCAACCACCTGATAAAGGCCGGAGCGTGCAACGGCCAAAACGCTGTAATAAATATGGCGACAACGATAAGGACAATAGTCCGAATAATGTAAATAGAGTACATAATACCTCATCTCAGAAATATAAATACTTACTTAATTTAGCTTATCACCTCCCAATGTCCAGACTTAACGAGTCTGTGCTTGTTTTATCTATTTGATATATATATATATATATATATATATATATATATATATATATATATATATATATGAAGAAATATAGTTATTGAAACTAAAGACTAACAAAAATGAGTAAGTCAGTTACAGTTATATCATCATAGAATACGGAAATAGTATAAAAACAACAAGGAAGTATCAGTGTCTGTCTATATTTCTGAAATGAGGTACACATGGCACAGTGGATAAAGGCGTTGGTTAGATCCAGGGACAGGACCCAAAGAGTGTTAGTTCAATACCCGGTTAAGGCAGTGGAGAACTTGGAGAGGGGAATTAGCAGGAGATAACTGATAACTGACATCCATTAAACATGGCACGTGGAACTAGAACAGTCTACCCCAGTGAGCGAAATAAAGTGTTCAGTTCGACATTCCAACCACCCGAAGAAGGCCGGAGCGTACAACGGCCGAAACGTTGTAATAAATATGGCGACAAAGATGAGGACAATAGTCTGAATAATGTAAATAACGTGCAAGGAAGTATCACATTTTACTTTTTAGTTTTATCGCAAAAAACACATAATAAATTAGACCTAAAACAAAATGCACTTGACCTACCGACTTGTCTTCTCGCCTTATACTATTTACTTTGCTCCCAACGGAATTTTCCTGTCTCTTAATACTCTGCTTAGCTTTTGGTATGCATCTTTAGCGATGTTTTTGGATATCAGTGTTGCACTTTCCGTCCTCTGTTAGAACATTTCCTAGATATTTAAATTTATGCAACTGCTTGATTTTTTTGTCCTCGATCTGTAATTTGCATTCTGGTCTCATCTTTTTGCTGATGAACATACACAGCGTCTTCTTGTAGTTTATTCTTAGTCCCTTCTTATCGCTCTCCTTCGATACATTCCGTAGGAGGTTTTGTAGTTTCTTTTCCGTCATCTGCATATCTTATATTATTAAGAATGTGGCCGCTAAAGATAAATCCTGGTAGAATTTCTAGTTCTCTCAAACTCGTCTCGCTGTATAGTTTGAATAATTCCGGTGAGAAGACACATCCTTGTCTTAAGCCCCTTCCCATTTTTGTATATCTGCTGATCTCATTTTTTATCCGTATGCAGGCGATTTGCGATATATATATATATATATATATATATATATATATATATATAAGTAGTGGTGGACAGGTCTTAAAAAAATATTGGTTGTCAGAAGACAAAGTTTCCTCACTCACAAATAAATGGTATCATTTAATATCCTTGAATAATAAACAAAACTTTCCAAAGTACATATATATGGAAAAGGCGAACAATTTGGTGTGTGTGTGTGTGTGTGTGTGTGTGTGTGTGTGTGTGTGTGTGTGTGTGTGTGTGTGTGTGTGTGTGTGAAAATGTGTATTTCTTAGTAATTACAGTGTACATAATACTGGCAGTAGATACAAAATGTAAATATAAAAGGTGTTTCATTAAGACGGATTATATATAAAGGTGTTTCATTAAGATGGATCAAAGTCAGCACTAAATAAATCAGTGCTATTAGTCAAAATTTATTTGTTTCTCTATTGGATCATGCTATTTAAGTCATAGCAATTATGTGTGAAAAATAATATCCCCAAAATGTCCGGCAAATTTGAAAGCAAAAGAAAAAAATCATTTGACAATTATATTTAATTCACGTTTAAAATTGGTCCAAGTTATTGCAACACCCTGTAGAACGTTATAATTTAATTTTTTTCCAATTCCAAGTAATTGGTTAAATAGTTGACTGCACAATTTAACATTAAAAGACAGTTCAGAAGCGGAATAGTGCATTGTATACAGTTCACCACATTAAGAGCTATCGTTTGTGTTCTCAAGATGATTGTTCGAATTTGCCAATAATTGCTTCTGCATCCATTTCATCTACCAATTTCCTTTCACCTTGATAGCAACATGTATGATTCTGAATTCTCCTCAGACAGCAAATTTCTTAACTTTGTCTTTATGATCTTTAGCTTTGAAAATGGTTATATATGTATGTTTCTTTATTTTATCGTTATTTGATACAGGATTCTTTTCCATCACGGGCCCACTTTCATCGCTAAAATTCACACCCTAGCCAGTCCACTAGTATATATATATATATATATATATATATATATATATATCAGGGCAAAGGTGATAAATGAATCCGTTAGTGGATCCGAGTAATATAAAATATTAAAACTGATCCACAAAGAGAGCTCAATGTATTTATTATTACAGAGCAAATAATTAGTACACAATAAAATCCAAAATTACTTCATATGGGGAATAGGCTATTTCGACAGACGAAGATAAAGTCGTTCGTTTTATTAACCCTTATCGTGTCTTATCGTGTCAGAAAAAAATTTCTGACACGAACTCAGCCCATACAGGAGTTGATAAGAGAGACGACCTTATCTTCGTCTGCCGAAATAAACTATTCTCCATATGAGGTGATTTGGAATTTTAGACAGACAGTTTCGTTGTATCACAACTCTTCAGTGTGGCTAGATATCCGATCGCTTCAAGCCGGGACCGAAATTCGACCAATTTGGCATCAGTCGGAGATTCTAACCCCTAGGCTATCGACGCCCGCAGAGAGAAAGGCAAATTTTTACGTATCTGTTTTTTCATAAACACCCCAGTGACCCAGAGAACTCAATCCAGTTTGAAGAGTCTGGCATTATCAGCGGCAATAGTGAGTGTTTACATCACGCTTGTCTCCCCATAGTGCTCGACCGACTTAATTATTTTTTCGGGAGCTAATATATATATATATATATATATATATGTGTGTGTGTGTGTGTGTGTGTGTGTGTGTACGCATGAATAGATTTAACTGTATCATTTTCACCACTTATCAACCTTTGTGGGTTATATAAAGTCAAACCGTATTACGGAATATATAGGTTGCTTAAATTACCTGTGGTTACCCCAGCGCCCCCATCTCGCCGCCATCTAAGTACTGGCCGTGCTCGATGTCACTTAACTTCGTCGAAGGATCGAGAACCAATGTTTCCAGCATGATTTAACCATAGGCTCACGTGAATAGAAACGCATATCCTTGCTTAAGTACACACTGTATCCACACGTGTAAAACTTGCCATAGATAGACACAAAGGTGATGATATGATAATCTGTGTAATCTTCTATTGTTTTCTGTTGTTTTTTGGGTTGTTTTAGTTTTTGTTTGCTGTGTGTGTGTGTGTGTGTGTGTGTGTGTGTGTGTGTGTGTGTGTGTGTGTGTGTGTGTGTGTGTGTTATTTAAATGAATACTTAACAAAATTATTTCATGCAACGGCTTTTTTGAAGTCATTTGGAGTAATGCCATATTTTGGGTAATCCTAATAATGATCAATTATTTCTCCTTTGGCGCCGTCTTTTTTCTCATTCTCTGAGGACGAAAATAACTCAATTATTCTGACGTCTTCTTTAAATTTAAACCTGTTTTTTTTTTTTTGGTTATTTTTTTTTTTTTTTGGTTTGTTTTTTCGCCAGGATTGCCAAGTATAATTAAGTTGTTCAAATTTCAAATTCGAGAATGAATCTTTACATTCGATGTAAAGTCATTTGTTTTCATTATCACCCAAACATATAACCTTTCCCAGATAATATGATTGCATACATCCTACGAGAATATATCAGGAACTTATGTTTTTATTATTATTATTATTATTATTATTATTGTTGTTGTTGTTAAAATTTGGATGCATTCTTCTTCTAGGTACAGTGTTCCTCCGCAAAGTTGGCGTTAATGGCTCTCCGCAATGATCTCTTAATAAATATTGTCTTCTTGTTATCCCACCTTTAACCTGTTTCACCACCCATTTACACAAGATCGTTAGATATGTTATGCGTTATTTTTGACTGCGCCTCTTGCTTTCAATATGCCTTGTGAGTGTCAAATTTCCTAAGTCTCTTTCCTTAGAAATTTCAAACATCTCTTTCTAGTGTTAAGTACAATTGACCGTTTTCTTTATATTTTTTCTGAAACTTCGTCCATGGTATTGTCAGCATGCTTCTGTAGAACAACATTTCAGTTGCTTCAAGTCTCTTCTTCAGCTGTGAGGAGATTGCCCAGCATTCACTACCATAGAGTAGGACTGACATTATGAAAGAGTTCAGTACCCTTTTCCTTGTTGCTAACGAAATTTTCCTGTTTCTTAATATTTTACTTGCGGCAAATTTGCCTATCCCAATGCCCCCTCGGATTTGAGTAGTGTCGCACTTTCCATCTTCTGTTAAAAAACTTGTCAGACATTTAAATTATATATATATATATATATATATATATATATATATATATATATATATATATATATATATATGTGTGTGTGTGTGTGTATATATATATATATATATATATATATATATATATATATATTAATTTCGATTATAGGTGCTGTTCAACTTATAATTACATGAATCATTCATACAAAAAAACAAATATAGAGGTTAATGATTTAAATGGCGAGAATACATCTTCGCAAACAATTCCAATAAGGTACACTAACCCCGAACCTGTATATGAATGATATGATCCCTGTTGATAAATTCCAGTTTCATAAGGTCTTATTACCGAGAAGTAAAAAACAAGAACAAATCTATTTCCATATGTGAGGATGTCTGTAGGAACAGACGAAAGCTTGTAAAAACTAAAAAAGACCTTATGCAAATGGAATTTATGAACAGGGATCATATCATTCATATTAGAAAATGTATTTGAAATTACTTATAGCAAGTAAAATTATTTTTCCATATCAAAGTATATGTATATTACGATTTTTAAACTTTTATATTTAAATATTATTTAAGTAATATTTATGGCACTTACTGGAAAAATAGCTAATTCATTTCTCAGATTTAGTAAACTTTATTTATTAATTAATTTATTCATTTATTTTAAATATATATAAACTAAGTAATAAAGTTTCATATGTATGTACAAAGGACATGGGTCGTTCACAGGCCTACATCATCTAGCTTTTCATTATAATTTCATTTTTCAGTAGGTGTTTTATTGGATTCATTTAAGTGCCGGTAGTATTTTTGTTAGAGGTGTTTAGGTTAGCATACATTTTATTTAACTGCAATTTTTAAAAGATGCTTATGTTAGAATTCGTTTTAACTACAATTTTAAATACAACTTTAAAATATTTTCACTCTTATTCCAATAGACTTTTTTTTTCTTTTTTTTTATAAAGAAAATCAAGTAAATGTAATATAATTACTTACACTATATAAAATTATTTTTCATGTTAAATATAAGTATGTATACTACCTGATTGCCCCTTTTTTTAATTTATTTTTAAATTTTTAAATATTATTTAAGGAAAATTTTTGACAATGACAGCATATAATAGCTATTTCATTTCTCTGATTCAGTAATTTTTTATTTTTTATAAACTTAGTAATATATAGTTTCTCGTGTATGCACAAAGGACATGGGTCGTTTAATGACCTACATATTCTAGCTTTTCTTATTAACTTCCATTTTACTGTAGGTGTTTTATTTGATTCTTTTAGATGCCAGAAGTATTTTGAGAAAGATGTCTGATTTTTATATTTATTTATTCTAAATGAAGTTTGATGTTGGTTGAATCTTTTTTTGAATTCATGGCTAGTGCAACCTATATATATATTTATGTTTTCAGGACTTTCAATCGAAGAGATATTGCATTGGTATACTAATGATTCAGTGCAACATTTATTTTGTAGAGGGCAATTATGAGGGTTTCTACAGTTACATAGTTTTTTGTTTATTTCCATCAGTTTTCATCTTTATTTTTCCATTGTCTAATTTTATTTTTTTGTTTTAGTATAAGTGTTTATTTAAGATATTAGCATTATGGTTCTTAATGATTTTTTCTAAGTTTTCTGTACAGCTATAACTCAATTTTAGTGTGTTTTTATTGAAAATAGTACTTAGTTTACTTTCACTAGGAAAATGCTTGACTATTAATGCGAGGAATTTATGTTCTAATTTGTTCTTTACCATTTGGTTGTATGGGGGAGTATACCAAATAATTTTTCTACATCTGTTTTTTTCTATGCTTTCCATTTTTATTCTTTATATAAGTTAGTTTTGGGTTTTTGTAGCCACTCTCTTTTAGAGCTTTATTATAGGAATTGATATGCTCACCGAAAATCTTGTCATTTGCCGAATTTGTACTAATTCGTTTACTGATAGATAACGGTATATGTTTAATTATAGATGGGGGGGTTGATTTAGGGTGTATATATAAAGGATTGGTGTTGGGTTTTTTATAAGGTGTGCATGTATTCTTATTTAGATCTAATGTTATATCTAGGGAGATATATATGTATATTGTTAGACAAAATGTAAAAAAGATCATTTGTGAGCTGTTTCATGGGATAAATAATATTTTTCTATTTTGACTTACAATTTCCTTAATGCTGTTCTTGATATAATGAAAACATATATTGTTATCTCATATATGTATGTGTGTGTGTGTGTGTGTGTGTGTGTGTAATGTATATGCATGTTTGTGTGTATCTATGTGTGTGTGAGAGTCATTGTTATCCTATTACGAAAATACTTTAATTCTCATGATACTCACCTCGTCGAATAAACAATATAATTTGATAGCCGAAACAGGTTTATCATTAACCACAGGTGTACAGAGTCGAAACAGATATGTAGTAGGACGATTTCACCCGAAGGAAATATACAAGGTGACAAAAATATATTTCCTTTTAATTGCACTGGTCTGAATTCAGAGGCAAAATATTCAGTCTCACTTCTCTCCTAAGGTCAACATCTATTTACATACGACAACCAGTGTTTATAAATATGTATAAAGTGAAAAAATGTCTCAGAGTTGATAAACATTCAGAGAATGAAATAAGTTAAAGGAAATGACGCTGTTTTAGCTGGGGAAAGTTTCACAATAGATTAAATTATTCAATTTAAAAGTAAGAGATAGTAAAACTTTGCTACAAACAAAGTAAACAGTATCGAACTGTTAGGTAATATCGTTCCTCATATAAGGTACTGAATGAAGAAGCGGTGAAGCAAAAGATAAAAAAGAGATTAAAGATCTGAGTAATGAGGAACTTGTAGGGAAAAATTAATATATTACTATAAAAAAAAGTCTATATATTCGTACAAAAGAAAAAAAAGCTATGATAACGTTTCATATGTTAGACGAAATCACTCGTATCCAGAGATCATTCTGATAGATCTTACAAAACTTACGATCTAAAAAATCCCTAATAACGTTTCATATATTAGCCGAAATCACTCGTATCCAGAGATCATTCTGATGGTTCTTACACACCTTATAATCTAAAAAATCTATGATAATGTTTCATATATTAGCCGAAATCACTCGTATCCAGAGATCATTCTGATTCTGCTTGCACAAATTATGATCAAAAACATCTGGCATAGCGTTTCATATATTACCCGAAATCACACGTATCAAGAGATCATTCTGATAGTTCTTACACAACTTATGATCCAAAAAATCTACGATAATGTTTCATCTACGATAATGTTTCATATATTAGCCGTATCCAGAGATCATTCTAATAGTTCTTACTCAACTTATGATCCAAAAAATGTATAATAACGTTTCATAAATTAGCCGAAATCACTCGTATGCAGAGATCATTCTGATAGTTCTTACACGACTAATGATCTTAAACGTTTATTATAACTTTCCATATATTAGCCGAAATCAATCGTATCCAGCGATCATTCTGATAGTTATTATACAACTTATGATCCAAAAGATCTATGATAACGTTACAGATATTAGCCGAAATCACTCGTATCCAGAGATCATTCTGATATTTCTTAAGCAACATGTGATCCAAAACATCTATGATAACGTTTCATATATGAGCTAAAATCACTCGTATCCAGAGATTATTCTGATAGTTCTTACACAACTTGTGATACAAAACATTAATGAAAATATTTCATATATTAGCCGAAATGACTCGCATCCAGAGATCACTGATAGTTCCTTACACAATTATGATCCGAAAAATCTATAACTTTTCCTATATTAGCCGAAATCACTCGTATCTAGAGATCATTCTGATAGTTCTTACATAACTTATGATCCAAAAAAATCCATGATAACTTTTCATATATTGGCCGAAATCAGTCGTATACAGAGATTATTCTGATGGTTCTTACACATCTTATGATCTAGAAAATTTATGAAAACTTTTCATATATAAGCCGAAATCACTCGTATCCAGAGATTATTCTGATAGTTCTTACACAACTTATGATCGAAAAAAAACTAAGATAACGTTTCATATATTAGCCGAAATCACTCGTAACCAGAGATCAATCTCATAGTTCTTACACAACTTATGATCAAAAAAATCTATGATAAAGTTTCATACATTTTCCGAAATCACCTGTATCCAGAGATCATTCTGATAGTTCTTCCACAAATTTGCATCCAAAAAATCTATAATAACGTTTCATATATTGGAAGAAATCACACGTATCCAGAGATCATTCAGATAGTTGTTACACAACTGATGATACAAAAAATTGATGAAAATATTTCGTATATTAGCCGAAGTGACTCGTATCCAGAGATCATTCTGATAGTTCTTACACAAGTTATGTTCCAAAAAATCTATGATAAAGTTTCATATATTAGACGAAATCACACGTATCCAGAAATCATTCTGATAGTTGATACCCAAATTATGATCTAAAAAATCTATGATAACGTTTCATATATTAGCCGAAATCACTCGTATCAAGAGATCATTCTGATAGATCTTACAGAACTTATGATTCACAACATTAATGAAAATATTTCGTATATTAGCCGAAATGACTCGCATCAAAAGATCACTCAGATCGTTCTTACACAATTATGATCCAATAAATCTATAACTTTTCCTATATTAGCCGAAATCACTCGTATCCACAGATCATTCTGATAGTTCTTAAGTAACATATGATCCAAAAAATCTATGATAACGTTACATATTTTAGAAGAAATCATTCGTATCCATAGATCATACTGATATGTCTTGCACAAATTATGATCTAAAAAATCTGTGATATATTTTCATATATTAGCCGAATTTACTCGTAAACAGAGATCATTCTGATAGTTCTTACATAACTTATGATCCAAAAAATCTATGGTAATATTTCATATATTAGCCGAAATCACTTGTATCCAGAGATTATTCTGATAGTTCTTACACAACTTATTATCTAGAAAATCTATGAAAACTTTTGATATATTAACCGAAATCACTCGTATCCAGAGATCATTCTGATAGTTCTTACACAAATTATGTTCTAAAAAATCTATGAAAACGTTTCTTATATTAGCCGAAATCACTCGTATCCAGATATCATTCTGATAGTTCCTACACAACCTATGTTCTAAAACATCTATGATAACGTTTCATATATTAGCCGAAATCATTCGTATCCAGAGATCATTCTGACATGTCTTGCACAAATTATGACATAAAAAATCTATGATAACTTCTCATATATTAGCCGAAATCACTCGTATCCAGAGATCATTCTGATTGTTCATACACAAATTCTGATCCAAAAAACTATGATAACCTTTCATATATTAGCGAAAATCACTCGTATCCACAGATCCTTCTGTTAGTTCTTACTCAAATTATGATCTTAAAAAATCCATGATAACGTTTCGTTTAATAGCCGAAATCACTCGTATCCAGAGATGATTCGGATAGTTCTTACACAACTTATGATCTTAAGATTCTATGAAAACTTTTCATCCGTTAGCCGTAACCACTCGTATGCAGAGATCATTCTGATAGTTTTTACACATCTTATGATCTAAAAAATCTCTGAAAACCTTTCTCATCTTAGCCGAAATCACTCGTATCCAGAGATCTTTCTGATAGTTCTTACACAACTTATGATCCAAATAATCTTTGAAAATTTGTCATATATTAGCCGAAATGACTCGTATGTAGGGATCATTCTGATAGTACTTACTCAACTTATGATCTAAAAAATCTATGATATCGTTTCATATATTAGCCGAAAACATTCGTATCCAGAGATCATTCTGATAGTTCTTACACAACTTATGATCCAAAACATCGATGATAACTTTTCATATATTAGCCGAAATTGCTCGTATCCAGAAATCATTCTGACAGTTCTTACACAACTTATGTTCTAAAAAGTCTATAAAAATCTTTCATATATTAGCCGAAATAACTCGTATCCAGAGATCATTCTGATAGTTCTTACACAACTTATGATCTAGAAAATCTATGAAAACTTTTCATATATAAGCCGAAATGACTCGTGTGCAGAGATCATTCTGATATTTCTTACACAAATTATGATCTAAAAAATCTATGATATCTTTTCCTATATTAGCCGAAATTACTCGTATCCAGAGATCATTCTGATAGTTCATACACAACTTACGGTTTAAAAAATCTATGATAATCTTTCATATATTAACCGAAATTACTCGTATCCAGTGAACATTCTGATAATTTTTACACAACTAATGATCTAAAAAATCCATGATAACGTTTCATATATTACCCGAAATCATTCGTATCCAGAGATCATTCTGATATGTCTTGCACAAATTATGATCCAAAAAATCTATGATAACTTTCCATATATTAGCCGAAATCACTCGTATCCAGAGATCATTCTGATACTTTTTGCACAACTTATGATCTAAAAAGCCTATGATAACGTTTCATATTTTAGCCAAAGTCATCGTATCCAGAGATCATTCTGATAGTTCATACACAAATTATGATCCAAAAAATCTATGATAACGTTTCATATATTAGCCGGAATGACTCGTATGCAGAGATCATTCTCATATTTATTACACAAATTATGATCTAAAAAATCTATGATATCTTTTCATACATTAGCCGAAATCACTCGTATCCAGAGATCATTCTGATAGTTCTTACACAACTTATGATCCAAAAAATCTATGATAACCTTTCATATATTAGCCGAAATCACTCGTATCTAGAGATCATTCTGATACTTTTTGCACAACTTATGATCTAAAAAGTCTATGATAACGTTTCATATTTTAGCCAAAGTCACTCTCATATTAACACCTTCCACATCTTGTATTATTATTTCGTGTAATATACCTTCGTTATTTCTACTTTTGTGTTCGTGTTGTTCTTCTTTGGTTTTAACATGGATCATAACATTGACGACGGGAATATATCTACACGAAGGTTCTAAAATAATAATATTTTAAAACAATAAAACCTTTTTGCTATCGGTAGTGCGTACCAGAAACGACGGAGATTTTGAGAAAAGAAAAACACTAGTTTCTACGCGAAATTAAAATATAAATATTTTTTTGACACGAACCATAACAGTGGTAACGAAGACACGAATTTTATCTGTCAGACAGAATAGAATAGAATTCTACGCAGGACATTTTTTTCGTTCCATTCTTCCAGAACAACAGACGACAAAGACCTGATGTCTATACTGAGAAAAAAGAAAAAATCGTCACATATGTACACAACTCTATCTACAATATACATATTGCGAAAAGAAAATGTAAGGAGAAAAAGTAAGTTTTTTTCCTCTTCTCATGGCAACAGATAGCCTGTGTTTTTATTATATTACAGTGTAAACATGGAAGACTTTAAATAAACAATATTTGAACTAATGTAAATGCTACTCGATCAGCAAAAAAACATGAGGAAAGACAGACTAGGCTCGAAAAAAACGATTACAAATTCAACAGAAAAACGAAGAAAAGCAACACGAACTACAAGAATTACTACTACGGGCAGTAACAAATAAAGGAGAAAATTCTGAAAATGAAGCGGCATTCTCGCAAAATGCTATATGGAGCTCAATCAAAATTTCACTTATGCTCCGGACGAAGACACAACCTTCGCCGCTTACTTCAAAAGATATGAAGATTCATATCAATTTGATTGCAGAAATTAGCCAGACGCAAAAAAAAGTACGTCTACTACTGAGGAAACTAGGGTCAAGCGAATACACTAAATTCGTAGACTACATCCTACCGAGGAAAACGAATGAGTTGATTTTCAGGGAAGCCGTGAAACTTTTAACGGAATTCGAACACTTGACTATTCCACAAAAGTGTGACGTCCCTCAACACAGCCTTCTCTCTCTCCTCGCTGCTTCGTTCGGGTGTCGCCGCTCCAAAGATGACGTCCGCCTGTTTGCGTCAGTCGTGTTGTCCCGTCCTGTGACGACCAACTGGCTTGGTATCGGTCGCGGCACCCAAATGTGACGTTCTAACCTTTTGGTGATTCGGATGGGAATCTGGTTAGATTCGATATCAGCCTCGTCGTTCCCAACTCGCTTCCAACGTCTAGTTACCAAAGTAACTGCGTTGATCTCTAGTCCGCCTACCCACGTTGTGAATTGATCTTAGGCAGACGAAATCAATCAGTCGTTGGGGCCGTAATGCAAATTGAGTTCAAACGAGGGTGGTACCACACAAATATGCATAAAAGAAAATAAAATGATAACTCAAAAGTTCAAGGTATCAAAAAAAGGATAACAATACTTTATGTCTGGTTCCTGGATACATAAGACTGCGTCTATCTCCCGACCCGCTATATGGATTGTGACACGTTAATTTTGTTAAGCGAGTTTTAACATCTTAAGTTGTCTGTTCTTTAAGAAATTGGGTCTTGGTGTGTCTTCAGGCGATAGTCGAAAAACTTATTTTGGTGGTATGGATCTAAGTCGATCTTCAAAATAAATTGTTCTTGGATTGAAGATGAGTTCGGAAGTTGCGCGAATCTTAGTCAGCTGCGAGGCCTGCTTCTACTGAGCACTCTGGAGTGAACTCCTCTGAACTGAACTCAACTCAACTGGACTCTTCTCTGTTGAACTCTCCGGGAAACTCTCCGGGAAACTCTACTGAACTGATTTTTGCTCGCTGCGACTTTGCTTATATGGACGCCGACCAAAACCGGGGTTGGTTTGTCGGCGTTGGAGGTTCCTCGATAATTCTAAATCCAAATCCACTTCTCTTATTTTTGGTTAGGAATTTTCCACTCCTTTCCATTTTTGGAAGTCTTCTATTACTCCCACCTTCTCTTATTCTCAAATGGATATCTCATCATACTTCATAGGGACGTCGACGGTTCTTCCCCACTTCTTCGTAACAACTTCTCATACCTATCCTCTAAATGGGCGGCGGCTTCCCTCCCTGCGTCACGTGATCACCTCCGCCCGGCCCTCGTTATCATCCGGGCGTGTGCGATCCAGCTGGCTTTGTTTTAGGAAGAAAAAAATATATATCTTGCTCGAAAAAAAAAAAATCTTTTTCTTTTCCTTTTCTTTCCTTAATCGCAGCTCTCATCTTCTCTGGCCGCCAACAGAACAATGCGACCAGTGGTGTGATAACTTCAATTCTTCATCTGGACTTCGTCAGTCAGATTTTCGCCAATTATCAGAATGGGTGGTCGTCCAGCAAAACACAGTCGACCGTCGTCTCGAAAAAACAGTTCCATTGTTCTAGTCATTCTTGGTGCCAATTTCTGATAACATAGTTTTGTTATCACAACCGAATTCTAACACCTATAGATGTCTTGTCAAAAACGGCCAAGTCGTGACTCAGGGTTGGCTTCGTGTGCGGTTAGCAGACGACCTATTAAATCCTTTCCCGACAATATTGTTTGCCCCCTCTGACACAGTTAATTTTTCTTATCTATCCAAAGCCCTGTATTTCACCTGTTTTTTGTCAATTATCAAAATAACATTGTCAATGTCCCCGGTCGTGGGTGGCTTCTTTTATCATCTAAGCTTAAGTCTCGCCTCTCTTTTCCTTTCTTTCCTTTCTCTTTTTCCTTTTTTTTTCTTTTTGTGCTGGTAAATGGTGTCACAAAAGGTGGAAATGTTTAAATTTAACAAAAAAGGATAGAGAAGACTATATAACATTCGCTTCCGTAGTAAACAAACATTGCGATGACTTTAAGTTATCTGAACTCAGCCCTGACAATTTTAAAAGTTTGCTATTCGTCCAAGGCCTGGTTTCGACTAAAGATGCGAAAATCAGACGGAGAACTCTAACAAAACTTGAGAGTGAACCAAAACTGACGCTACAAAAATTGGCTGAGGACTGTCAGAGATGTATAAGCGTAAAAAAGGACTCGAAAGGTATCGAAGGGACTGGCATCACTCATATACGAAAAGTACAGCGACAAATACGTTTTTCTCCATCCTCAAAAACAAACCAATCCAATTATTTTACTATAAAATGTCAAATGAAACCCCAGAAGAAACCACCATCCAGTCCATGATATAGCCGTGGGACTTTACAAATATTGTACATACCGCTATAAGACGTGTCTGTCGTGCAATAAAATGGGACATACAAGTTCGCACTCTAGAACCAATAAAGAAAACCAAAGCCGAGTAAGAGTCACTAGAACTGACCAAGCATACAGGATAAATATACGAAAATACGTACAAGTAGAAATGTTAAACAAAAAATCAGATTATAATTAGATTCCGGGTCAGATTTAACCATTATTAACTTATAGACATGGAAGAAATTAAACAAACCGACCATGTTGAGAACAGATAAAATAGCCAGGTCGGTAACAAGAAGAAAAATCAAATTTGAGGGCGAGATTATCACAAATGTGACGTTCAACGGGATGGCCAAGAAATTAAAAATGTATGTTCTAAAACATACGGAAAATTTATTTGGAACTGACTGGATGCAGAAATTTTAACTCTAGGATTTGCCGATAAATACGTTCTGCCAAAAAGTGGAATGGTTTTCGACCGAGGCAGAGAAATTGAAGGAGAAATTAAGGGAGAGTTTCCTCGACGTATTTTCAGCCGGCCTCGAGATGCGTAAAAAAATGACTGCCAAAATCGAACTAAAAGAAAATGTACAACCCATTTTCAAGAAATGTACTTTTCGCATCATTAGAAAAGATAGACGAAGAGTTGGATAGACTCGTAAAAACCGGTATATTGACAAAGGTGAAATATAGTCAATGGGCCGCACCTATGGTATACGTGACAAAGAAATCGGGTGAGATAGGAGTATGCGCTGATTTCTCGACGGGATTGAATGCAGCGATTAAGGATTATTACAAAGCTTCTTTGGCTTAGTAAATTATTATCAAGAATTTATTCCTAACATGCAGAAATTCCACCCACTCCGAAACGAACTGCTGAAGTAGGAGAAAGTTTGAGAATGGTCATATGAATGTCAGAAAACTTTCGACAAAATCATTAAACTCTAACAGCAGATTTATTTTTAGCGCATTATAATTCAAAATTGGAAATAATAGTCGCAAGTCACGCGAATGGCTATTGTGTTGGGGCATGTATACTTCATAAAATGCCGGATGGGACACTAAAACCCATCGCGCGTGCGTCAGGAACGTTACTACCAGCCGAACAAAATTACTTGCAAATCGAAAAAAAGCGCTGGGGATTATTTTTACGATTACAAGATTCCACAGATATATTTACGGTAGATTTTTCACCTTGCAGACGGACCAAAAGCCGTTACTAACAATATTTGGATCAAAGAAAGGTCTACTTGTCTACACTGCTAATAGATTACTAAGATGGGGGACGATTTTATTAAGTTATAATTTCAAATTGGAGTATCTTCCATCAAACAAAATCGGGCATGCAGACGGTCTTTCGAGACTAATACCAAAGAAAACGGAGCCATTAGAAGATTCCGTAATTGCAGCTCTACGATATGAGGAAGATATTAGAACATCATTATGTAGTACAATTCGAAACCTTCCCGTCACATTACAGAAAATAAGAAACGAAGCAGTGAATGACAAATTTATAAAGGAAACGAAAACAAAAATTGCAGGAAAAGATAAGTATATATCAGACAGTTTTTCGTTATGTGATAATTTTCTGCTATATAATGAAAGAGTAGTAACCCCGAAAATGCTACAAAGGCGAATCCTCAAGGATTTTCCCATGGGCCACCCAAGAAAGAACAGCATGAAATCCTTAATGCGAAGTTACGTCTACTGGCCAAACATGGATCAAGATATACATATGGTGGACAAATGCAAGGGATGTTCCTTAGCAGCCAAGGCACCTCCGATCACTCATAAGCCATGGCCTAAGACAGATTGACCGTGATCAAGAATCCATGTAGATTTCGCAGGTCTATTAGAGGGTTTCTACTACTTGATTGTAGTAGACAGTTACAGCAAATGGCCAGATGTATTTCGTTGTAGAAAACCTACTTCTGAGACGACAATAAATTGCCTTCACGAACTGTTTGGTCGTTTCTGAGTGGTTGATTGTTTAGTCACCGATAATGGGACACAATTTACATCTGCGGATTTTCAAGAATTTTGTGAAACCTTGCAGGTGAAACACCTCAAATCTCTGCCATATCACCCAAGGTCAAACGAGCAAGCGGAGAGGTTTGTGGATACATTAAAAAGAGCACTAAGGAAACCTTATGATGTACCAACAGAAAAGGCTTTACAACAATTCTTGCATAGAATTACACCGAACAGTACTACCCCATCGGCATTATCACCGGCGGAAGTGATGTTCGCCCGAAAAATTAGATCGGTATTCGACAAATTACTGCCAAAACAGACAAAGCAATCACCAACGTCGTTTGTACCAAAAAGAAAATTTAGCCCAGGGGAGAAAGTTTTTTTTAAAAACTATTCAAAAACAACACATCCTATTGGGAGCCAGAGAAACGAATCGGGAACGTGATTTACATAATTCAGGGTCCGAAGTTCTCGCATAAAAGGCACTTAAATCAGATCAGAAAGAGGCTGTTAGAGGATTCTAATGGTCTACCTCAGGAAGAGGAGGAAGTAATTGACACATTCAATATGCAAAGGCATCAAGCAATTTCAGAACCGCGGAAATCAAGCAGAAAAAGAAAATTTACAGAGCCTTTGATGATTGATTTAAAGAGGAAAAAATATTAAAGACCCCTGCAAGTAAAAGCTTGGGATGGGGGTGACATGGGTCCTTACCTATAACTACAGCATAAACTCTTCTTAACATTATGTATACTACGCCTCTTAAGAGAGAGGGTCGAATTGAGTCGGGCCGATAGTAGTTCGCTCCAAACCAAACTGACAGTCATACTAACACCTTCCACATCTTGTATTATTATTTCGTGTAATATACCTTCGTTATTGTGTTCGTGTTGTTCTTCCTTGGTCCTAACCTAGACCATAACAATATATTAACTGAAATCACTCGTATCCAGAGATCATTCTGATAGTTCTTACACAACTTATGATCCAAAAAAAATCACTTATACGAATGCCAGAAACTTGTATAGAAGAGGGTTTGCTGCCTAAATATACAAGGGTGGTATTCAAGTGAAACATTTCAATTAGATTTTTGAAGATTGCATTTGATAGGGAAGCAAGAAAGTGAAAGAGAGTTCCACTGGTGCGATAATAGAATCTCTTAAAGTAGAACTTACGCTTGCACCTAGCGATAAAAAAATGAGACCTATCGGCCAATCTAGTACTGCGCTTAAATTCGTGATGTCGAGGCTCATCAGAACAATTTTCATGAAAATATCTATGAAAGAAGGTACAGGGAAGCTACGTTACGCCGGTGCGAAAGTGAGTGAAGTCTCTCACTTGAACTTTGCCACAAAGGTTGAAATTACAGTGCACCGAGTGAGGATCGAACTCAGTATGCAGTCCTAATTGTCCTAGCGAGGTAAGCTTGTTAACAGTACACCGATGAATTGACGCAGCTGTTATCTAATAGAAATCTTTCTATATGGTAGTGAATATTAGACAATTTCCTTGCAAAGGAGAAAACATGAGATATTTGGTTCTACAAAAGAAGACAAGAGATATGCGACGTTATAGAAAAATAAGACGGGAGACATGTGGTCCTACAAAACGAGAAGACGTGAAACATGTGGTTCTACAAAAGAAGACATGAGACATGTGGTCCTATAGAAGGATAAGACGTGAGACATATGGTCCTATAAAAGGAGAAGACGTGAAGGATGTGGTTGTACAAAACGAGAAGACGTGAGACATGTGGTTATACAACAGAAGACGCGAGACATGTGTTCTTACAAAACGAGAAGACGTGAGACTTGTGTTTCTACAAATCGAGAACACGTGAGACATGTGGTTCTACAAAAGAAGACGTGAGACATGTGATCCTATAGAAGAATAAGACGTGAGACTTGTGTTTCTACAAAAGGAGAACACGTGAGACATGTGGTTCTACAAAACGCTGCTAAGAATAGCATACACGAAGGAAAACCGCTTTTTCTTAGAATGAGAGAGAGGCAGTTTACATTCTGGTCACACATCATGAGAAAAGAAGGCTTGGAAATTTGACAAACAAAAGGCATATATGAAGTTAATAGTGTCTGAGAGAAAACATCGAGCTTCGACAAATGGAAAATTGAACGTTGACTGGAAGGGATAACAAGAGATAAAACATTAATTATTCTTCAATTTCTAGGAAGTTGTGGAGAGCAATGATCACCCACATTCTGAAGGCACACTGTGCATAAAAGTAGAAGATGAAGAACACTATCATTGTTGTGAAATCTAACATCTCAATCAATTTATGAACTACTGCCACACCACACATACAGATCCTTATATTAATGTTCATTCAATGTAAGGCCCAAGAGCCACACAAAGTAGAAAGTTGGTGCGTGGTGTTTTATTAGCG
The DNA here is from genome assembly GCA_903632075.3 of Acanthosepion pharaonis. NCBI lineage: Eukaryota > Metazoa > Mollusca > Cephalopoda > Sepiida > Sepiidae > Acanthosepion > Acanthosepion pharaonis. The sequence continues at coordinate 560,104 of CAHIKZ030000352.1, forward strand.
TTAGAAAAGGCAAAAGGTGAAGTTTATGGGGTCATGTAGGAAAAATAATGGCAAATCCTAGACTTGAAAAGAGAGTCTGTTGCTCAAAGCATTAGTTCTTAGAAATAATCTTTCCGAGGACAACTTTAGATAGATAGATAGATAGATAGATAGATAGATAGATAGATAGATAGATAGATAGATAGATAGATAATGAACGCACTGAGATAGATAGATAGATAGATAGATAGATAGATAGATAGATGAATAGATAGATAATGATAGCATGAGATAGATAGATAGATAGATAGATAGATAGATAGATAGATAGATAGATAGATAGATAGATAGATAGATAATGAACGCACCGAGATAGATAGATAGATAGATAGATAGATAGATAGATAGATAGATAGATGATAGATGATAATGAACACTGAGATAGATAGATAGATAGATAGATAGATAGATAGATAGATAGATAGATAGAAGATAGATGGAGATAGATGAGATAGATAGATAGATAGATAGATAGATAGATAGATAGATAGATAGATAATGAACGCACTGAGATAGATAGATAGATGGATAGATAGATAGATAGATAGATAGATAGATAGATAGATAGATAGATAATGAACGCTGAGATAGATAGATAGATAGATAGATAGATAGATAGATAGATAGATAGATAGATAGATAGATAGATAGATAATGAACGCAAATTGAGATAGATGGATAGATAGATAGATAGATAGATAGATAGATAGATAGATAGATAGATGGATAGATAATGAACGCAACTGAGATAGATAGATAGATAGATAGATAGATAGATAGATAGATGGATAATGAAAAATTGAGATAGATAGATAGATAGATAGATAGATAGATAGATAGATAGATAGATAGATAGATGGAGATAATGAACGTAACTGAGATAGATAGATAGAGATGATGGATAGATAGATAGATAGATAGATAGATAGATAGATAGATGGATAATGAATGCACTGAGATAGATAGATAGATAGATAGATAGATAGATAGATAGATAGATAGATAGATAGATAGATAGATAGATAATGAACGCACCGAGATAGATAGATAGATAGATAGATAGATAGATAGATAGATAATGAACGCACTGAGATAGATAGATAGATAGATAGATAGATAGATAGATAGATAGATAGATAGATAGATAGATAGATAGATATGGGGAGAAGTCAGGTGATTCGAGGACCATATACTGGTGAAAAATGCTAAGATTTACGAGCTGAGCTTAGAAAACGCCATTGGTAATCAATTACATTTTCGCGCGAAATGGGAGAATTTATCATCGACTCAAAGCTTAAGCATATATTGTATACCCACTTCGAGAAAGAAGAAATATATAAAGAGGTTTCAAGATCGGACAGAAGCCGCATTTAAATGGTCCGGTCATTCTCACCTTTGGACGAAGTACGCACAACTTCAGCGCTGATGATGTGATACATTACTGAAACCAACAAGGTTTGCTCCTTGAAACTGCTGGTTCCAAAATATTCAGCTTTTCAAACATTGCACTAAATGTATTCATAAACTGCGATAGTCAGACCAACGAATTATACATCTATTAATTACTTTGAAGACAGGTATATGAGCAACGAATTGAGCATCCATGAATAAACAGTAAGACTAAAATAACAAAAATTAAAATACAGAAGTGAATAATACAATGATTACACTGGTCAACACGATTTTTGATGACAAGAAACAAAACACGATTTTTAGTTAATCTAATGGCGCTGATTCCGAAAATGATCTTAGTTTTTTTTGTTTTTTTTTTATGGTTTGCCGTTTTACTGAAGTGAAATTGCCCATTTTTGAAAAAAAAAAGATCAATTTACAATCATGGCTGATCTCAAGAAAAAACAAAAGTACCGAATTTTTCCAATCTATTGACAACATTCATATTAACTGGTAAATGTTATCAGTAATACACTTTAGTAATCCTGATAATTAAGATGACATCAAAACATAAAACCCTAAAATCTGTTTGATATTCATAAATTTATCTCATCTCTGCGGAATAAAACCAAGCACGTTGAGAGCATTTTGTTTTCACAGTTAGAAAGAAACTCCAACTAAAGACATTCCAATTAAATGCACCAATTCCATTGTACATGATACTGCTGGGGTATCAAAATGGGTCTTAAATAGTATTGAACATGACCGACAATCAAAAAGAGACATTTTTACCATAGTTCTTATATTCACAAATGTTTTATTTCTGCTGTTAGTTTAATAAATGATTTGATGAAAATACTTGTTGGTCTTGGTATAATTAATCGTGTTATTTTTAAAGACTTACGCTCTGAAATAGTATTTCTCAATAAACAGACCAATATTTGTTAGTTACGAATTGAGGAGTTTCTACGATTTCAGTTTGAGAAATATTGCCATCGGTCAATATCTTATATATAAAGAAAACAAATAAAAAAAATGTATTTTTTCCACAAATGGGACATGTCTTTATAGCAAAAACGGTAGTTAACCAATTAAAAGTAAGGTCATTTTTAGAATCAGCGCCCTTAAATTAGCTAAAAAAGATGATTGGTGTTTTAACACCATTTTAATTTTTTTTTTTTTTTTTGTTAACCAGTTTTATATAATGAAAGCAGCATACAAATACAAAGAAAGTATTATCTTATTATTATTTCTAATGCTCACTAATCGTATAACAAATAAATATGCAACTCTTTTTTCTCTGTCGGGACGTTGACGATCATGACTCTCCACAATTTCCTATCCTTCGTAACTCTTAATAACGTTTGTCTTTCTGCCAACTTTCCTAAATCCTACTCCACCATATTTTCGCTCAAATTCACCAGGTAGGTTGCGTGTTGCCTTTCTCTCCGTCTTGCCTTCAATCTGTCCTGTGAGTATAAAATTTTCCAAGCCCTCTCTCCTCATTATGTGACCCAGAAACTGGTTTTATGTATAAGACTTCGTCGTTGTTTACATGTTGTCTTGATTATATTCTCAGTATCTGTAGAATCACATTTCTTTTGATTCAAGATTTTTTATTTGTGAAATTGTCCAGAATTCACTGTCAAAAAGACAGGAAGACTGATACTACATAAAAGTTCATTACTGTTTTCCTTGTTTGTAAATAATATTTTTGTTTCTTCATAATTTGCTCTGCTTTTGAAATGCACTTTCCCGATCTGTAATTTGCATGTTAAGCTGTCCTTTTTACTTACAGAATAGGTTAAGGTCTTCTCACCTGACCTTAACCTATTCTGCAAGTAAAAGACGCATCTTTGGTGAGAAGACGCATCTTTGTCTTACACCCCGTTTCTATTTTTGTATATTTACTGAACTCATTTCCTATCCGTTTGTTGCCAGTATAGATTGTGGATTCGGCATTTTGGTCATCGCTATCAAATGTCGTCGACTGCTTTAAATTGATCAGCGCTTGACCGAAGATTAAGCGTACCAATTGAAGATGGTCCTGCATGTTTAATGGATGTCAGTTATCAGCTATCTCCTATTAATTCCCTTCTCCAAGTTCTCCACTGCCTTAACCAGGTATTGAACTCACATTGTTTGGGTCCTGTCACTGGATCAAACCAAAGCCTTTACCCATTGTGATATGTGTCCTTGAGGACATCTGTGTATTTTTTCACCAGTGCTTATATTGCAATTCTTTTGCTGTTATCGCCTCCTGTATTTACCAGAGCTCATATTGCAATTTTGGTTGTTATTATGGCTTTTCTCTGGCACCCATTATTACTGGTTGTCATATTGTATTCATTTATATGCTTAGTCGGCTGAGGAGATTTTTGTGGCCTGGGTACATAGCAGCAGCCCCAAAAAACTGGGATAGGCGGGTACAAGAGGAGGACAACAACACTCAGAAATCAGTCTGCCTGCCTTATGTGAAGGGGTTATCAAAGAAAAAACAAAGTATCTGCGGTCCATATAACATCAGGACAACCTTCAAAAGCTGGACGATACTTCGCAGATATCTCTCCCGAGTAAGACCCCCTCATAAAGGAGAACATGACTAAATACTGTGTGTACGCTATCCCGTGCAGCTGCGGAAAGAAATATAAAGGGGAGACAGGCCGCCCCCTTAAGGTAAGGCTTCAAGAACACCAGAAAGCTGTAACACGGGTGGAAATGGAAAAATCAGGCGTGGCTGGTCACATATGGAGAGAAAAGGAAGATCACCTTCCTCTGTGGGATCAGGTTGAGATCATAGTCAAAGAACATCATTGGAAAATTCGTAAACTTAAGGAATCAGCACATATGCTAGGCCACAAAAATCTCCTGAGCCGACCAAGTATAGAAAAATGGCTCGATTTTCCACAACAAATCAGGCCGCTTCGCATGGTTATTGGGTGCATAAATCCATATAGAGCTCTATACATTGACATGTAGGGGGGGGGTCAACGAAAACAGAATTTTCTTCAAAATGGAAAAATTAAACAGCATAAAGGAATACCAAAAAATAATCTTAAACAGATGCACAAAATGAAAAATAAATTTAACAAGACAAACGAAAAATAAAACAAAGACGAAAACTGATTTAACGGAAATGGTTTGACATGAAAAAAAAAACTTACTTAAAAATATACACAAATCAAGCCCTTCTACGAATCAAGCCCTTTTACGAATAGAAGGAAAAAAATGAACAATGTAAAACGCTAACAAAAGGATTGACAATCGAAAAACGTTTAACGTGTAAAGTAAATGAATAAATTTACTCAAACACCACAATTAAATAAAACAACGTTCTTTTTTCTAAATTTAAAAAGCAAATTAAAGAAAATTTTTTTAAAAAGACACGTGAAACAAAATAAAGGTTTGACAAGGACGCACAAATAATAAACAAAGTAACACGTAGAAAATTAAAGATTAAGCAAAAAGAAAAGTTATACAAGAAAAAGAAAAATTGAGTTTACTGGTGGGCTGGGATTGAAAAAAATAGTGAAAATTAAGTACAATTCAAACGGAAAAAAATAAGTCAATAGTCTGGGGAAACTAGATGTTATACGAGCAACAAAAATAAAAACGACTTAGAACCGAGAATGGTAAAAATTAAAAGAAAAACTGAAAAACATCAGTCAAACGTAAGAAAAATAAAATATAAACTTAACAGAAAATTGGACAGTTCTCCATAATAAAAAATGTAGTTCCACTCAGCAGAGAGAAAAAATCACGTATAGTGCGAGGCGAGGCTTCAACTGGTCTGTACTAATGACCATTGGGAAACGTTCCTGGGGAAAATATAGTGATTTTCCAAGCGTAGCTTAGGTGTAGCACAACGCCGACGTAAGGAGCACCTAGTGAGAATCCAACTCACTACTCAGTCATAATTGTTCTAACAGGACAAGCTTGCTAACCATTACACCACCTCGAGGTTCCCTAGAGATTTTCAAAGCGTAGCTTAGATGTGGCACAATACCGAAAGTATGGGGCACCCAGTGAGGATCGAATTCACTACAGAGTCGTAATTGTTGTAGCAAGACAAGCTTGCTAACCATTACACCATGAGGCTGGTCGTCACTTACTATCTTATACCTAACTAATACGATTCACGACCCAATCATTCGTTACAATTTGCACATCTACCTCTTCCATCGCCACTCAATACTCCATATACCATAACACCCCATACACTCAGGGGTCCTACAAAACGCACCCCATGCCATAAAAATTTCATGATCATAAAAATTTTATGTATAAAAATCTAAGCGTTATTTACAATCAGCGGGGTGGGGAGGAACCGATTTCCAAAATAAATAAACTAAAATATCAAAACAAACAAAATAAAGATAACTGATGTTAGTTGGACCCGTCCAACCCCAAAAAGAGAGGCCGCTGTATTTTGCCTTTAGACAGAATCAAGAGGCTCTCGCTAAAGGAGAGGAACATGGAAAAATAAATACGGGAAGTTGAGACTCTCAACTTGGATCATAACCAAAGATGCAGCCGGGAATAACACTTACTCACATTAACTAGGTACACAAAAGTTGTCTAATCTAACCAGGAGATGGCTCCAATGGAAACCACCCCGATGTGGCTTAGGCGGACCTGAAAAAGAAAATCAAGACTAGCTCCGTTCACACGAAACAAGCTCGCCTCAGTCACTCACTTTTTGCTGAAATCTGTCGAAACCAACCGTTTTCTATCAGATCTAATCTTCATCTTGAGCTGGCAGTCAACAATTGGATCAGATCCTGATGAGAAAGACGGTTGCCTCGCAGTTCTTCCTGTCGCACCAAATCACCATTCGGATCGTGTCCAACGATAGAAACACCATCCGTTTCACCCCAGAATACGGGGCGACACATTGTCACTAGCGAGTGCGTATTTAATGAGCACAAGCTTTTCGAGAAAGATACGAGCCGTCAACAGGCCGACATAGGGAGCGGGACCGAGGACAATGGTAGAAGGCGAGCGAAGCTGTTTCTTCTAAGCCAAGGTCATATCGTTCACAGTCTGACAAATCCGCTCAGACCAATATGAAGGCCTTGTAAGTGAGAGCTAGCCTATTTTAGTCGCCAAATAAGCGAAAACTCAGGAGGTAATCGGCTACTGGCGACCAAGACCAAAATGAGCGAAATTTGTCCGCCGACAAGCCGAACCGGTCACGTAGTTGTTCCTTCGCGACCCCCTCCACTAATTCCCGATAGAAGACTCTCCTAGGCCGAAAAAGGTCACTGAACCGAGGAATGACCTTCAAGGCCAAACGACACTCGCGAATGAAACTCGATAGGATCCCGGGGCATATGACGGCGCTCAACCCGCGAGATGGGAGCACTGATAGTAAGGAAAGGGAAGGCGTCAATTACAATTACCAGCAGAATCGAGTCCCCTGTCAATGCGCGGCATGGGAAAGTTAGCCTCGAGGTGAGCTTGTGACTCACCAAGTGTGCCATTCCCACCCCTCCCTATGACACGATCGTTGTGTACAGATCTCCTAGTCAACTTTATGCTTACTTCCTCCACCTCGCAAGACATAGGATAGGAAGCACCCGATTGCCATTTATGCTGTTTACAGAGAGGAAGTACGGACAAGTGGTAAAGGACAAGAGGAAATAAGTAAGTGGTATATGGACAACCTCCTTCGACGTTCGCCCTTACTTCTGACCAATTTTTCTCCAGCTGGAGGTCGAATCCAAACCACATTCCAAAAATGCGGACAGAACCGTCCGTCCAATCAAAGAGCCCAGAAAGATCGACCCTCTTCCAGGCACCTAACCGCAAGCCAGAAGACTTGTCGCGGTTATTTTTGCCCCTTTCACCTTTTCGTACCGTTCAAGCGCCTTCAGTACCATCTCGATCTCGCTGCGGTACGACACAAAAGTGGATACGTCATCGGTGTACGCGTAAACACTGGTTCGAACATCACCAGGGACAGTGATTCCACGTAGGGCCGGACTGCACGCCCTGTCCCTCATCCAGCTAAGGGGCGACAGTGGACAACCCTGACGAACCGACAGAAGTCTAATCCAGCGGTAGAAGTTGGGTTCGAATCCAGCAGGCTGCAGGACAGCAGCCATGGTCGAGCCTATCAAATGCCTTGGACTGATCCAAATCATCAGCACGGCCTCATCGTCGTCTTTTACACCCTCCAGGATCGTATGGATCAGATGCAAGTTGCTCTGAATTGTTAGGCTCTCCACAGTGCAAGTATGCTTAGGTGCCAACAGAATCTCAGAAACTAACTGCAAACGCTCCGTCAGGATCTTGGCTAAAGTCTTTGTGTTTAACAGAGTTATGGGACTATAGTAGTCAAAATCTCGCCCAACACCCTTGCCCTTTTTCAACAGCGTGATCACATCCCTCCCTGCACAAAATTGCCTTAACGTTTTTAATCGGGCGAACCCAACTCAAACATCCATATATTCGAAAACATATCTTTGGCAGCAAAATGTGGTTACACACCTTGGGGTACCTCATCCCGTGTCCCTCACACAAGTATAACACCTGGGTCCTTTGGGAAATTGCGGAGGTCCTCAACAGACTTTCCATCTATTTTGTATATCTTAAACAAAAGGCCTTTTTTTGGTTTGGGGAGTTGGACAGGCCCTTTTCTAATTCTTTTCTGCTCACTTTACAAACGGTATCTGGGCCGGAGAAATATTTTTTTCTTTTTCTCTTTCTCCGTGGTCGGGTGGGGCGAGGAGGAAGTGGACGCGTGAGGGATGTAGAGATTGAATTGAGAGAGGAGGTGGAGGGAGAGGGTTACAGAGCACGGGAAGAAGGAAGGCAGCTTGATTTTGGTAGAGTAATTGTTTCTTTAGGGGATGCAGGGACGGATAGGACCTGGTTTTGCCCATGTACCTATCCTCCCTACTTCGCCCAGAGTGTTTTTTGCGTAAGCTCATCGTCTTCCTCTTCTACCACCCTACTTCTCTTCAAGGATGCTGCACGAGGTGGAGGCATTTCATCCACCTCCATCGATGTGTCGTGTTGCTGCTGCTTTTTTATTGTTGCTTCTGTCGTTGTTGCTGTTGTTGCTTTTTATGCTGCTTTTGCTGTTGGATCTCTCTCCTTTTCACCTCCTCTTTTTGCTGCACCTGCTTCTGTGGCTGCTTTTCAGGTTACCATTCACCTCCTTTGGCCGCTCCTGTGGTAGTGATTGCTGCGTTGATGACGACACGTCCCGCTGTTGGGGAGAGGGCGCATTCGTTTTCTTTCGACTCCCTCTTAACTTCTTTCCAGGTGCCGTCTGCTGCTTTCTCTGTAGAAGCTACTACTTCTGCTGCTGTTGTTGCTGTCATTGGTTTGGGTGGAGGTTGTGTATTCTTAGCGGGGTACGCCTTGGACATGTTCCCCAATGCACCACACGACCAACAATCCGGATTTTGCCCCTCCACCACCACCAGCATCCACTTCTCCCGGCACATCAGTATGTTTGGATTTTCCCAAAAGCTGGACGGGTTAATGTGACTTGTAAAACTATGTCTCGAGTGGCGATACCAGATTTACTTGTCATGGATGTGACTTCCTCCACTTGTCCATAATTTGAAAAGAATGTCCCCCACTCGATACTGGCAGATATCCACGGGTACCGTATGATTTTTGTCCTCTGGGTGCTCATGTACTCTGTCTGGAGCCTCATGGATTTCTCCGTTAGGACGCTTCCTGCCAACTGCTTTGCCTCTGCTCGATAGCTAGAAGAATGTCCCACATAGCATTAGACCTCCTGGCTAACACTTTTGGATTAATATTAAGGCTCTTTAAGGCCTCTTCCATGGTTTCCCTGTGGATGCCAATTAATTTCCGACTCTTTACATTGGTGGTCAGCAGGGATACTATTCGGGCTTAGGGATGGTGAAGAATTCGTTGCCTTTCAAGTATTCAACGTATTTAGATCTTTTTTCGGCATAGTACGCTGCATTCTTCTTACTCAGTGCAGACACTTTTAGACGGTGACATGTTTTGGGTTTTCACTGCCGATGTATTTGAATTTTCCGCCATGATGGCCCAAGACCACCACGAACAAACACATGAAAATTCACTTTATTTACAAATATCTTAATTCAATAGAAAATCAAACTTGGTTTGCAAGAACGTGGAAAATAAGAAAAAGACTAAAAATAAATACGAGTAAAATACAATTAAACACTTAAAAAACACGAAAAAAAATAAAATCGGGATGGTCGTTAAAACACTAAAAGAAAATACAGTAAAGAAAATAAAATTTAGCTCAAAGAAAGTGAACAAATAAAAACAAGTATACAAAAAGAAAAGAAAACTGAGAAATGCAAATGTTTAACAAAAATAAAAATAAAAAAAAAACTTAGCAGTTCTTAAGAGAAAAGAATCCGATATTCTTGATAGGCGATCTTAGGCTGGTCAGAAACAAAACGATAATGAATAACACAGCTCTGTATTCAAGCTCCCTCCCGTATCGTATTCTGACACCCCCACCTTGCTTCTTGTACACTTATATAGTCTCTATACCTTGGCTAAGCTAATTAGGCAGTTTTCACTACAAAGAGACTTTTGGAGACACGGTGGAGTAATAGATAGAGGCTCGGGTTGTGGAATTGGAGGGCAGAGTTTGAATTCCAGTCGTATCCATTACATTTACTTACGTGCTTGGGAAAGGTATGAATCTTCTTCTCCCCAACCCCAGCTATGGGTATATAGTAGTAAAGACTAGGTTTGTCGGAGTTAACTTCTCCTTAATTCCGTAATTGTTCACTGGGGGTCGCTCTCTCTACACTATAAATACTGGGCAACTTCTTGCCTCTTTCTCTTTTTCACTTTGCATTTGAGCGGATACATTTAAAAATGTAATCTCTCGTAGAAACTCGCGTTTCGCCCACTTGTAGGGAAAAGTCATGAAACTCACATAAACATAAATACGAACATTCACCAAAGAACAAACTCTTTACGTCCACACACAAACACAAATATTAATGTATTTGCCACTTGCAAATTTATTGCTTAATCCATATATTTGTTGACTTTATATATATAAATCGATCTACGAGAAAGTAAGTCTCAATTAAAAAATATATGTAGCCCAGGCGTAGCTATGCTATACACCTAAAGCTCTTCCTTCATGACTTATCTTTCTTTTATTATGATGTAATGAATATGCATACACCTGGTTTCCCCCTCACATTAATATGATTGGCTGGTGTCAGCCATAAATACAGACTGATGCGGAGGTACATGGACGACGCCTATTGACTACGCCTATTGCCTACCACTACGACGAGGACCAGACCATTACGTTTACTTGCTAGATTGTCCTACCCGGTTACAGTAGTCAACAACCACTTTCCTACTTCGAACAAATATATCCCTTTCCGGGACATGTCATATTAAATCCGTGCAAATGTCCTCAAAGAACCGAGCAAACCTATATAAATATACATAGCCAATAATCAATATATATATATATATATATATATATATATATATATATATATATATATAATAAAAAGGCCTAAACACTAATATTCCATGGTCATAATTTATTCCATTGGAATCGTAAATACGATCCAATTCATCAGATCTACAAATTCAAAAAGAAAACAGAAAAAACAACTCCGGAAATAAAAAATAGAATTTAGAGAGAGTGTAAGTATGAGAGTGTGGGACGAATGTTAGAGCTAAAGAGAGGGGTAACAGACGAGAGAAGGTGGGGGATTAAAACTTAACAGAGAGAAGTTTTAGAGAGGTGAGTTAAAGACGGTTTAAGTGAGAGGAATATGAATGTTGTCGGATGTCTAATACATTTTTTTTTTGCATACGAAAATATGTATACGGGCTTACAGGAAGATAGAAACAAAAATATACCGTCCGTTGGAATTTCCACAGTAGACACTAATCTTTAGCCGATTTTGTAATTGATGGTTTTAATCATCGAACGATATTTATCGAGCTTGTCTCGCCGTCGATCTCATTAATGGGATTAGCTTTATACCCAACGGTTGTCTACTGACACGTGGTACGGTGAAATCAAAACTATTGCATTCATGTATAGCTTGTTGCTTACTTCCGGGGGTGGAGGTTAAACCCAGGGGAAATGGTAGGATTTGGGTTATTGCGTTACAAGAGCATGCAAAGCGAAAATAAATCATTGTGTCTGCTCTTAGTCTGGCTATCGGTCTCTCACACACATACACCCAAACTTTTCATCTTTCAATCATAAAAATTGTTATTTCAGTAATATATATATATATATATATACCAATGAAAAAGCTTTAAACAAAATCCAAATACATCTGTTTTTCTTCGTAAGAAATCAATCTGTCTCCTCTACTTTCCTCTACGTTGACTTAAATACGACTGTTGCTTATCTTCTCAGACGAGGTCAACTGTTTATTTTTTTAGCCAATCAGATTTCAATATGAGTCTATGCAACCAGATATTCGAAAGTGTCCAGGCTGGTGCTACAGAATGATAAAGGACTATATCAAATAACAAAAACACATCACTTGAACACTTCAAATAACAACAAATATGTAACTACGAAGAAAAACATATAACAAAGATGTTAATTTCACAATTGTCCTTCAGCAAAAGGTTTAGAAGAAAATTTCTATCTATAAAAGAAATACTGATAATAATGGAGTCGAAAAGTTTTATTTTCTTAAAAGTCTGTTTTAAGAAAAACTAGTCACTCGATAAATGACTAATTTCACCATTAACAGTACATTAATGTCGTGACGTTATTTCTGCCAGCGATCACGACCGTAGACAGAAATAAAATCCAACAGGATTATTTTTATATATATATATATATATATATATATTTCCCACAAGTGGGCGAAACACGAATTTCTACAAGAGATTACATTTTTAAATGTATCCGCTGAAATGCAAATTAAAAAAGAGAACGAGGTAAGAAGTTGCTCATTATTTATAGTGTATGGATAGCGACCCCTAGTGGACAATTAGGGAATAAAGGAGAAGTTAACTCCGACAAACCTAGTCTTTCCTACTATATACCCATAGCTGGGGTTGGGGAGAAGAATGTGTGTGTCTGTGTGTGTGTGTGTGTATGTGTGTGTGTGTGTGTATAGAAACCACTCATGAAAACGTCTCAAAACCAAGGTCCTACAATAATTTCCATGTTTCATTTTAACACATCGGCATTAATGATTAATTTCAACAGGTCGTTGTTTGTTGGTCAACGTGTCGCCTTCAGGACAAATATTCGACACTCCTTTCTGGGCACGTTCGGTCTGTTATGTTCCGACAATCCTTGACGGAACTGTTATATTTCGTGCTAAGGGAATAAACAAGTAACACCAGGTGGATACTAAAAGAAAGGTTCATTGGACACAACAAGTACAAAATCAAATACGGTACAGTTATACACACAGGTCAATCTAGTAGTGAGTGCCACTAAATGGAAGGTCAGGCGTGCTTGCGTCATCACTCTAACTCTCCGCTCCCCCTCCAGTCTCTCGTTGACAGTTGACTTTATAGGTATTTGCTACCTATAGAGTGTACTCGTTCACAGGGGTGTCAGGTTATTCCATTACATCACAGTCATTTACAAAAACGTTTCCATAAAATAAGCAAAACTGTTTTCTGCGTTCGAGTCACACCATTATTTTTTTTTTTCAGATAAAACAGTTAATAATTGTTGCTTTTCTCTCTTTTTGCATTTGAGTTTCAATTTAAAAAAAAACAACAATCAGTTATGACAAAAATACACGTAGTTTTGAAAGTAGAAGCAATTTTTCGATGTCCTGTATCTCTTCAGGACATGGATGATCATGACTCTCCTCAACTTCCTGTCCTTTTTAGATCTTAGTAAGACTATCTCTGCTAATCTTTGTTCTTCTAATCATTTATATAAGCCCATTAATCCTCGCTGCTTTGCTATTTCTGTCTTGCATTTTAATATGTCTTGTGAGGGTCAAGTTCTCCAAGCCCTCTTTTCTCTTTATGTGTTCTAGTATTTCAACACTTTCTCTGTGATTCTAAGTATAAATGACATTTTTCTTTGAATTTTTGCTAAAACTTTCTCATTACTTTCATGTTCAGTGCAAGAGATTCTTTTTTTTTTTTTAATTATTTCATCCCAAACAAGGCGATTATGCCACTAAGACGAAAGGAGTCACTGAGAGTGAAAGACGATGAGTTGTCTTTTTTGGGAAGGACAAGAAAAAAACAGGGTTCATGAAAACAGAAAATACTGATTGACGTAGCATTTAATTTTTTGAAGATTGTAAATGACTGAGAAGCAAGGAGAGAATTCCACGGGTGAGAAGTGTGAGAAAAGAGACTATTACAGTGTAACCCGGATATAAGAGACCCGGATATAAGAGAACCCCGGATATAAGAGAGATTATCTCTCGTCCCAAATTAGAGCCTGTGTTAATGTATATAAATTTGACCAAACCCGGATATAAGAGAAACCCGGATATAAGAGAAACCCGGATATAAGAGACTTCTTCTCCGGTCCCGACAACTCTCTTACATCCGGGTTACACTGTATAATAAAAATTACGGTTACATTTACGAATCCATTAACAATAAACAGTAACACTTCAAGAGTAAAACGCCAACAACCAGTTACTTATCTATTAGAACGCTTAAATTCATTCTCAGCATCATTCTGTAGAACCACATTTCTGCTGTTATTTTTTCCTCAGATTTCACTGACCATCACACAGTCCATGAATCCGCAACTCTGGCGAAATCATTTTTGCTCACCGCCTCGATGATACAACTAGATTATTTGCCCGCCGTTCGTTTGTGATGTCAACGAACACTCGATGCCACGTTTGTAATGTCAACGAATACTCGTTATCACTTTTTTAATGCTCGTTGTAGTAGAGACTTTGTAATCGCAGATACAACTATAGTATTGAACAATACTAGTGTCAGACGCCTTCGAATAACACTCGCACTAATAGTACTTGCTTGATAATACTCGCCGAATAGTAACCACCGAATAGTAATCCGTATAGTGAATAGTATAGAAAAATAGTATAGTGAATAGAGAATATTTTGAAGGACTCCGGATGATCAGGTAACACTTCCAACAATGAAGTGTTACCTGATGATCGGAGTCCTTCAAAAAAGATTTTGGTGAAATAAATTATTGTAATGGTACCTTAAAGTGGTCTGTTTTTTCATTAAATATATATATATATATATATATATATATATATATATATATATATATATATATATATATATATATATATATATTGTTACGAATTTTAATATAAGAACGGCATCCTGAATTTACGACATGCGACTGCTATTCCGCGACCGTTATCATCGCATATCAATCTTCTATGTGAACATAACAGAATATCATCTTTGATGGTGAATATCTTTGTTTAAATGTCCGTATAACCACTCTGATGATAGCTCATGTGAGCCGAACGCTTAGATGAAGGAACACCATAATGAAAAATATCCAAATGTTGGACAATTTTTGTCTTTATTTTCTCCTGACATGAAAGCAACTATACAAAGTTTAAAACGGCTAATGGTCAAACATAATGGTCATTCATTGTCTGTTATATTTAATAATACATACATATATATATATATATATGTGTGTGTGTGTGTGTGTGTGTGTGCGTGTGTGTGTGTGTGCGTGTGTGTCTTAACAGTTTGTGATTGGAAGGGATTATTCCGAGGAGGATATAAATCCAAGGAGAGCTAAATATAGATTACAGAGCATTATAATGATAAGAAGAAGACGGAGATTTTAATTATCCATTCCGATTATAATTTATTTCAAATCGAAATCTCCTCCGTCAATGGAGAAAATACACCGGATGGACACATTGGATTGGTAGTTATAGAATAAATTCTCGGCTGGGACAACCGACTACTACCAACCACCAATCCTTTAGCCTATTCTTTACCCATCTCTATTCTCTCATCTTCCCTCCCCACTACTAATCCAATGTGTCCGTCCGGTGTATTTTCTCCATTTACGAAAAAAAGATTTCGATCTGAAGAGTTGAACACCTAGGTGACACGAAAAATTTTTTAATTGAAATGGATAATTAAAGTGTCTGTCTTCTTATTATCCCCATATATATATATATATATATATATATATATATATATAGAGAGAGAGAGAGAGAGAGAAAGACAGACAGACAGAGGGAGTATTCATAGAAAGAATTAGAAAGATAGACTACTGGCAAAATTCTGGGGCCACTTTGCATTTCTTTAAAAATCAGATTAAAATGATATATTTTTGTATCTTTTTAAAGTAAAACATAAAATTTCAGGAACCACAGTGTTTTTAAACCTTCCTCAACATGAATGATTCTCTGATGAAGCTTAAATAAAAGTGAAACATGTTAGATTGATATACGTTTCCTATTTGTTTTTTATCTTATCACTCTGTCGGATTCCGATCCATATTTGATCTGGATTTGATCCCAGGAATACGTCTTAATCACGGTTTACATGGCATCTCTTCTGTAAATTTACATTGTATTAATTCTCATATATGCTATACATTGTTTACTATAGGGAACATCCTACTTCAGAACATTGGCGATCATAGTTCTCCACAATTTCCTTTCCTTTTTATCGCTTGATAACTTTTTGACTTTTTGCCATCTGTCCCAAACCCTGTTATGCTATCCATTCACTCAGGCTCACCAGGTAGGATATGCGGTTGCTTTTCATTATTTCTCTTACTACCAATCTATCCCGTGAATGTTAAATTTTTCAAGCCCTCTTTCCTCATTATGTGCCGCAGAATTTTCAACTGTTTCTTCCTGATTTTCCCCGTATGCACGCTATTTGTTTTTAACTCGAGGATGATTTTTTCTTTCTTTTAACTAGAAGCTGAAAGTTTTTAACTTTAATACGAAACTGTGCTTTTTTTTTTCGTAACTCGAGACTGTTTCCTTTCTTTAACTCGAGACATTTCCTTCTTTAACTCGAGTCTGTTTGTTTGTTTGTTTTTTTTTTTCTTTAACTTGAGACTGAATGTTTTTTCTTTACTTTAATTCACGACTAACTTTTTTCTTTAACCCGAAACTGGAAATTGTTTTTTTTTTTTTTAACTGAAGGTTGAGTTTTTTTTTTTCTTTTAACTAGAGGCTGAAAGTTTTTATGTTTAAGACGAGACTGAGTTTTTTTTCCGTAACTCGAGTCTGTTTTCTTTCTTTAACTCCAGACTGATTTTTTCTTTAACTCGGGACTGATTTTTTTTTAAGTCAAGACTAGGCTTTTTTCTTTAACTAAAGATTAATGTTTTTAACTCGAGACTAAGTTGTTTGTTTTTCTTTAACATGAGACTGAACGTTTTTTCTTTCTTTACTGTAACTTTCTTTAATTCGAGCATGGACTTTTTTTTTCTTTAACTTGCGAAATGTCAATTTTTTTACTTTCACTTAGGACTGATTTTTTTTCTTTAGCAAGAGACTGAATTTTTTACTTTAACTCGACTCAAAAAGTTTTTTCTTTAACTCGGGTTGAAAATTCATTTATCTTCATCTTGAAACTGAAACTTTTTTTTTTTTTAACTGAAGACAAAAAGTTTGATTTTTGTCCAAACGTGTAATATTTAGTCTTGACATTTCAAATAATGTTGAATAAGATGTTCCCGACGTCTGCAGTATCTTTTTGACTAATATTATTATTATGATACTTTCTTGACATTGTTTTTCACACCTCAAAGTGCCGACCTTAGTTTTCTATAAGCTTATGTCATCTTTCAGGTAATGTAAAACATCATAAGATTTCTTTTCATTGATTTGATACATTCCTCGAAGAGGTATACGTTATCTTGAAATTCTTTCAACCACTGACAGTAGAAGACATCTTGAGTCGAGAAAACAGTCATAAAGGAAAATGTATTTTGATGTTCGCTGTTTTGCTATAAGCGATATTGGTCTGCTTTATCAAGTCATGGGTATTATGGATTGTGAGTCTTATCTAGAATGCCAGATAAAGGTGGCTGCCATAATCCTCAAGTCACTGGTGGATTTTTCTTTATAACTATCGGAAATGCACCATCAGATTAATCATAGACGATGCAGAATAAAATTCTGTGGGCGTTTTCGGTGAGTTCACAAGAAACAGAACGCGAAATAATCTTTGAAATGTGTTTGAACTAATATGATATTCAGAAATGCAGTTTTACATTGAAAAAAAACACATACCCAAGTGCCATCTGTGAGAGCGACAACCTTCCAGTCAATATGATATTCAGGAATGCAGTTTTACAGTGAAAAAACATACCGAAGTGTCGACTGTAGGGGCGAAAACCTTCCAGTCAATATGATATCCAGGAATGCAGTTTTACAGTGAAAAAACATACCGAAGTGTCGACTGTAGGGCGACAACCTTCCAGTCAATATGATATTCAGGAATGCAGTTTTACAGTGAAAAACATACCGAAGTGTCGACTGGGGAGCGACAACCTTCCAGTGATATGCAAACGAGTGAAACTACGGAAATTGAAGAGAATCAAGTCAGCACCGAAACTTCAATACGACAGGCTGCATGACCAAAATCTTAAGAAGAAATATATGGACAGTGTTAAAAGCTGATACAATTTTCAAAAGGAGAATGGTAACTCAAATTGGGACCCATTAAGAGAATTTTTTAGTAACATCAGTAATCGAAATCATCGCAAAGAAGAATATATGGAAAAAAAGAATGGATGGCAGATGAAATTCTCGACATGATGAAAAAAAAGACAAAAAATCCAAGATACGGCACAGAATATTGGACTCTGCACTTAAAAAATGAAAGCAGGCTAAAGAGGAATGGCTCAACGAAAAATGTGTATAAATATAAAGAATGAGTATCACAGATAATGCACATATATTTTTAAAAAAATAATTAACAGGACTAAAACAATGATCATGAAAAAGGATGCATAAATCAAAGAGCATAAATAAAAATATTTGAGAAGTGGAACGAACAGGACACCTGGCAACACACAGAAATATCGAGTAACGACCAGAAATATTAAAATCTGAATTGGAATCAGCGCTGGCCTAATTTAAGAGAAACAATGCAGCCGGACCGGACGAAATCGTAAAAAAGATGCTGGAGGTGATTTCAGCATTTCCATACCACAGACATATTAAATGAACTATACAACAGTAGTGATATACAGACGGAAGGCTGTTTAGTTTGTCTCTTCTGACAGTGAAATCCAAACCCTGTGAGGTACTCATTGGCGACATGGTATCCGCAGATGCTACAGCACGGGCAACACGTTCTGAAGAACAACTGCACCGACTAAGGGACAATTTTTTTAGTCTGCCAAGTGTTCAGACTGACCAACAGTCAGAAGAAGACTACTGTGTTGGGTCAAGACTTCGAACAGCCTTCCGCCATCAAAATCAAAAACTACGACCTGGAGGTTGTTCATAAATTCCGTACATCGACACCACTGTTTCAGACACCTTCTCACGAGAGACTAAGTTCGGACGAGCTGCCACCAGGTTAACTAGGTTGGCCTCGGGAGTCTGAGAGAAGAGAAAGCTTACTATGAACACCAAAATTACAGTGTATAGAGTATGCGACGTTAGCGTGGGAGCATCTACTAAAGACAGGGGAGATGCTTCAGCGCTTTGCATTGTGGGCATGAATTGTTTTGATCGGGTTACCAGTGCTGTATTTTTCACCCGTGCCCAGTTACCCAGCTTATACGCCCTTCTCCAACAGCATCACTTCTACGAGCTTGGACATCTACAGCGTATGCTGGAAGGAAGGATTCTGAAGGTCTTTCTGTACGGGGGACTGATCACCGGGAAGACCTCATCTTCGTTTCAAGAACGTCTGCCAAAGTGACATGTGGGCGTTGGACATCGACATCGAGAAATGGGAAGACTTCGCAAACTATCGTTCAAGCTGGAGAAACGATTTACACCGAGGCCTGGAACGAGAAGAAGAGAAACAAATCCTTGCCTCCAGGTAGAAGCGTGCACGTCGGAAAGAAAACAACAAAGCAACATCGGTGGAGGGCGATTTCGCATTTATTCGTTGCAATTGAGACTGTCACTCTTGTGTCGGCCTGCTGCGCCGCCAGTAATAACTGAGGCATAACTCTTTAGGCGCAGATCCAAAAGCTCTCGAGACCGAAGAATACTACATTGAATTGGTGATATAGCGTATTTTCCGGCTTACGAGACGCTGCGGCTTGGAAGACGCACCCTAATATTGGAAAGAAATTTCTAAGAAAAAAGCCATTCTCATACAACACACTGACCATGGCGCCACGTATTGTTTACATTAACTACTCATCCGATTTTGTTTGCATGGCAATGACGTACTAGTCGAGAGCAGAAAGGCTCTCGCCGCTGCTAGTAAACAGAGCATGTATAAGCTTGTGGCTCGGCTCCAGGAAAGTTTATAGTCTTGGAATTACTTGTAACAGCTAAGTAATGAGTTTATATCATATAAAAAGCTGAATTAGATAGATAGATAGATAGATAGATAGATAGATAGATAGATAGATAGATAGATAGATAACATTATAACATAATGACTCAACATACAAATCCACATCCTTATCAGTCAAGCCAATTAGGTAAGCGTCCAAGCTTACTTGAGCCTGGACGTTGCCTTACATTCGTCTTGGAAGACGCACACGTATTTTTCAGGGTATTTTTTTTTAAAGAAAAAAGCGCATCTTGTAAAATACGTTACAGGAGAAACCTAAGTAGATCCATTTTCATAGCACTGTCTAGGAATCCAGGCACAAACGAATGTGAACTCAATTGAGAAATCAGCTTAATAACAAAACTTATCCAATTTTAGAGCAGAATCAAAACGAAAATAAGGCAAGAACAGTACATATTCCTCAAAGACAATGGAATAAAGAATGCGATATATATTCTGACAATGATAAATGCAGAAGTTGTACCAGTGTTTTATAGATAATGCAGAAGCGTTTGATAAAGTTCTTCACAATGAACGTTTGCAACAGCTACGTAACCTTGACATATTTTGGAATGACATTAGAAAAATTCACATCTTATACTGACAACCAAGCGCTTACATGCGGATAGAAAATGAGTTCAGTAAATATAAGAAAATAGAAAGGAGCGTAAAACAAGAGTTATCTTCCCAGTATACTTATCCAAGCTAAAAAGATAGGCGATTCTAAGAGAATTAGATTCCTAAGAGGATTCATTATTGGTGACCACAATCTTACCAACATAAGGTATGAAGATGACACAGTGTTGATGTTAGACATAGAAAAGTAAAGACAAGCATCCTGTAGTTGTTTGATTTCGTTATCTTCAAATTGTAATTTTCATTTTGGGCTGTTCATTTTCATAACAACCATGCATTCTGTCTCCCTACAATTGATGTTTATTCTTTTTTTTCTCGTTTTCCTACACTACCTTCTGTAGGAGAGGAACTCTCTACGCTTATAAGTCAAACAGATCTGCTGACAACCAACAACTGGATTGCTTACTTTAGCGGGCAGAAAATACTCAACGTGTTTAGTTAATTGATGAGAAAAAATGATTGATTAGTTTGTTTTTTACGGTTTAGATTGTAAAACCATTTTGTTGATATTATTATCTCCCCAAAATGAATGTTACTAGTGTTACTAATTAAGCCATATTTGGGTTGAGCGAGAAAAGATGTGGATTTATACCTTCCCAGTGGTATTTACGCCTAAGTGAATTCAAAGACGCGGTGACTGCAATTAGAATTTCCATTTCATTTTCCAAATTTCACCCCATATATATATATATACATATAAAATATATATATATATATATATATATATATATATTAAAAGTAAAATCAAATCCAAGTGGGTCCTAATAATATGAAAATATTAAATTTGATTCACAAAAAGAGAGCTTGATGTATTTTATTTTTGCAAAGGAATATGATGAGTAATCAAAAAAAATTCTATTTACCTCATGTGGCGAATAGACTATTTCGACAGACGATCAACACCAATATGGAAACATATCAAGGTTGAAAAGACAGGCGACCATTTGTACATTCTGCCGCCAAAATAGCCTATTGCCCACATCAGGTAAAAAGAATTTTTTTGATTATATATATATAATCGCTCTTTTATAAATGTTTCGTTAAAGACGACTGACAAGGTACTGCGATTAAGATTTTTATTTAAGTTTCGTCGTGTTCTTACAAGTGTTTTCTTTTCTGGACACAAAAAATAAAAACTGTCCAAAAGTTCTGCATGTCTGAGCGCTTTCGCCAATAATACTAGACATTATCAAGGATGATTTTATTTTTACTTTTAACTGAATATATGGGTTGCGTTATGTATGTATCTAGAGTTATAGGAATGTTTTATTTTCCAAACACGGTCAGCATATTGTATCCATGTTCATAGTTAATGTTATTGAGTGTTAGCTTTTTCTTTTTATTATTAGGTCTTCCATTATTTTTAATCTTTTCTACACGCCAATGAGGTTATTAGACTCGTGTCTTCTACTTCAGTGTTTTGGGTGGTGTCTGGTAGAATGTTGTGTATGTCCTAATGGAACTAATTGGAACTCGGCTCTCTGATTTCTAATTCTGAGCCGTTGTTGCGGGCCCGGTAGCATGCAGTGCTGTTTTATTAAAAGGTGGCCTTGTGCCAGACACTACTTGTGACTACCGAATCCACAAACAAAGTAAAAATATTAAATGAGTGATCTTAGTGAGGAAAAGGGGTCATTCAACAAGTGCATAAAAGATAGACAGGAGGAAACGACAAAACAAGTCTGGTTAAAAACATATATGAAATTTTATTTTAATAACAAATAATCTAGTCTCGACCCTGGAGACTATCAGAAAAGGTTAGCTCTGTTTTTTTTTTTTTTTTTTTTTTTTTTTTTTTTCTGTAGGCAGTTAGTAAT
Organism: Acanthosepion pharaonis; assembly: GCA_903632075.3. Classification (NCBI taxonomy): domain Eukaryota; kingdom Metazoa; phylum Mollusca; class Cephalopoda; order Sepiida; family Sepiidae; genus Acanthosepion; species Acanthosepion pharaonis. The sequence continues at coordinate 582,402 of CAHIKZ030000352.1, forward strand.
ATGTAGAGACCATTAGAATCTTTAAGTTCCACGCCAAAACAGAAAACCAAGATGGCTAAGGCGGGAAAAGTTTCATCAGAAAGAAAATTCTGGAAAAAATGTCTTGTTGTACAAAGGTGTATGCGTACACAAATAGGAAAAGTAATCACTGCGAGGTTTAATAATGTGTGTGTCAAGTTATCTTTTTTTTGGAACTGGTTCGTAAGGATTAGAAGTTTCAACGGTGTATGAACAGTTTATCAATCTTCTTCAGTGAAGGAAAATTCTGAGTTGTTCGCATCAAGACGAGGAAATTAATCTTGGAAATGTGTGGTGACGACAGTGTCGTAGAACTCTGGGAGTGAATAGAGGAAAGTTCGAAAGTTGTTCGCATCAAGACGAGGAATTGGTCTTGGAAATGTGTGGTGACGACAGTGTCGTAGAACTCTGGTAGTAAAAGAGGAAAAGTTCGAACAAGTTGTTCGCATCAAGACGAGTAGTTGGTCTTGGAAAAATATATTGACGACAGTGTCGTAGAACTCTACATTTTCTAGCTGAAAACGGAGAAAGTTCAACATGCTGTTCGCATCAAGACGAGGATAAGTCTTGGAAAAGTGTGATGTCGACATGTTGAAGTTTTGGTTAGTTAAGAATAAGATATTCCGGCCCGCGTATGGGTTAGGGGCACGGAATAAATGAGTTGACCTTCTAGCTTGAAAATCAGGCCGCAACTAACTTGAAAAAGCTGTTCGTCAGTGATGTCAGGAAATGCGCGGGAAAAATTCAAATCTTGTCCAAGCTGGAACCAGGAGCAGCTAGCCATCAACCTTCCTCACGACAGCTAAAATGGGGCTGTTTACTGCTATGTCTAGCTGAACGTGACAGGAAGGGATGCAATCCGCGCGCGCACGTAAAAAGGGTGGAATCCACGATTCCACACCATTATCGTTAAATTTGGAATGCTTTATGTGAAAATTTCTTTTCATTTTTGTTTTTAATCATTTCACCCCGAGCAAGGCGGGGATGCTATTAACACGAAAGGAAATACAGGAAGTGAAAGTGAAAGGAAAGGCTGGGTATAGCGGATATTCTAGGAAGGATAAATGATGAAGAGAATTGAAGAAGATAGAAGATGGTGCTTAATTTCAAGTAGTCAGGGCAATATTTGTAGAAAAAACAAAGGGAAGCCATGTCATCTCGGTGAGAATGTAAATGAAGTCGAGATGCCAAGTAGGGATCGTTTACATTGCAAATCCTTCTTTGGATTTTGTCAAGCACATCGAGAATATCAGGAGCACCAGACCAGCCATTGCAACAATATTCAATGTAAGGCCGAATGGTAGATTTCGTAAATGTGAAAGATGGACTCTGACAAAAATGACATTCTGAACGACACTGCGACAGAACTTTCTTTGCAGTAGATGCTGCTATTGATTCGATGTAGTCGCTCTACTTCAAGTCATTTGAAAATGTGAGTGTTGCTCTCCAGGAGTCTAGCATCAGCCATGCTGATGATGAGCAGGGACATTTATCTATGATGGTTAAATAACAGCAGTTTAGTTTTGGAGACATAAAAATTCACAAGCTATATCCTGGCCCAGTTAAGCACTGATTGGAGGTCCTTTTTAAGAGCAGCGGCCAGGTTAACTTTGTCAGCTCTGACGGATTTTCTATTGAGACAAGAGTAATTGGTAGTGCCATCTGCATAAATGCCTACTTGGAAACTGGTGACATCAGGAAGATCATTGATGCAGATCAGAAACAGTGTAGGAACCATGATAGAGTCTTAGGAGGGCACTTTCGTTCGTGTGAAATGATCTGGAAGCGAGCCCGTTCAAAACGACTTTCTTTTCACGATTTGATAAGAACGATTGGATTAAATCAAACAAACGCCCTTTAATACCATAGCCCTGGAGCTTACGTAGAAGACCAGCCTGACAAAACCCGTCGAACGCCTTCGAGATAACTAGAACCACAGCTCGAGCTTCGCCGTTATTATCAAGAGCTTGATATACATATTCAGTGATGGCCGTTTACACATCAGCGGTAGAGCAAGAAAAACGGAAGCTATATTGTTTGTCAGGAAGTACGTCGTGAGGGATAAGTTACTTAACCACGTCAGCATTGATTAAAGTCCGTATACTTTGTCAAAATTTGGTAGGAGACTAACAGGACGATAGTGACAGGGACTTGAATGTTCTCCAGAGTTCTTAAAAACAGGAACTACAGATGAGGACTTCCAACAAGCTAGAAAGCAGAAAGCAGCAAGGCAATAGTTGTAGAGTTTGAAGAGAACTGGAGCCAGTTCGAGGTCACATTTCTTTAGAACGTCAACTTATATATATATATATTAAAGTTGTATATATATATATATATATATATATATAATTGTTTGTTTTTTATAGATACAAGTATTTAAGTAAATGCTCTGTTTATAGTAAACGGTATTAAATAACATTTACCGGCCTGAATATCCGAGAAATTTTCATAGAAAATATTCGTCCTTTGACAGGATTCGAACCTGCATCCTATACGGAACCGTCATTTACGCTGACGTGCCTTATCCGATCGGCCACAAAGGAGCGTTCGGTAGACATGGTCGAATTTCTAAATATATGACGTCATTTGTTTACATTTGATACGCCAGAGCAGTTATGAATGTACGAGATTCATGGAAGATTGAAGTTTATAAGCAGTAAATTCGACCTTGTCTACCGAACGCTCCTTTGTGGCCGATCGGATAAGGCACGTCAGCGTAAATGACGGTTCCGTATAGGATGCAGGTTCGAATCCTGTCAAAGGACGAATATTTTCTATGAAAATTGCTCGGACATTCAGGCCTGTAAATGTTATTTAATACTATTTATCATAAACAGAGCATTTACTTAAATACTTGTATCTATAAAAAACAACGTTAAACATAAAAATGTCTTTAATAAATAAATTGTCGGACTTTGTCCATTTCTTAATATATATATATATATATTAATATCGCTTATTAAGTTTGGGAACATTCCATACAGCAGGGTATTTTTTATTTTGCTTCATATGCCGCTTCAGCGTAAAAAAAAGAGAAATTCTCAATATAAATGCCATCTGTCGCTGGAATATGCGTAAATATCATTTGCAAGGAAAGAGGAACTAACAAGCTGAGCTCAAATTTCCGGTTAGTCTGTTGCGTACAATAATATTTTAGTAAACGACACCATCTCTTCTTTCTGAGCTACTGTTTAAGTAGCAGGCTGGAAACAAGTCAAGGAGAAGGAGAGCTCTCAAAAACCAAACTGTGGATATGAAAACGGAAAACTATTTTCTTGTCTTTATCCAAAATGCATGGCAATTCTCGGCTAATAAATAAATAGCATCTGTGAATAGCCAAAGTAAGTTACGTCCCAAAGGTACATGGTATTAAAAAAGAAAATCTGCAGCTGGCGAATTCTACATTCAATATTAAAGACAAGAGCTTACTTTTTAGAATTTGGCACTTCCCTTCACTGAGAGTAAAGTAATTGATAGTCTATAGCAATTTGAGTAACTTTCTCTGAATGTAACTTCTTTATATTTTTTTAAAATTATTTTTTGTTCTATTTTATTTCGTCTTCTTGTCACGGTGCACAATGAAATTGGACGGCTGCCCTCAGGTGCATCAACATGCACACACAAACAAAAACGTGCACACAAAAACAGGAAAACAAAACACGCACAGCATCGGATGAAGAAAAGTAAGTATCTCTTCAGAATTTTCGATGCCTAAGGTTTAAAATGATTTTTAAAAATAAAAATGCATTCTTGAAGATTTCATTTTAGCTTTAATTGAAAGCTAGATGATTAAATTTACTATTTCCAATAAGCAAAATACTCTGGTGTATTTCAAATAGATATTATATAGATTGGAATGTCAAATTTTTGCTCACTTTCACAAAATTGATTACAAGCAGCCATTTTCTCACATTTTAACACATTTGTAAACAAAATATAATTATCGGTTTCAAAAGTTTTCAAAAATAAAGTATATATTTGCGTCACGTTATTTGAAGAAAATTAGCAAAACTAAAAGTTAATCTGATTTGAATTTGAAATATTGCTTACTTATAACTTACTACGCTTTTTTTTTAACAACGTGTACCGTTTTTCTGACGTGCTGATTGAATTAAATGACAGGCTAAGGTGTTCGCACACTTAGTATGGATGATCAAAATTGACATAAATTTACAATATCTAAGTGAACGCAATTTTTGGTTTTTCAACTACCTAGTAAGTTTTACAAATTAACATATTTTCGACAATTATCTAATATTTCATTGACTTTTAGTTACTCTAGTGTTATAGCTTTACGATTGTTAGTTGCTATAATGTTAATAACGTTTGTTTATTTTCTATAGCCTTACGTTTGAAGACACTTTCTGCATAAATAATAAAATTTAAAATATTATAAAAAAGCATAAACTGAAAAAAAACTTCTAACAAAAAACATTTCTTCTTGGTTATTTTTCCCTAAAAAAGTTTTTTTTTTTTTTAATTACTTAATTCAAGTCTGAACCACACTAAAATAAATACATAAAATAAAAATATTTAATGAAATAGAAATTTTAATAAAAGTAAAACTTATTTTGAAATTTTAAAACTTTGAAGGATTGATGTGCAAAACCTGTTGCGACGTAAGCATGAAATGAATAATGAACTGCGCGCAAGCTAATTTCTCAGCAAAGTAAGAACAGCTCTTACAACATCTGAACTTTTAATAATAATGTCATGTATCGACTACCATACATACAAAAATGGAAATGTTTAAACTAAAATAAAATATTTTAAAAAGCTTTATTAAGTTTTCATTTAATTACATCATCTAAAAGAAACAAAGTAATTCAGAATTTTAAATGATTTCTTTTAATTATTATAAATTATTTTAAATAAAATCGAAGAAAAACAAAGCGATCTTCATAGAATATAAATATATTTATTTTGTATAAAATACATAATTGTGGCACAAGGCTCAAGGGGAAATGGGGAAACGCTGGTCTTTCACTGACTATCTTAATCCTAGTTAACTACAATTACGGCCCATTCTTTCATCAATCAACACAAGAACTCGTCCATCACTTGCCAATCCTACATGTACCACAATACCACATATTCACAAAGGACCTACAAAACACCCAAAAACTACAAAATACCGTGACAACAAACGCCGGCATATGTGATGGTTTCTGTGACTACTTTCAGGATCTGTTCCTCATGGAGCCCGATCTGAGCACTGCTCAATTAGACGTCGATATTGCTGACTTTCCGCACTTCGAGACAGCTGGAGCGACTGGATACGAGTGTCTCATCACAGAATCGGAAATCTGGGAAGTGTTTGGTCGGGTCAAAATTCCGAGATTAGATAGTCTTCATTACAAACTGTACTTGAGGCAATCACCCGTTCTTGTTCCTTTGCTGAAACTGAGTTGTAACAACTGGATCGCTGTGTGTGTGTGTGTGTGTGTGTGTGTGTGTGTGTGTGTGTGTGTGTGTGTAGTAGGCATTATTCATGTATGGAAATTGTCCGCATATTTCTTTGGGGACATCGTGATAGTTCTATGTTAGATTCTTTAAGAATGGATTTAATAAAGTTGGGCCATGTAATATAGTGTCAGTGTGTGTGCATGTTTGTTATATACATATACACATATTCATATATATATATATATATATATATATATATATGTGTATGTATATATATGTGTGTGTGTGTGTGCGCGCGCGCGCGTATGTATATAACAAATAATATATATATATATATATAATTACAAGATGGGAAGTCAAAAAATATCCACACATTCGCCATAACATGTCTTTAGGTTTGTCCAACTGATTCATGCTTATAGTTGGTACTATTCTGGTCACGTGATTTGATTTTGGTCGAACCTTTTTTTTTTCTTTTTTTTCTGTTGCTGCAGTGTAAACATGTTCACCAAAGAGGAACAAATAGCAGGGACAAAGAATTGACATGAATAATTTTATTCATTTTATATTTTTTTATGAAAGAGGACGTAATTTTCGAATTTGTAGCGAGTCGTAATGTTATTTTTATCTTTGACTATTGCTTCAGTATCGTCAATTTCTTTCTCTATCATTTTCATTCAAACATTTTTTAACATTTGGCGATAATTTTATTCTTTTATCCTTTTCTTTTTTATTGATTGTACCATAACATTTTTAAGAACGAGGACGTATTTTCAAATTTGTAGGAAAAGCGTTTCGATACATTACGTTATTTTGTTTCCGTTTTTACTATTAGTTCAGAATAGTCAATTTCTTTCTGTATTATTTATCTTTCAAATATTTTAACAAAATGTTCTCATATATTTTATGATAATTTTATACTTTAATTCATTTCTTATTTATTGATTGGTTTCTATTATAGTCATTTAAAGTAATAATAGTTATATTAACTGGTACATTTGATGAGTATATCGTCAGTGAAGCGGTCGACTCGGCTTTACTCAGGTGAATTCGAATGCGAAACTGTACTTGTTCACGGTCTACAGACATGGCTCCAAGAAGTTATATGGGCACTGCGACGGCCACATCTCAGTCAACGGCATCGACTTGCCAGTTAAACTGTGAGAGGGTAGGAGGAAGAATTTCCCGACCCGACCTGTGAAGGGGAACGCTTCTTCCCAGCCCACCTGTACCAATGAACCATCGACCAGTTGCCAGCCTGGGGGTAGGAGCTGTGTTTCAGAGATCAATGCCTTTGCCAATGGGCGGAGGAACTTCTGGGAGTATGGGCGGGATAACATCAACGTCACCGGTGCAAAAGGGACCGGAAAACCATTGCACTATTTAGCCTTGAATGTTAGGATGAAACACAATTATAAAAGAAATAGAGGAGAGTGGTGACCACGGCAGCACAAAATGCGCTAAGTGAATAAATAAATAATGTTTCTACATATGAATATTATCAATTTACGTTATTTTTGGTGATACCAACGAATACTCGTTGTCACTTTCGTAATGCTCGTTGTAGTAGTGACTTTGTAATCGCAGATACAACTTATAGTACACCGTCGTTGAATAATGCTGGTGTCAGACGCTTTCGAATATCACTCGCACTAATAGCCCTTGCTTGATTATACTCGCTCGAATAGTAATCCGTATAGAGAAGTCGTATAATGAATAGAGTAGAGAATAGCGGCCCAAATAGGATAGAAGTGCGATCCGTAAAGTATAGAGAATAGACTAGAAATAGCGATCTGAATAGCAATAGTGGATAGACTAGAAATGTCGATCAATTAGGCACACGCTAACTCCCATATATTTGTTTCCTCTATGGTCACGTGATCTACTTAATTTAATAATTGGATCACCTGGCGATCTATGTTCAAACTCAAGTGTCTGCAGTGGCATTTTATTCCTATATAACATTTATTCTTTCGTCTTGCTGCTCTGATATTTACGTTTTAATCGCTGTTATGTAGATATACAAATTTATAATCACACAGTAACTTAAATGCGTGACCTAATTTTAAATCCGTAAGCTAATGTTACAAAACGTTTATTTTACTCAAGCAATCTTTATTTTCAAAAGCTGTTAATTTAGTTATGAATAATTTATGTTTTCTACTGTTCATCAATCCTTTATAGATTATTTAAACTTAAACATTTATTTTGAGAATAACAGTCATTTTTCCGGATACAGGTCCTACTTTTTAACCCATAGCTAGAAGAAGGAGATGGATTCATATGTTTCTAATGTGCATTTTCACGCAAGTAGACGGAACTGGATTTGAGCTTGGTTCATCGATTTCTCGTAGAATAACACCTAGAATATTTGTCTATATCTCTGGTATGAGGCATTAGTTAGATTATTCGGACTGTTATCCTCATCTTCATTGCCATATTCCCAACGTTTTGGCTTCTATATCTCTGAGATGAGGTATTATGATTACTTGCATTTGTTTCATTATTTGAACTGTTATCCGCATCTTCATTGCCATATTAACAACATTTCATTGCAGTCAATAACAACACAAACAATATGCAATAATAATAATAACGGAAAAATTGTAATATGAGCACGGGTAAAAAAATGATGCTGAGACATTAGGTCTATAAGTCCCAGGAATTCATACCTCAAGGACACATGACCCCGTTGGTTAGGTCCAGTGACTAGAGCCAAAGAGCTGTGAGTTCAATACCAGGCTACAGTCTTGCGTTCGTGTGAAATGATCTGGAAGCGAGCCCGTTCAAAACGACTTTCTTTTCACGATTTGATAGGAATGATTGGATTAAATCAAACAAACGCTCTGGTAAACCAGAGAATTTGGAGAATTGTGTTAAATAACTGAGACATCCGGAAGAGGCATGGTACGTGAAATTAGAACAATCTACCCCGGTGGACGGTTCGGTTCGAAATTCCAATCACCTGAAGAAGGCCGGAGCGTACAACAGCCAACGCGCGCGCACACGTGTGTGTGTGTGTGTGTGTGTGTGTGTGTGTGTGTGTGTGTGTGTGTGTGTGTGTATTGAAAATAAATGACAGAAACGCAAAAAGAATTTTTATTTTCATTTACCCAAACATCGAACCTATTTCCACTATTCTTGTACTTGGGAACTGTCCAATGTCCCCGGTAATTTCTTTCATTCCACTACATTTACAGAACGTTCGTCCATTTTCTGTGAATGAATTGCTTATTTTGCTGTTCGTCATCTTACATGGAATACGATCTTTTGTTCAAGGAGTTTTGCGAAACACTTATAACTCTTCAGTAGCGATGGAATTTAATCTCTTTACCCACGAGTAGTTCTAGGCTCACAATACATTTTTTTTTTCATCATCATCATGATTTTTCCACTTATTAGTTGTGTCTAAAGAAACCTCAAAATACGGAGTTCCCAGCATCGGAAATGTTTCATGTATAATAAAACGTAAGAAAAAAAAGACCATTTCGAGTCCACATGAAAAAAAAAACTGAAATAGTGATTCTTATGCGAAAAATACATTTTGTTTTGTTTTAGTTTTTGTTTGCTTATTTTTTACCAAAGTTCCTAAGACCAGTTAATAAACAAAATAACAAATTTATAAGCTGGATAACTTTCTTCTAAAAGACATCATTCCATGAAATCATAGAAATCGAAACAAAAATAAAGAATAAATTCTATTGATTAAATTGCTACGTGCAAAGGATTGACTCAGACTCCAAGCAATTTTTTGGTCAAGAAGGATATTTCACTCACAGTGTTTCTTCCAAAGAACTTCTAATTTGTGTAACAGGCTCCCGTGCGGATGTTTCCCCGAACACTAAAATCTTAACCTCTCTCTAGGTTCAATCTTTATCTCTATCTATAAAAAGGCAGGATGTGTGTGTGTGTGTGTGTGTGTGTGTGTGTGTGTGTGTGTGTGTGTGTGTGTGTGTGTGTGTGTGTGTGTGTGTAATGAATGCACGGCCGCAATTTTCGACGGATTTGCAACAAAATTTACATGCACATGCTCCAAGTTAGCGCAAGGCCAAGACCGACTTTGCATTTCCCAACTCCCATCGATAGTGGAAATAATCGATTTTTTCATGCTTCTACGTCAATTTTCATGTAGTTTGCGGTCATTTCTGCTGGCCAGAGTTAGAGCCAATAGCTGGCTGCCACGAATAGGCAGGAAGGTTCTATTGGCCAGCGTGAGAGCTAACAGCTGACTGACACAAATGTTAACTAGCATGCAAAAACAATCAATAGCTGCATTCGTCACAAGTGGGAAAATTTAAATCTGCATGGCACTTTACTCCAATTGGCTCCAATTGGCTCCAATTGGCTCATTCACTTGCTTAAATTCAACGTTGATTCTGATTCCGCAGAACTGGGTTGGTAAGGCATGTAACAACATCAGCACGCCAAGGGTACTCCTTTAAAGGCAAGGAAGGGCAAAAATATTTTAAGTCAAGTGATAGCGATTGCTGTATGAGTCGTACGATTTTTGAATCAAGCCCGGTCAACGCTGGGCCATGCTGCTAGTATCCTCATAATCTTCCCATCCTTTGATACGTTAGACTTTAAGCGAATTTAATGAATTTACGCTCAAACAGGTAAATCTACCTGATGAGCTTTATCAAATTCTTTATTAGTCATTTCACCTACAAGCAAGGTAATAAAGCCACTAAGATGCAACCGGTGTGAAAGAATATAAAAAATAATTTAACAATAAAGAAAATGAATTAAGAAGACAGTAGATTGTATTCAAATTCATTCACATTTGACCGGAAAACAAGAAACCGGAAGAGAGTTTCAGAAGTGTGATAGAAGAAACTGCTAGCATAGAACTTACGGTTGCATCTATCAATTTCAACCGATAAAATGATGAAACTAGTACTGCGTTTAAGTATAGTCAACTTTGTGTCCGCGTTTTTCATGAATGTCACTTTTTCTTTGTTCTTTTTTTTTTAATCATTTCAAGGCGATAATGCAACTAGGACATAAAGAGATTACTGGGAGTGAAAGAGAATGAGAACACTATAGCCAGGAGAATGGAATAAAAAAGAAGTGGATCCAGAAAGACAGAAGATGGTGATTAGCATTACATTTACATTTTCGAAGGTCGTAGGTGACAGAGAAGCAAGAAATCCAATTCCTTTCCTTAAACCTTACTGTGAGCTGGTTTTAAATGCTTACGTAAAAACAATTCTGTAACGGTTTACATGGCTAAATGTAGGCCCTTGTTTGAACAGGGGATAAACTATTTACCTCGGACATGTCTGTACATTAAATGCGGGGATAAATATCTGTTGCTCGATAAATGGGTATTTAATTCTTGTTGTGACAAAACGGATTAAAGGGGATGTAGCGGTCTTTATCGTGACCGTAAAAATGAATCTGAAATAAGCTCTAGCTTGGATAGGAAACGGTAGGAAGAGGGAAAATACATCTAGCTGTATATGAGGACGGGGCTGAATCAAATGCAGTCTGCCCAGTACCAATACTTTAGTAACCATGAAACAAGATTATCGGTTCAACAAATAATATCCATCTTGTGAGGACAGCAACTAGTCAGTTTATCGCAGGCAAGACGCCGCTGCTTTTAAATGAAACTGGAATCCCCGGAAAAAAATTAATGAATAAAATTCATATCTATCTATCTATCTATATATATATATATATATATATATATATATATATATATATATATGGGAGGGGCTAAATAATGGTGGGAGGGGCTAAATAAAAAGTTTGATAATTAAATAGCAATGAAGAGTAGAAAATAGAATTAATTATAAGTGAAGACAAAACCAACAAAAGAAGAAGAAAAAAGAAAAAAGAAAAACAATATTAACAAAGAGTTAAACATCTACAAACAACATCATAACAAATATTCAAATATGTATTTTTATTATCGGCTTATATTGTAAAATTTATTTATTTATAATAGTCCATTTTTAATATTACTGTAATTACTTAGATAACGTAGTAATTGGCAATCAAAATAGTAATCCATTTTCGATTTTTAATATTTAGAAAATTTTTAATTAATCGATAATACCCCGATATTATGCGTCTGTTGTTCAGAACAGTCAGTTATGTGATACACGCTTAGGCGATATGTATCTTTCGATAAATGACTGATTTTTCGCGCAGTAGGTTGCCATTTCTTTCCAGACTGTCCTGCTATTTACTCATAGCTGGGGGGAGAAGAAGAAGATTCATACCTTCCCCACGAGTATTAGCTTGTAATGGATTCGACTGGAATTCGAACTCGGCTCCCCGATTCCTCAATCCGAGCCGATATCCATTACTTCACCGTACATCCGTCGTACTCCGTCTGTTCAGAGCAGCGTCTCTAAACGTTACCAGAGAGTCCGGGCTCTGTATGGAAGCAGCCATCAAACTGCCAACGCTGTACCCTCATGACGTAAAGTCGCAGCCACTGATTAGTCCGATCACCAACAAGTTAAGACAGTTAAATCATTATGGCCCTGGAAGAAGAAAGAACTGGTAAACTATATGCTGAACATGAATCAAGGGATTATCCACTACCCCTTTTCAATAGACTTGGGAGGTGTGCGGTTCAGGTGATAGATGAGCATATGTACTTCTATTTACCTGTTTGCAGCACAGGAGGCTGGGCTTTTTATCGAAACGCCAAATCTAGGAAGTTTGCCGAATAAGTCTGTAGATTCCCAACCAGGGAGATTATCGGATGATTGATATCATTCTGGGTAAATCGAAAGTATACCGAGAACAATTGTAGAGGAAAGAGTTACGATATGACTAAACTCTGAAAAAATAGATCATTTTAAATTTTAACTTGTTATAAGTTTTTCTCTCTTTTTCCCTTTAACCAATATCGATTGAGAAATTAATTCAAAGTTGGCTGTGGTCAAATATTTTTAGCTTAATCCATAGTTATAAAATACAACTTTATTCCAATGCAGAGTGGATAAAACGAAAACAAGAAAGAATGAAGGATAATCCAGTACAAGAATGGAAAAACATAACTAAGAATAAAGTTAGGCAAGCTCTAACATTATCCTCAAAATGGAAATCCCCAAGAAATGACATAGCACCCAACTTTTGGCTCTACACTCTGTCATCAATTCATAAAACATTTGAACAAACTTTATCAATACTAATTAATAATCCTAATAAAATTTCAGAATGGATCACTGAAGGTTTTACATGTCTCCTGCCAAGGACGGTTGAAATAGATGATCCGAAAAATTATAGACCAATAACATGTCTGCCCACAACTTCTAAATTAATCATGTCTGGCCTGACGGACTGTTCTTACATCGTTTCTCGATGAAAACAACAGGATTCGTCTGGAACAGAAGAGATGTCGTAGAAGTTCGTATGGTTACAATTATCAACTGCTAATAAATAAAATGATCTTGGAAATTTGCAGGAAAAACACGAAGAAATCTCAGCACAGTTTGTTTAAAGACATTCAAACGTAGATTCTATTTATACTCGTATATACGGGCTTTTAGATTCCGAGATGTCTCATTTATGCAAGTCCTTTTACATTGCAAGAGATATATTTGATAAATACAGACATCTGAATTGGTGTTGGATTTATTTTTCTTTTTAATTATATTTTCGATTGTTTTTGACGTGGTGGTAAATACCGTAGTATTAGGGATAACTAATATATTTTCAGTTTTTTATATAGAGTGTCAGAGGGCAGGATTATGAATTTTGGGTTGTCGGTTCAATCGAAGGTGTCTAGTTTTTTTGTTTTAATAATAATAATTCAGCAAGAAAAAGAAATTGTCACTAGATTAAACGTAAGAAATTACTTGAGTCAGAAATATGCAAGATTTTGTGGGATTTTCTAATACAAACAGATAAGAAACTGCATCACAAAAAACAGGATAAATTGTAGAAACAAGAAAAATAAAGAAATAGAAAATAGAAAAAGAAAGCTTAATAAATCATCCATCTTGTCTTTTTCATACAAGGATATTTGATTTCTATAATGTAAGATATTGTAAGAATATTTATTTCCTTTGCAATAACAATGTTTTTTAAAATGGAGATGATTTTTCCAGATAGACGTTCTACTATTGAACAATAGGTGACAGATTCATGCCTTTGACAAGGGTATTTTCGCATAAGTGAATACAAGAAACCCAACTCGAATTCGAACTCGGCTCTCCGAATTCTCATTCTGAGGGACTACACATTACACCACCCGCACACCTGATAAAGTGATAGAGCTGAAAGGGAGCTTAGAAAGTATTGAATTATGACACAATTGAACTTTGAATTCGCACGATTGTGACTTTTTCAACTTTGAAAATTGAAAAAAGTCACATTCATCTAGTTGTCACTGGTGAGCTTGGTACCTGACTGAGTGAATTGCGACCTGTATAAAGAAAATTGGAATTGATTGCTCTAAGGAACTGTTACGGAAAGTGAGCCTCGTAGAAACGGCAAGAATGGAAAAGGAGGTATCAGATGAAAATTGCATGTTACACACGGTTGCTAGTTGTAGTCTGCTATCCATGCATTAATTACCAATTTAGATCTTATCTAAGAAAAGGCTGCTATAACATTAATAAGAATATTAAGAATATGTGGCGCATGAGGACATCAATAATTCCAATTGCGGTTTGTACCCTTGGTTAGATTTGAAAAGGTTTCGATAGACTCATTGAAGTGATTCCTGATAGGCCAATGCCTTAAAAGAATACAAAAAATGTTCTTACAAGTACAGCTCACACCTTACAAAGGGTTTCATCTATGTAAATTCTGTGTCATCTTAGGTTGATTTATTTTTATTTTGCAAAAATGTTCAGTGCAAAATGTTAGGTTTCCATTTCTGAACTTGAATTTCAGAAAGCAAAGTTACTATTATTGTTTTTATTTTCTTTGATTTCTGGGGTTTACACATTTTTCCGGGTCCTGCCCAGGGACCTAAAGTTAGAAATGGCATCATGACACTTTCCACTTACCAAAAAAAAAAAATTACATAGATAAAGCCCTTCGTAAAGTGTGGGCTGTGCTTGTCAGAACAATTTTTTGTATCTCCTTGAGGCATGGACTTCCAGGAATCCCTTCAATTAGTCTACTGCAGTCTTTTCCAACCAGTCCTAGGGCTTCAACTACAACAGGGATTATTGGTGTTCCCATATGCCACATTTTCGAGGTTTCTTTATTATTATTATTATTATTATTATTATTATTATTATTATTATTATTATTATTATTATTATTATTATCATTAATGATAATAATAATAAAACAATAATAATACAGAATACTCAAATCTAATCTCCCAGACATCGTGATCAAAGAACACAAAAGAGAATGTGTTTTCTTATTGACATGACAATTCCTGCAGATTGCAATATAGCTTTGAAGATCTTCAAAAAAAAAAAGGCAATCAAAGAAGAAGGAAAGTGAAACTTAATGTAAAAAATGTGGCAAGTGAGTCCATCAAGAATTCCAGTTGTAAATGGAGCCTTCGTTTTGAATGGAAACAGTTCCGATAGACTAATTGAAGGGGTCGCTGATAGCCCAAACCTTAAAGAAATACCAAAAATTGAATTCCCAGTTGCAGCTCACACTTTACAAAGAGCTTTATTTATCAAAATGTACGTGATGTTAGTTTTTTTTTTTTCATTTTTTAAAAAATGCACGGTGGAAAATGTCATCACGCAATCTCTGGCCTTAGGTCTCTGGTTGGGACCCGGAAAGAAATGAGTATACACCAGGTATCAAAAGAATTAATAATAATAATAATAATAATAATAATAATAATAATAATAATAATAATCTCGAAAATGTGGCATATAGGAACATCAACAATCCCTGTTGTAGTTGGAGCCCTAGGACTGGTTGGAAAAGATTGCAGTAGACTAATTGAAGGGATTCCTGGAAGTCCATGCCTCAAGGAGATACAAAAAATTGTTTTACGAAGGGCTTTATCCATGTATTATTTTTTTTTTGTCAGTGGAAAGTGTCATGACGCCATTTCTAACTTTAGGTCCCTGGGCGGGAACCGGAAAGAAATGTGTAAACGCCAGATATTAAAGAAAATAATAATAATAATAATAATAATAATAATAATAATAATAAACCTGAAAACAAAACGTCACATAAGCTCTGGAGCATTAAGATGACCACCCTATCATTCGTTATTGGGGCAATTAAAAAGGCTCTGGTCAGAGTAAAGAAATGGCGTGGAAATCAAATAAAAAGTAAGATCGAACTAACTAGAATACAGGAACCCATGAAAACCTCTAGAAAACGAAGAAATGAATAGACTTGCTGTCACTTAATCTCCAGTATAAAAACAACCGGTTTGAAACAACGATAAGATAACAAAAATTCTAATAATAATAATAATAATCACTGAAATGCGTTCGAATAATAAGGAAATCTGAATTTGAATTCCAAAGAGAGAATGTGCACTTGGACCATAATTTTGTTTATTCAAATGGCTTCTGCAGACAAATATTGACATTTCATTGTGTGCATTTATATTTCAATAAAACTCGACAAACATTCATGTCAGGACGGCTTTCAGAAACCGAATGGAATTTACTCCCATTGTTCAGGCATTCAGTTTACACTCACCTATCTATTTATCCATGGTTAATTTCATCTATCTATCTCTGTTCATACCTATCTATCTATATAGGTTCATATCTATCTATCTACACACACACACCACACGCAAACACACAAACATTATACTAATAATTATACTCGCTTGATGGCACAATTTGCAAGTATATCAAAACAAATTGGTATCCGAGGAAAAATTGGGGAAAAAAAGAACTAAAAACATCCGAATAGGAAGAAAAAAAATCGGCCAGTGCCTTAAATTTCAAGTCTGGAGGGGAAAAAACCAAGCGAGCAACAAAGATAAAACGTAGAGTGGGCAATACGCTCAATAGTCAGAGCAAAAGAATGAAATAATCGTAAAGAGCCAGTAACTACCTATATAGGTTTCATCTAAATGGATCTTCAGGGTGTAGCTGACTGAAGACCCAGTTAAGTGAAACCTAGGTAGGTTGTCCCTGACTCTTTAGGATTATTTTTCACACACATGCACACACACACACACACACACACCCATATATATATATATATATATATATATATATATATATATATATATATATATATATATATATATATATATATATATATATATATTGAACAATAAAAAATATTAAAAAATTAATATTAAAAAATTAAAATATTTAGACACACTGGATTGTAGATTAATATTTTTTCGTTTTCTTTTTATTATTATTTCATTTAGATTCCTCGACTAGTTTCGACCAAAATGGCCATCATCGGGAGGAGAAATATTTCTGCTTGCTGGTAGAAGTAAACTACAGAAATGAATGTTTTGCAGGAGAAAATGAACTTTTGTCTGTAGTTTTCATTTGTTTTTTTTTTTATTTTTCTATCTTTCTAACATGAATCTTTTAACATTCCTTGTGTTGGTCAAACAGTCTCTTTTAAGTTGTTATTTGAGATAAGAGCTGGATGGATCTATGCTTCTCTGAATTCCCTTGGTCAGTTTGACAGTTTTATTGGTCCTGGAGAGGGGATGTCTTTGTTTAGTGTTTGTGTATGTGTTATTTGGTTCTTAGGGAGTGAGTGAGTATGATATGTGTAAGCGTGTGTATTGCTGTGGGTGTGTGTTGTCATTTGGCTCATTAGGGAGTGAGTGAATATGATGTGTGTAAGTGTGTATATTCGTGTGGGTGTGCGTATAAGTGTGAGGCCTCACCACCTCCGTAAGCATGTATATATATATATATATATATATATATATATATATATATATACATACATACATACATACATACACTGGCGTTTAAGACTGATGGTTAAAGTTTTATTCATTTCAGGATATGTTTCTAATAAAATAATATAAATTAGTTTTCTTGTATACGCTTTATGCTGAATTTATTTCTCTTTTGAATGATGTAAAAACTATATTTTCTACAACTTGAAAAGTTTTAATGCTGCATTAATTTAAATTATCCAAATTTGCTGGGAAAATCAATTTATGACCGCATGGGTGTTATTATATTTAAAGCAAAAAGTTATAGTAAAAATGAGAAAAAAATATTTATCAATATTTAGGGCCGCAATCTTTATTATTAATTACAGCTTCACATTGCCT